>KE525036.1:635689-650377 GCA_000441895.2 Anopheles sinensis
TTTTGATGAAAAGTGCGCGTAAAACTTCCTATCAAATTGATGACATCCTCTAAAATGCCTTGCTTGAGGTTTATAGTCCTTGCATATCGCTTTAGTGTAGAAATGGAAGGTAAAGGATATTTTAAATCTGTCGCCAAATATCTATAGGCTCTTTTTCCAAAGTAGCGCAATGTGAGTGCCGAACTAATTTCTTCAATATTCCACTTTACTCTCTTTCTTAATTGCAAAATAATATCTATCTGATTTGAGGATAATGTGGGTTTAATCATTTCCTTCAAAACAGGTACCAATTCTTTGGAATGTAAAATGTTATGTTTTGCCTTTGCTAATTGGTCTCTCATATTTTTAACTTCGGTTTTGAGCTGCTCATTTGCCTCATAATAGTCATTCAATTGTTTTCGCAAATGTTTGTTACTTTCTAGTATTTGTTCCTTTTCTGCAATAACTCGTGAAAGTTCCAAACTTAAACTTTTCACTTCTTCCCTCGCATTATTCAATTGGCTAAGAGCATCAGCAGATGCGTCACATTCCACGGATGGGCACGAGTCATTGTTGCTATTATTAGCATTATACAGTTCGGCCGCTCGCTGTTCTGCATTTTGTATTTCATTCATGATGAAAGTCTCTTTACCAATTGGGCGGTTTGCCACAATGGAAGGAATTGCTGAAAGAAAATAATAGGACAGATTTCACATTACATGATAAGATGAGTTATCCGGTTCATTCTAACAATATGGTGTTAGAAAAACTGACTGGCAGAAGCTACAATTTAGTTTATGACCAAAGATATGTTTGAAACTATGTTTCAAGTTTTGATTATGTTGTGCTTATTTGAATGCTATTTGAAATACCTGATGGTTTCAATCGCCGAAAGTTATTGTTTACTTTCATCAAAGGCGACTTATCTAGCTGATAATCATCTCTGTTAAAATGGACAGAGCAAACAGCACTAGTTTTTCCCGGAGTCCAATTCTCTTCTTGTTTACAAAATTGAAGCCATTTACGCTTCAAATCAGCTTCTGCCGGAAATAGATGGAATATAACATCTACTCCGCGTTTTTTCACATTCCACGCGTTATTTGGGCAAAATGTAGCTGAACACGAAATGTACGGCATTTTCCTCACTTTTGGAAACAACTTGAAAACATCAATAACCGACAAATTGTAAACATAAACAAAACTAAGAACGATTGTCAAATTTTTCCTTTATTTTTCTAATAATATCATTGCGATTTGTTCGGAATGAACCCACCTGGATAGTAATCATCTTGGTTCCAACTTTCCACCTTTAATGTACGCGGGAAGCATCTCTTTCAGTCGAGTAATTTCGATTCGTTTCTGGCCGGATGATAGTTTTGGACCTGCTCCAAGGTTCCGTTGAATAAAGCGATTTTTCACTTTCACCGTTCTGCCCTTTGAAACGACTCCGCACCTTGATTCTCCTTTTTTCTTAAGGATTCATTTTATGTCCATAAAGAAGGGAGCATCGCACATAATTTTACGACCTTCACGAAAAAGGCAGAAAGAAAAACGCAAACACGTCCAGCGACCCATCTGGAACGACCCCGGGCATGTTCATCCAAAAGTTGAACTTTTCACTCCATAAAACTAACGGTTTGAGTCACTCACGCCATCAAGCAACCGTACTCCATCATGGACTTCCTGGACCTTCCTGGTGGCGCCGAAAACACGGCACTGCTGCAGCTACGTCCTGCAAGAAATGGTCCACATCCTTCGAGTGGGAACAGAGAACAAGGTAGGTTGCGGTGGAGATAAAACCAAACATAACTAGGTCAGCCGGATGGGTTGTTATCAATCATATGTTAACTCCTTTACCTTAACGCCCACCAAATGTTAGGCTGCGTAACGAGCAAACGAGCCACTTCTACCAACACACTCTTTGATGCATTTGGAGTGATGGGAGTCCGTTTCGTCAGCTTGTTTTTTCCCCTTTTTAGTTCCTTTTTTATAGCTTTAAAAAAAAGGGGTTTCCTGTACAAGAAACCCTACTTTCAACATCAGCTTTTTGAAGGATCAGTAGGTGCCTATCGATATCCACCAAACTCTGTTCAGGCCATGAAGATGTTTCTTCTTTCACTAACAAATGATCTCACTAGTTGCTTTCCACATTTCAGCTTAACTTAGATCATTTTATAACATTGCTTATGGTTTCGTATATTTTCCAATGCATCATCGCCTTAGCAGACAAGTAAAGAAGTTGTCTTTTTTTTCTTGAAATCTCATCTTCATTTAACAGTTGCAACAATATTGAAACACTAACTATTTCTTCTGACAACTTCAGGTGGAATATCTCATCAAACTAATCAAGTTCTTTTCACGGCTCGCCATCAAAACTATATTGTTGCGCGTATGTCAACAAAAAAAGGTCGATAAAATGCTCGTAACAGAAGGGTTCACAGGCGCCAATTTGTTTATTGACTGTGAAACCGACTTCCTCCACGTGCACCCACCCTCTTCGTTTTCCACCTCAGAACACCAACAAGCAACACAGCGAAAGACCATTCCAAGCCACTGGGGAACTCCTAAAGTTGGTTTTTATGTTTTTTGGGGAGCTTAGCATAGAAGGTAATTCAATGTGTGACCTATGTGTGCGTGTGTGCGTATCTGTGTCCATGCACGGAGGGAGTTGAAAGTGATGCTGCGGTCTCTCGAAAGTCGATGAAGTGATTTGTTTTCATTCTCCCCTCGGGGTGTGGGAGGATGGGGGAGGGAAAATAAAATGCGGCCCGTTAGATTGATGAGGGATCATTTATCATGCTCACATGCCACGTGGGGAGCTCATGAAGCCCGTGATGTGGTTTCGCATTTTCGGATGTTCGTCGGCAGACCAGCATGATCGACGACAGATTGAAAAGATAATTTCGATTCCGTTTGAAGTCGTCACGGTGGCGGCCGACAGAGACGCCGTATTTCTTTTTTCAAATTCCAAGAGCTCTTCCCTCGTTAAATCCGGTGCCCATTCTCTGGAATTTCTGGAGCGGAGAGAGATTGGTCAACTAAACTGACTGGACTGGTTTTGTGGTTGGCTTTGTGGTCCCGAAAGAATCGCCCTTGGTTGATTGATCTTTCAATGATGCTGTTTCTTGCGTTTCGTGCCACTGGAAGAGGAAGCTCGTCCCAAAGGCACGTGCCGGAATGTGCGTGACTAGGGAAAGGTGGGTCGAACACACCCTCGGCTACCGAATTGGAGCACCATCGACCACCTGTTTTCACTTCTTCATAAACCGAGGAAGGCTAATAAATTCCAACGGCTTACTCTCACCCGAAGGTGTTCGGCTCAACACGTAAATGCTTTTGCCTTGGGCAAGGTCTCCAACTTGTCGTATTCGAAAAGGGCTAAATGGGGTCCGAAATTGAGCAGAAGAGATCTCGGTAGGGGGGGAAACCGTGTCTGACGAGTGAAGGGCATGGATGGCATGCCTGATGCCAGACGACTAACACCTATCGAAAGGGCAATCGCTGTCTCGAGTGATCCGAGATTTAACGTGTAAATATTTTGACAGGTTTATCGTTCGGTTGGAGAAATTATCCCGCTTCCATTGAACTTTGACTGGTCGACCACGTAAACGATAGGAATGTTAGGGGAAAACACAGTTTGTGGTTAGGAAAATCTAAACGAAATTTATTCCGGACGTTACTCAAAGTTAATTCACCGTTTAGCATTTCATAGGAGACGCTATAAATTACTGCTATGCCAATGATCCCTTTGGAGTTAACCAAATCCAAGCCAAGGTATCATCTTCCAAAACCACAACGATAAACCCGTTGAGAAATAAAGGAAACTTTCATGTGTCGGAACATGGCGCAATCAACCACTCCAAACAATTCCCCGCCTTTTTTGAAGAAACGTACCGTCGGAACCGTAGGTGGTGGCCAGTTCTCAACACACACACACGCGCGACCAAGGCTAATCAATATTCGATCTCCTTCCAACAACTTTCGGCCAAATTGTCCCAAATGATTTGAGATAATACGAGATCTGCTTCGCCGTTTCGGGGACCGGATCGTGGAAAGGCCGGTTTGAATATTAATTTCCTTTCGCCTTGCACTTGTACACATTTCCAAAAACGACCGAAAGGCTAGATAAACGACCCGCTTTAGCGCTGTGGTGAAGCGACAAACGGATTTTCCAAACGAGATCGTGGTTTGAAAGTTCTAGTGGTCATAGCCGCCCTTCAGGGACCAACGCTCTGAATGTGGACAGTCCGTCGGTCGCCTTTGCAAATTTGAAATACAACTAAACCATGTCACTTTCCCGCTGCTAACAGTGAGGCTCTTGCATCGGCTTTTCGTTACGTTTTTCCAACTAAAATCCCTTTAGGGCGAACGAATTCATTCGTTACTACTTCATCGCTCGACTTCGGTTGAAGAATCATAAATTTTCCCCGTCATATCTTACTCTTCTTTCCCTTTTTACCCCCACCTAGTGGGATTAGTTTCTGATATGATCCGCTGCTAACGACGAAAGCCACCAATTAATTTCCCGAGTCCAACCATTCGGCGAAAAGCGCCAACGGCAGTGAATCCCCGTTCCGATGGAGTTTTTGGCCGCCTGCGCTTGTTGCGGTTTGCAGGGCAAATGCTTTCACCACCATGGATGTGTCTGTAGGATTCGTACGCGTGCAAAGGAAGTCCAGTAGCACACAAACACATGCACACACTTTTAAAGATGAGCAAAGTTCGGTTTGGCGCGTCGGAAACGACTTAAAAGCCAGCCTTTCCGTACCTACCGCGGGAAAACTCAGCGCACGTTTGCTTTCGATTAGAAAGGTAAAGAAAAGCTAGCAAGCGAGAGAGAGTGAGAGAGGGAGTGCGCGCGAAAGCAGCTGTCAAAACAGGACACATGAAGTGCGTGGAAACCGCACTGTTTTGGCACCGGCCACACCGGATGATGATGAATCAGCCTCACATTTCCGACGCTTTTCCGACGCTTCCTGCACGCGCGCGACGGCTGGAATTGTTTTAGGGCGAAAGTTGGGAAAGTTTCTGTGCCGTACGGCATTGGGAAAACTTGCGCTCAGACACAGTCACACACACACACACACACGCACCACTCTGCAGGAGGCGGCTCGCGTTTTTGGTGTGAACACGTACGTTTACCAGCGAAGTCAGCGCGCGAAGACGTTGATGAAGTGTGGTTTTTGAAGTGGATTAAGATGATAGAATTTATAATGCACGTTTCGTCGGTACGATAAACTATGGATAGGATGCACCACCATCAACTCTGTGAAGGGATCCGCCGTTTGCCACACATCCGGTTGTGGTGCAACAGACAAACTATGGCGTACTTCAATCGATACGGGTGAAAATTTCAGGAAACCTTTGCCACAGGTTGCCATGATCAGCTTGTTGCTTAGAGCTTATTATTTAAAAAGCATGAAGATCTTTAATCAAGTTGAAAAAAACTCTTTTAAAATGTAATAAAGATTTAAAAGTTTTTGTTTTTCTTTTACATTCTTGAGAGGCTAAATAAACATGATTTTTGTTCATAATCGAAAAGCTTTCGTTTCCTTTAAATTTATTTTATCATAACTAATTTATATCGTCACATTTATA
Organism: Anopheles sinensis; assembly: GCA_000441895.2. Taxonomy (NCBI): domain Eukaryota; kingdom Metazoa; phylum Arthropoda; class Insecta; order Diptera; family Culicidae; genus Anopheles; species Anopheles sinensis. The sequence continues at coordinate 641,267 of KE525036.1, forward strand.
TACAACAAAAGAGGAAAAAAATTATGGTTTAAAGTGATTTCATTAGATTCAAAAACAATTGTTAAAAAAGAATAAAGATAACGAAAAGTATTTGTCGTTCTTTTGCATCGCCATTGCTCAATAAATCTTCTGTTTACTCGTAATTGAAACTCTGTCGTTTCCTCTGAATTTCTTTTGTTGTAAAACGTTCAAATCGTCTCCAAAAACACAGAAGCAAGCAAGAAAAACCCTCAACCACTTTCCCACAGTCAATAGAGATAGATGGAGATTGTACCATTTCGCGTTTCGTTACATACGACCGCAAAGGAAAACGCAGCGGCATATGAATACAACGTACACCCGCGGGAATCACGATCGCACAATATGGCGAGGGATTTCGTTTAAATTACCCTTTTCTCCCCCGTCAGTCCATCTTGCATCTTCGTGGAATAGTTCTGCTTAACCACAATCCGACGTTCACTTGCAGCTTCGTTCCTAGCGGTTTCGCGAGCTTTTTCCTGCTTTCTCCGAGTGGAAAAATAACGACAAAAACCTCTTCCTAACAATCCCAGACTAGGCGGGTTAGGAAAATAGCTTCCCCCCAAACGTGCGGGTTACCAAATAGATCAAATTTGGAAAGTGGAGCTGCGATTCGATGCTTCCCTTTGAGAGAACGTCGCCGTCTGGGCGTACTGGGAAATCCCTCTCCGACGGAACGGTGGAAAACGCTAGAAAACGTAAAGGAAACAAAGTTTGCAGCATCTATGCTTTTTCACGATACTTTTCCGTTTTGTATCGAAACAACGTCGATGAATGGATTCTCTGCTGAGTGTAGGAAAGTATCAAAGTGTTTCAACACAAACATAGAATTTTTCCACCATTTTGATCCAACCAGCATTCGATTGTCCAACGTGAGTCTCCTTTAAATCCTATCCATTTCAAGCGTCTTATTTTTCTTTTCTACTTTTCTTGTGGGTTCAAAATCCTAAAGCTAACGCTATTTAATGGAAAGTATCCAATCTTTCACTCGTTTTTTTTTTATTTCTCTCGCCGCCATCCTTTTCTATCTTTTCATGACGTTGATTGGGAGAGCATACCATACGTTTTTTGATTGAGCGAAAAATCTCAGGGCTGCAGGAAACGTTTAAATTCTTTGAGTCATCATTTTTACCGGAATTTGAAATCCGTTTCGTTTTTGGCAAAATCTATTTTCTTTTTATCGAGCAGGAACAAGTACCTCATCGTTAAGTTTTAAATATTGAAAGAGAAAAGGTATGCTCATAAATTTTAATAAAACTGACAATATTGTTCCGATGGATGCACAGACATTCACTTCCACGTCAATATGGCAATGAAAAATCACAATCTCACAACCCAGCGTTGGTGGCCCCCTGGCTATCGCAGGAGGAAATTAAATTGCTTTTAATTCGATTTTGCACAAACACACTTCGTCACGGTCTGGTAACGATTCTGCTCGTTGAAAATTACTTACTTTTGCCAAACCGACCCGACGTTCCGTCGATGATGACGAGAACGATATTTGCTTGCGCCCGGTGGCAAGATATCATAGCGACAGTGTCGAAGTGTCATCGTGAGTGATGCCAGAACCGAACGCTGCAGAAGTTCCACCGGAAGGGGAGAGTAGCCTGTCGGCTTTCACCGAAAATAGCAATATTGGTGCGACAGTACGATACGCACTGGGAGGACGAAGCTCGGAAGAATGTCGTCCCGTCCTGGTGCCCCCCGGAGTGCCTTTTTTTTTACTGTCACTTTCCATGCGTAGGAAAAATCAGCATAAGTAAGCAATAAAATTATGACTGAAATGCGTCCAAGCGATGCGGTACAAGTTGAAACGGAAATGCGGAAAAAAGAAGCAAATGCTTGTGGGCAAACGCAACGAAATTTCCCAACGCGGCTGAAGCCAACGTGACGCCTATGATGCCCTAGAAGTCCTGCTGACAAAGCGTGTATCAATTTCATTTCATTCAATTAGTTTCTTCTTTTTACCAGCAGGAAGCCAGATTTTATCAGTCTTATTTTCCAGTTTTTAAAGAATTGAAGCATCAGTCATTTTGTATCGCCTACGTTCGGAGAATGATTGCGCGCTATTCAGAAATTATAGGTAGATTTGAAGAATGACAAGCTACATAAGTACATTTCCACTTTGTATTTTTATCTGGATGGCACCACTTCTATTCCAAGAAAAGAAAAGTATATTTTTGCTATATTCTAAAGCCACTACAAATGCAAATTAAATTTAACATGTTATTACAAAAACATCCTTCGAGTGATTATAATTTGTTTTTCCACGCGTAAGAAAACGATATAGGAAGAAAGATCCTCATCAAAAGAATAAAGAAAACCATTTAAAAACGTTGATTTTTCTCTCATTTTACCTGTTAATCAAACAAATTGCCCCAACCTGTCACTTAACGTGCCATTCCATCAGGATTGACAACGGTTAACAGGCGCTGCCAAGTGTTCCGGGAAGTAAAACGAGCACCCAATTCGCATCCACTCAAATGCTTTCGAATGGCTTTCGTCACCTTCCCGTTGGATCCCTGTTTTCGGGTTGAGTTGACCATGAAAACAAATCGGTTCCAATTAAACCTAACCCTTTTTTACGAGTCCCGCGCGACCTCTTCCGGTGCCGCTTGCTCGAAAAACCAGGAGTTAATTGGGGTTTAATTGCGACAGCTTCGCAAACCGTGTCCTGGTGTCGGCTGATCACTCCAGTCCCCTGTTGGATCCTGGCGCGTCAAACTTTTAATAGTCTTCTGTCTCGCATCGACAACACGACTCATGCTGCGAAAGGATACACCAAGGTGTACCCTGGCCTAGATGAAGGAAACCGTAAAATCCAAATAAAAAATGACATCATACGCTGTTTTAGGAAAAACACGAAATTCCACCTGGGGAGAGGAGCTGCTGGAGCAAAAGTTATGCAATTAAAAGAACGCAAGGCATCCCCACGGATGTCGGGGAAAGTTGTAATGGGAAAGTGTCAGACATTCCAACAATCATTAGACAGAATTTGGCGTGCGACTAGCGAGCGTTGAAGGTACTTTTTGGCTTTGAAAGACGTCAATACTTCGATGGATTGTCACCAACGAACGCCCTCATGAAGGCGTTCAGCATCCGCAAAGCGCCTGAAAGGTATGCAAAGTTCTCGCATCTTCACCGTATTTCAACAACTTCCACCGGCGTGACGTTGGTCAAAGACATGTCGGATAAAGCATGCTTTTAGTGGCGTGGATTACGAATTGCTACACCTACGCCAAACCGTCTAATGTCCGCTATTCACTTCCACATGCCCTTCTCCTTAGCCACAACTTCCAGATGAACTTTTTGTTTTCAGCTGGAAGCCTCTTCGTTTGACTTCTTCGCCGGTTCGCTGTTTGGAAAGGACGCACCATAAAACGGAACATATTTCCATGGCTGTCGAGGGAATGATAAATAGCAAACACGTGCTGCATACGGCCGGCCTGCCAGTCCGTCGGCGGCCTATCGTAGTTGCCACATTGAGGCAAATTTGTACCAAACGCGTAAAACGGGCGGCAAACATAACGAGATCCACCCGAGATCATTCCGTCGTATTTTAACGCTCGCCATTCTTCCTCTACTATTTTTGTCCCTTTTTCTTTCGTTAACATATACTGTTAGGCGAAGCAATAGCTTTAACAATGCTTCATAGAAACAGCTCCGTAAGTGCCGTAGGAAATGGTATGCCTTCGGAACTTCCTGGCGCCATCCGTTCGCGGCGCGTCTATCGTCAGCCCTCGCGATCACTTATGGCCCATTGGTTTGTTTGAATATATTTTCTTCCCATCGATTTCGGGTTTTATTTTGCAAAAATTTACGGCCGATCGAGCGCCATCGACGGCTCGGTCGCGCGATAGCGGAAGTTAATCGATTTTTGGCTTCGTTTTTGCTTCCAAATCGCGAGTTACCGAACAAAAGTAAATGAAAAATAAATGGTTCTTCAAGCGAGTGAAAAGTTTTTCCCGAAGACCGAAGACTCCACCATACAGATCGTAATTTTATTACCACGCTTTATTGTTGCAGATTTCTGCTGGCTGGCGAATAAAAGAACGCCTAGCAACATTTGGTCAAAGCGTAGCCGAAGTCGGGAAATTCTCGCGGCCATTAGAATGTGAGGAGGGAAACTCTATTGTAAACTCCAAGCCCTTATGCCCCCTCGGGCATCTTGGGGCATCGGGTCGAATGGAGTATTATCCTCCTCGGCATTCATCGTGCCTCCCGCAGCATGCAGTCAACTTTTGACGCAATTATTTTACAACAATCCGCAAGAATGTGGGTAAAGTTACAGCTGCTTTCGGGAAAGTTGCCCATTTTTCGGTGGAGCCTGAAAGCCGAGAAACTTTGAGCCACTCCTTGCGGCGCTGCGAAGCCAACCGGTTGAGGTTAATTTAAACGTTGCTTAAATGACGCCCCCATCCGACCGGATAGCGACCATTAGTCATCGCAAGAGGACGGATCGAGGGGTAAGAAAAGACTTTTAATTATTTGTACCGCGACCGAAAACAACGCCAAACGGTGTTTGTTTTTCTAACATCGCACCATTGCTGTTCCTAATTGTACTTTCAACCCTCATCTATGAGCCTTTGTTGCACACTCCAGAAGCAAACGATCCATTTCTTTTGGGGTTTCAAATGGGCGAAAAGCTTACCAAAGGCACCTACCAGGTATGCAAGCATCTGTCACCTGCCCGAGATCGAGACAGGGCTCGTTATCAACGGGCGAACTGAGCGATAATAGGATTACGGCCCAAAGCCACACGGCAAACCGGATTAATTCCAGCTCTCCGATAGCCGGATACACCAATTTGGCCAAAGAGATCCTCCGGATGCTGTGCTCAACCAAGCCCGGAGGGGCTTTCGAAAGAATCAATAATATGATTTGTATGCCGGGTTACGTTCGTTATCAGTGGCAGGTTGGCGAAGAGTTGGAGAACTATGAGTGAGCGTAAGGATGGTGAGCTTTGCCAACCGTCATAGATGTCATTATCTAACGCAGGGTTTCCATGGCTTTCACACCTTTCCGCTCAACATTGGCTGCTCTAAACAGTAAGCACCTTTAAATAAAGGTTTTTTCCGACGTTCCGAGTGGAAGCAAGTATCCTTCAAATACACATTGGTTCCACGAAAACCCCACGTACACATTGAACGTGACATCAAAGGGAGTTGGTGTTCGATTGTTATTCGATCTCACAAGCTTCGTGCAAACGAGCCCAGAAGGTTGATGGATAAAGAAACTGAGAAACTGCCGGAAAATTAATTTCCCCCTCATAAAACACAAAAGGTTTTGGGCCTATTTTTATTTTGGAATGTACGAGACCCATCACTATGGTATTTTCCTCGATTGTTCATTTAAAATTTCATTTTTGAAAGCTAAAAATAAAAGAAATAAAATTACCCCAACACTTTCTTCTTTATCTATTAAAATGGAAAGATAAAAAAATCCAGCTTCCGTAAGCAATTTAAATCTGAGCGGCATAAATTTTAAATTTATCGCAACACCTTCCGGGTATTGGTCGCTTGGCATGATTTACGCTGACCATTCGAGCCCTTTCTAATCGTCATTTTTTGCCACTCCACTTGCTTTATGGCCCCCTATCGATCAAAGTAACCCTTGATTTGCAGCCGAATCGAACTGACCTAATGGCTATGCCGTTCCGGAGCACGATTATTCACCGGGATAAGTCGCTAGGTTAGCGTACCGCTTCGCAAGTGCCACGTGCCGAGAGCCAAGGTGTCGTGCTTTGGCTGCATAAATTGCTTCCCCAAACTTGTCAGGGATGATCGAAGACAATCACCTTCGAGAAAAGCGGTACCTTGCGTCTCTCCTTGCTGTTGAGAAAGTTTAACCGCCATCCTTTGGAGAAATAAATCAAACATAAACAACGTACCCCGTCCGCGTCGGGCCCCAGTTTTCCTTGGCGGAGAAGATCCTGATTTACGAGAGCGCACACACACACAAGCACCGAAAAGCCACCTGATCGCCAAAGGAAACCCACGCTGCCATCTTGGCAAACAGTCACCAGGCGCCAAGGACATAATGGTGCCCAAGCTACGGCGTCGTAATGCCGGGAATGCTTTGTTTTCTCGAAATATTGGTGGTTGATGTTATAAATTATAATCAAAGCTTCGCCTCGGCTGCCGATGGCGGCATCAATAGCGATATGCGGCTCAGTGTACCGCAATCAGCTTACGGGCGATGGGCCCTAACGAAGGGTGGTGGGTTCGGAAAGGATAGTGGGTCCGAGATACCTGATAACCGGGAAGATACCGACACCTGGGCTAGCGCTAGGACACCATTCCAGTGCCGTGTAGGCATTCATCATAGACTTCGGACTCAACTTTACTGCCTGTCAGTTGCTGCTGCCTCGTCGCAGGACTATTTCTAGCTGGCTCTAAATCTTGAACTGGGAGGTCTTTGTTTGCGACCGCTCCGACTTTCGACTGTTCGATAAATAATTGTAATAAATTCAACGTGCAACATGGGCTCTCTCGTTTTGGACTCATGTAGGCTATTTAGTGCTTAAGTTATCCCAACCATTCTCCGGAAGATGTTTACGATGACGTAGTCGCTTGCACGACGATACAAGAATTCATTTGGAAGAACATGGTAACGAATGATATTCAACTTACGAAGCATGTTGCTGGACGATACGCTGACCTGCGAATGGAATGGTTCCGTTGGTACTCGCTGGTCACCAGTGGGATTTAAGGGTGAGTTAGCTGCATCACACCTTATCACCACAAATATACACCGACGCTTCGAGCCGGCAAGATAGGCTCGGAACGGAGCACAAATTGATTGCTTTCCTTGTTTATCTATTTCCGGTAAAATTATCCACGAATGCCGAACGTTGCTAACGCGGTAGCCATTGCTATCCGCTGGAACAATACAAATCTTTTGCTATCTTTTTCTTCCTTTTTTGGTGCGCATAAATACATAAAGCTGCGAGGCGCAAACACCACCGTGGTGGTTTCGGGGAGCGATTATTGATTTACCATCCTACGCCATTTTTTTCGTTGTATTCCATGGAAGCCCCTTTGGAGCTTCGTATCCTGGAATGCCTAACAAATCACGCGAATCGGTTGATCTAATAAATAAAACATTCATCAAAATAACCGAGGCAGCAATACTGATGAGAACCGCAAAGGATGATGAAAAGCCAAACCGAACGAGCCTGGAAAAGAGGGGAAGCGGAAGTATAAGACGTTTATTAAATTTGAAAATTATGATTTCCCGTGGGTCTTTGTGAAAATTGTTAAACCTTTTTGTGAAGAATATTGAAGAATTTTTGCACCCATCCCACCTTAACAGCGTCTAAAGCGTGACTATGGAAAATGCCAAAGCATTTGAAAGAATTTCCTGACAATCAGACGGTAAATCATATCGTTTCGTTTTGTTATCATATCGCTTACACACTGCACAGATTTTATTTGTAGATCCTTCCATTTTTTTTCTTTAACTTCTATAGTCCTGTGCATTTCCAATCACACACGATACGATACGACTGAAGAAGATTGCATTAGTTTGCAGCCTTTCCTCTTTCCTCATCAAACGCTTACCTTGTTTCCTCGTTCCAATATGGATTTCGCACGGGAAGTGCACAGAAGTTTGCGAATTTAAATCAGAACGAGGATATCCGCTTCCCGACGACGGATTCAAATGTGGATTGTTGTGCTTTGTGTACGAAGGTGTGTCGAAATTGGTCCTGCTGGGAAACTTCCAGCTTAGGATTTTCTATATTTTCTGGAGCGTATTAGCATACTGCATTTTTGGATAAGGAATATGTTATTGTATATTTATGTCAAACATATCTAACCAAAAATTTAAAGAACGTATCGATATGCTTCACATTCTCAGGGTTGCCAATGGGCAGCAACGTATGGGACGTATTTTAAAGCTCCATCGCGTTGGTGTTTAACCTTCGGTGTTCCTGTGTACCATCCGGAAGTGAGTAACCGATTCATCTACTGTTAAATCATGCTCCACCCCACGAACAATCTCGCGTGACGGCTCAATTCGCAATCTTATCTATTTCCATGTTGTGGAACCCCCTCCAAAACAAAACCATATGGCGATGTCAAACGTACATTGATCAAAGCCCCAAATCTTACAATCCGCTCAAGAGGAGTCTCCGCGATAGGACGCACACTCGTATGGCTTGATATCCATCGCGAGCATAACATTCACGGTCTTGGCCACCCGCGGGGTCAGATGTTAAGAAGACGTTCAGTGAACAGGTGCCGCGTTCCGGTTTGTGCTTGAAAGGTTGAAAAAGAAGTTTCTTTATATATGAAGAATAGGAAGAGATTTTATGTTCGCGAAGGGAGTTACATCACTCTCTAGTTTGATTCGGTTTAGTTACATCAAAACAAAGAAATAAAAATACACGTTAGCCGCGATGCTGCTTCAAGTTCTGGCCACCGCCTTTGCCATCGGCATCTCATGGGTTTTGGTGACCGTGTTGCGAAATAGAGCTACCATTGCTCGGATGAAAAAACTCCTCCCGCATTTCAACGCCGTACCGTCCCTGCCCGTGCTGGGCACGACGTATCATTTTAAAGATCCCACTCCGGAAGGCATATTTGCCACCTTTTCCGGGTTCCATCGTCTTTACGGGCGCAATCTGTTTACCGAGGGGTTGTTCAACCAACCTGGCATCCAGATTACCGATCCGAAGGTGATCGAGCAGGTGGTGCAAGCGCGTACGATCGAGAAATCGACCATCTACGACTTTATGGTGCCATGGCTTAGCACGGGTCTGGTCATCTCCATCGGCGCCAAATGGGCTCAGCGTAGGAAAATCATCACACCAACGTTTCACTTCAAAATTCTCGAAGACTTCCTCGTCATCATGAACCACCAGGCGGATGTGCTCATCGATAAGCTGAAGGCGCATGCGGGCGGCCCAGATTTTGATGTTTATGAATACGTGACGTACTGCGCACTGGACATCATCTCGGAATCGGCGATGGGTGTCAAGTTGAACACGCAGCAGCACCCGAACGCGGAGTATATGCAGGCTGTTAAGGAGTAAGTTGAAGTGGACGGCAATTCGCTGGCCAGTTTGTGTAGCGATTCCTCTATTGCAGG
>KE525036.1:655840-704308 GCA_000441895.2 Anopheles sinensis
AATCCATCCGTTCCGATCATCGGTCGTCGATCGGCTGGAGATATGGTAATCGATGGCGCAACAATTCCTGCCGGCATTGACTTCGGAATCATCATCTACGCGTTGCATAATGATCCCAAGCTCTATCCCGAACCGGAACGTTTCGATCCGGAACGGTTTAGCGACGAAGCCACGGCGCAGAGGCAACCTTACAGCTACATACCGTTTAGTGTGGGTTCACGAAACTGTATCGGTCAGCGGTACGCGATGTTGGAAATCAAAACCATCCTCGTGAAGCTGCTGGCCAACTATCGGTTGTTGCCATGCGAGGAGAGCAATTCACTTCGCATCAAAACGGATATGACGCTGAAGCCCGTAAAAGGAGCATTCGTGAAAATTATCGCTCGTTAATGAGAGAGAATGAGCGACAGCAGCCAAGATAACGATTACCGTTAAGAGTCATACGTTTAATGTGGAGCTTATCCTTATCGTTCGCTACAAAATGATCCATGCGTACTCGAATTAAAAACGATTAAACCGCTTTGTGCTTTCCAGTATTTGAAAAATATATTTTCATGCAAAACACATGCCAAAAAATGTAAGCACTTGTTTTTATTTTACCTGAGGGAACATTCGCAAATGGCCCATAAAAAGAAGTTTAGCACGTAATCTTCAACCTGCTGCAATCTCGGCACATTTGCATTCGCTGTATGAAAGTAATAAAAATGCGGATTCGTTGAACATAAATTAAATTAAACAAAAAGACCATGTTGTTACAAACACGTAGAACGAGTGAGAATTTGCAGGAATAAAACACATTATACGGCGCACTGAGTGCATCAGTGCCATCTCAACCTCCAGATGATGCAATCAACTAACGTCGAACAGACCGAGAGATACAATGGTGATCAGCTTCTTTATTTTGTTCTGCGTAACTGCAGCTCTTGCGGTCGTACTAAAAGTGTTCATCAAGTGTCGTGAAGTGGCAAAGCTGTTGAAAAAATTACCCAATTTTTGTGCCGTCCCTTCGTTGCCACTGCTCGGAAGTGCTTTTCTATTTCGGGACGCAACGCCTGATGGAATTTTGCGTACGATGACCAAGTTTCACCGTCAGTATGGCAAAAATTTGATTCTCCAGGAGCTTGGAAACGAATTCAAGCTGCTCACTACCGATCCGCGTGTGATAGAACAAGTTATGCAAACACGGAATATCAAGAAAACTAAAATCTATAGGTTTTTAAGCCCATGGTTGGGCAACAGCAGTGTCTCACTAGACGGACAGCGCTGGTCAACGCGCAGGAAGATCATCAGCCCTGCCTTCCATTACAAAATGTTGGATGACTTTATTCTCACGATGGTTGCACAGGCCGACGTGCTGGTAGAAAAGCTACGCGGCCATGTTGGTGGATCTGACTTGGATATTTACTTACCCGTGAGGTACTGCACGATGGACGTTATCTACGAAACCGCGTTGGGCATTAAGTTACAAAGTCAGAATAACCCAAACGTACAGCAAGTTGAGGCTTCAGAAGAGTAAGTAAAAGTACGAGGTGTTCGTGATAAAATGACAAGTCAATAAAATGAATTCATGTTGGCCTTTCCAGATTTCTGGACTTAGTGCATAAAAGAATCTTTAATCCACTGATGAGAAGCAACATCATCTACTCCTGGACGGAAGCGGGTCAGCGCCAGAAAAAGTTAGAAAGTGTCCTTAACAATTTCATGGATACAGTTATGCAGGAGCGAAAGCACAGTCTTATCAATAACGCTGCACACGAATCAAATGGGAAGAATCACTCTATAAAGACGACTTTCCTAGATCTTCTACTTCAGACACGCCACGATGATGAACCACTGCCGGATAAGGAGATTCGCGGTGAAGTAAATACTTTCATGTTTGCCGGTCACGAGACGATCACGTCTTGCGTCAGTTTCGCCTTGTATTATCTGTCACGTAACCCCAACATCCAGCAAAAAGTCTACAGTGAAATAGTCTCCGTTTATGGCGCTGAGGGGAATGTCCGATCGGCCACCATTACGCTTCCCTCTCTGCAGCAGCTAAAGTACATGGACATGGTGATTAAAGAAACGCTTCGTATCAGTCCTTCGGTGCCGTTCATTGGGAGATCTTCGGCAGGTGACATGACTGTGGATGGAGTTGTCATACCGGCCGAAACGGAGGTTTTGATTAACATTTACATCATGCACAATGATCCCGATCAGTATCCGGAACCCGATCGTTTCCTGCCGGAACGTTTTGAGGATGAGGATGGAAAGACCTCCTTCAGTTACCTGCCGTTTAGTGCCGGAATAAGAAGCTGTGTTGGACAGCGTTTTGCTATGTTGGAGATGAAAACGATCTTGGTGAAACTGTTGGCCAACTACCGAATGTTGCCGTGTAAGCAAGAAAACGAATTGCAATTTAAATCCGATCTTACTTTGAAACCATCGAAGGGAGCTTTTATCCAAATTCTGGAGAGATAATTTTTTTAGTCATATGAAAATGTATTTCAATTTTGTTTGAAATGAAAATGAATCTATAAATTTGAATTTGTTTGTGTTCCATGCTTGGTTTTATCTGTTTTTTTTATGTACTTTTATGTACTTCATTTATGCATGAAGAATTTATGTTTATCGCATTGGTAAGGTTAATATTCCCAAAATCCGCCCACGACCATTACAGCCACAAATTGTGGTCATCAGCGTCTAGTCCTGTTGGCGTCACAGTGAACCACATAACACTCATGCTGATCCTGAACGTACGTGAATGTATGATATTGACCATTTCCAAGCATGCTCCGTACCACAGATATCAATTGCAGGCGCTGGTTTTGGCACGTGTCGTTGAGTCACGATGTATGTAAAGTGATTCCGACGGAACCATCCCGAAGATTGAGTGAATAGTCCGTCCGGGTAGTAAACGAAGCATTCCTCTTCCTCTTCCGGGGTATGGGACGCTAAAAGCGGTCGTTGGTAAAATTGCTGTATTGCGTACATTGGTCAAGTCTGTAGTGAATGAACATCCTTGTTTGGGCGAATGAGCAAAAACATAAAAATGTTGCTTAGACACATGATTTTTTATGCTTTGTTTGTCCTTACTATGTTTGTCGAACAGGGTATAAAACAGCAAGTTACGTTACCTTGCGGAAGAAACCGTCTCGTTATGTTTCATACTACAAAATTTACTTTTTTATCGAAGGAATGGCATGGATTCAATTTAAAAAATAATACAGTTCATGCAAAGAATTGTCGCATAAGTTAAAACTAATTGGAATTGGTATTTCATTAGCTATTAATTAAATTATCATTGTAACAAGAATTTGACCATGAACTGTGTCTCATATAATTATTTCTTACCATTAGGAGCATCTAGTAAAAGTAAAAAAATAAAGGAACAAACATTCCGCCCGGAAAACGCTAATTTTAAAGGAACATTACAGTTTGTTGTTTAGAAGAGGAATTCATCTCTCATTTTGTTGCACTTTGTGATATTTATTTTGTTTCTACGTTAATCTAAACAAATTGCATTATCCTATTTACACAGAACCTAAACTTGCTCTTTCGGAGCTTTAGGTTGTTCCTTGCTTGCAATAACTTCTCCCGCCACCATCTGGCCTGCATCCAATGGTGCATCGTTACCGATTTGCCCAGCTATTTCAGCATATTTTTCCCTCCGGTAGTCCTTCTTCGCCTCGTCCATCAGTACGTTGTGTAGCAGGTTGCGGTTGTTGGACTGGTTCGGTAGTAGCGAAGGGTAAGGATTTCCACGCAACTCCAGGACGGCACGCTTGCGATACCAGCCCGGGTATTCCTTTGGCGCTTTGTACATCCTTGTCGCGGACACCTTGTACTCCTCGAAGCGCGGCACCAGCACCTTGAAAAGTTTGTGTACCAGCTGTTTCTCCAGCAGCCAGAAATCGGCCATCTCCATCGTCGGCTTGTGGCAGTCTCCGTGGCGTATCGCATCGGAGATCAGCCGCTCAGCATACCCTCGTGCCTCGTCCGCCCGTTGGTAGTTCAGCTCGATTCGCTCGTGTTTCACCAGTGCCGTCACCGTTTTGCGCAATTTATCCAACCGGCCTTCGGGTCCGTCCATGTTTTTAAGGTTGCGGTGTCGCGGCGCGACTGCTATTCGCAACTGCGACATGAGCTTTGTCACTTCTGCTTGATTCATGATTCGATAAGGATGTACTTAATTCAATATTTGAGAAAAACACTCGATTTTCTGTACAAAACTCTTCACGTTCTCGTTATTCAATCAAAACACATTTCTTTGGCCGGTTTGACAGCTGTCAAACAACTGTGCGCTAGGTAACCACGGTTTATGTAGTTCAAGGTTTGTTTCGTTCTCCTAGTCAATCATGTTTGTCATGCGAATCCCTTGATCTATTCATGAAGCATAATGTTTCTTACTCCGTATAACGATGTAAAAGAAAGAGTTTACATAGATAATTTTAATTTTTCATTACCCTATTCTATAACAAGGAATAGAAAATACTGTAAAACGTTTGGAAAAAAGCTCGAACGCTGGTAGTATGGTTGTGTCAAATCGTGAAAAGTCTATTTACTGTGAAATCTGGAAGTTACCTGCTAATATATCTGTACTTTGAACAATAAAAAAAATATTTACGTCCAACGACCCACGTCCGAAGCAGACGTTGCGCGTGTCAGTCGTGTCAGCTCGTCGTTGTGCTGCAGTTCGAAGCAGCGCACGGGAACACAATACGAGAGATCCGTTGCTCTTCCGAACCACCAGAAATCAGTGACATCTTCGTCTTCCCATCGTCCAAGAGAACGTGTTCTGTGACCGTCGTTCGTGGTGGATGCTGCATTCTCCGAGGGCGAACTGTGACCGGGGTCGCCATTCCGGCTCCGAGGGAGAGCTTGCACACGCGGCTAGCTAGCCCTGGTGACCGCCGCGACCGGCTGGCTGGCCCGGTTCCAATGCTTATTTTATTGGATTATTAAAAGCATCCCGCTCTCCAGCATTCGTACGGCGCGCTCTTTTGCTCTTCTATCACGGCGGCGTTGCGGAATCCTACCACGAAACCGGTCCGGTTCCAGTTCCAGTTCTCCGGTCCAGCACTCAAGCCCGCTTCCCGAGAGAAGTGTTTAAAGTGTCAATCCTGTCCAGAAGAGAAGAAGACGAGACAGGTTCTTTCTATTTGCGAACAGACGCACTACCGTCCGTACCAGATCGATTTCCATACGAGAACGTGAACCACGGGTTTTCAGTTTTTGTTTTTCGGCCAAATGTAATTGCCTCGTCTAGTGACGCAAAGTGAAGAGCGCTGAAGAGTGCTTCTCTTCGTCCGGTGCGTGGTGTGGAAAATAAGTTAAAAGCAAGATTCTTGTGCAGCCGAAGGTCTCGGCAAGATTGTAATTGCCAGCGTGTTTGTTGCGTTACGCGGAAAAGCCTCTTGAACGCCATATGGAAGGTGGCATCGGTGGAGGAGAAATCGAAAAAGTGTCCGCGTTCTAAAGGACGTCAGTGAAATAATCCACTCAACGTGTGCTGTAAGTGTGCCGAACGCGTAAGTGTCCTTTGCTCTGTCCGGTTTTTGTGCTTGTGCATGCGTGTATGTTTTGTGCAGGCCTCTTTGTGCATGGATGCATACGTGTGTGGTGCTGTTCTGGACGAGTGAAAACTTGATTAATCGCATGCATGCGCAACGACGCACTCTCGGTCGCTGATGGCAGGAAAGGAAGAAAGGAATTAAGAAGCCACAAGAATAGAAAGGCTTCTTCCTCGTCAGCCATCAAGCCATGGCGGCAGCCCGATTGCCAGTTTCCGTTATGATTTCTTCTTTTCAGTCCCTCAATGTCAAAGACACCGTTGTCTTTTGCGCGATGCTGTCGAACGTGCACTTGTTTTAAATGCGACCTTTTATTAGAGAGAGCGCTAGTGTTGCCCATTTCCTCCCTAGGTTTATGATGGGTATGGGAAAATGTCGGAGGAAAATATTGCCACCGCCCCGGGACTGCTGCGGTGTGAAAACTATCTCCCGACTGAGGCGCTCTGGGAATGGGCTCAAGTAGGCAGACTATGGAATCAATAGGGAGAAGATAGGGAGGCTGGTTCGTGCTGTTGATGTTGTGGGGAAGCTTCTAAACTCCTTCACCTTGCTTCAGTTTGAAATCCGGTTGAACGGCAGCAGCCGCCAGCACTTTGTGCTGAAGAAGAGTGTGCGAGAGTGTGTATGGCTAGAACGAGGTGCGAGAAACTTCGGTGTGTCCAGGTGCGCAGAGAGCAAAGAACCGAAACGAAAGCTGCTGCGGAAGGGGGAGGCCAAGGAGGGAGAAAGGGCCCCGTAGTAGAGAACAATGCACCCGACGCAACGCAATGTGGTACCGGAATTGGCTAGCAGAGGAGTCCATCGCCGCAGCAGCCTACCAGAGGATGGGGAATGAAGGGAAAGACGCAAGCAGGGAAACCTGGGTGAAGGGACGGTTGGTACGCCTGCGTACGCACACCAGAGCCACCGGGCGTGCGCAGAAGCGGGACGGAAGGGTGATGTCGAGAACCAAAGGGTTCTGTTTTGGAGGCGGAAAGCAAGCCACGATGATGATGATGATGATGTCTGCACACGCGACGGATGGTTGGTGGGTGCGGGAGAAGAGGTGGAATGGATGTGATGAGTATCGCTCGTCCGCCGCCACCTGATTCGAGCTCTGGACCACCATTTTTTCCGTCAAAACGAGACTAAATCCACGAGATCGGACTGCAGTTCGAAGGGATAGCGTGTTTGGGTGTGTTTTTTACGACAAGACCAGAACAAAACAAACCCTTTTTAGAGAATGAAAAATAGACGAAATTTCCATGGCCGCTGGAAAAACAAACCATGGACTTTTGCCTATTCAACCCGCCATTTCTTCCACTCAAACCAACAATCGCAGCAGGCAGTGCGCTGAACTTGCCATACCGCCATGATGCAAATGTTTCGATCCAGTTCGGGTTGCAACACGTGAGGGATAATGCGGGATGGAGGTAGGGGCCCGCGAAAGAGTTGTTTGAACTCTCGGCACGCTGAGTTTTCCATCGCTTCAGCGAACGCTATCCGCGGGATTCCATTCATCTCTCTCTGTTTTTTCGCTTTTTCCGACTTTTGTTAATCTCTTTCTCTCTCCGTTTTGAATGGCCCGAGCATCGAGAGGATTGCTCTGTTGTGATCCGTTTGACAGGCACTTGTTGTTGTTGTTGTTGTGTTTTCCCTCGGCCAAGCCCGGAGTTTTCCACCCGTTGGCCGTATTATTGCCTATTTTTGTTTTTTGCTGCTGCCTGAACGATATTCGATTCAGCCACGTTGAACGCGTGTGTGTCTATGAACTTTTGACAGCTTTTTTCTCAGCGCCTTCTCGTTTGTGTTGATGAGGTTCGTTTGTTTGCCGGCGCTGTGCCTACTTCCGGACTGCCGGTAAAGCTTTTTAATCTTGTTTTTTGTTTTTCTTTGTAGTTCCCCCAGTTTTCCCTTCCGTCGGTTTTCATTGGGGCCAAATTTCCCAACCAAGGCTTATTTGGTTCCGTGCTGAGGAATATGGTTTTATTTGATCATCCCCTCCCCTTTGATGGACGTTGTTGTTTTGGTTAACCGCTGGGCAACGCCGGGACTCGTTCAATGGCAACGAAACGAAAAACCTTCCGGTCATTTCGATTTATCTTATCACTACTCGCTCGCTGGCCACAACGTCCATGATTGACAGCGCTAGCTTTCGGCGTCGGCTCGCAGCGCGAATGATAAGCGAAAGTTGATAAAACGGAAACCAATAAAAACTACACCAATCGAAGCCTTGTCGAACAGGTTCGGATCGCAAAAGGCCACCAGCAACATTTTTGTTCTAGAGGTCGCTTTTCATCCCCGCCACCTGGGTTCCGTCATGTTTGATCATTATTGATTTTTGTCCCCAAACCCGTCCTGGGCTGATAACGCTCGCCTATATCTGATTAGAAACTACAAAAGGGGCGAAACAAAAATTGGTTCCGCCGCCCCCGGAAGGGATGTTTATTGGTAGGGTTAGCAGGTTTTATGGTCCTTTGCCGTGTACGGGTGTACCGGTTGTATGCGTGGGAAGGAAGGAAACTTCACAGTTTTCCATGAGTCATTCAAGACATTTCCATGTGGACGAGGGTTGAAGACAAAAATAATCGATTTTTAAAAGCGAAGTATTATCCTGTTGAAGGCATTCGAAATTTATCATAAGCCAAATATCATTTTAATACAATGGTCAGTTTTTTTTATGCTTGGTGAGTAACTTTAGATGAAACTCCCACTGTTTTGCTTTCCCATTTCAATTACGTGCGCGCATTATGTGTGGTTATTGGAAATGTAATTGAATTTTTGTACCTCTCTGGCTCTAATACCAATTTTCAACACTTCTTAGTTCAATGACTCGCGAAAGGTTTGCAAAAACCAGAGATGAACGGACGAGGATCGAATAGCAAAAAAAAACACGCCCAAGTAATCGCTGTCCATTGACTAAAACTGACCATTTGCGGTGGAAATTGATTCCTTCCGAGCGCGCCGGGTATAAGAGCCGGGGGAGGTGATTTATTTCCATGCTTTCCTATTCGCTATTAGGCAGGGAGATTAAGACAGGTGCTTGCACGCTGTTGGAAGGGAGTGAGGAAAGGTGTGCGGGCAAAAAAACAAAACCTCACCCCAAGCTAAACCGTACGCTAGGGGGTGGTTTTTTCTTTTCCTTTTTTCCCTCCCCGTAGAAGACCAAAGCCTATGCAGAAGAACATATTTGTTACGCATGAAAACACGCATAAACACCAGTCCCTTTTCCCCCAAGGGCCCCTCGCGTTCGTGCTGGATTTTCGTAATAGCCAATAAACAGATGCACTAACACATGATTACGAGTGTTTGGTCGTATTGGTCATCCACCTGCAAATTGTTGCGAGAAGCATAGGTGAAAGTATTCCCCACCCGGAGGGGTATCGGAGAAAAGGGTGAGCTACAGGGACTAGCCGTCCTTGAAATGGCTAAAACCGGCCATTTCGAGGATAGGAACAAGCGAACTGGTGGAAGGTCGACTTTTTGCCATTTCGTTTTAATATGGAAAACAAAATGCCAAAAAAGTCACACGTCAAAATACAAAGTCGTAAACACACAAGCGAACATTTTTCAAAGCTATTTAAATATTTCATCACGGCACGATGGATTGGTTCGGTTGGGCGGTTGCAAAATATTTTCCCTCCCCCTGCGTCCGAACCACCCTTCGTCGAGGGTTGTACGTGGATCCATCACCGGTTTGAGATGGGTTGTGTCCACCGGGTTGTCCACCACTTATCATCGGGAAAGTGGACATTGAACTGATGGCGAGTGGAATGCTTTCAGTCAGGTGGAAAAGGTGGTGGCGGTGTGATTGCCGAGTACTGTTGAAGATTGTTGGCAACTGATAAAACTGCTGGACATGGCCACATCGTTGTGGTGCCCTTGCTTTAACGAAACGAGCCACTAGAAACATTGGACCTGGGAAGAGGTCCCGTTGGGAGAACCTTCCTTCGGGGAGTGGTATGTTTCGGGGTGCCTCTATCAGCCGACTGTTGCTTGAGTCATAGTTTAAAATTGTCTCACTGCAAAAAGCGTAGTTCATTTTCCATTGATTCTTATTTTTGCCTCACAGAGCTCTTCAATACTGATGAGATATATTTTCCAAAATCAAACATCTTTATTAAACAAAAGACTCTTTCTTGGGTCAGCGACGAACCCCTTCCAATAATCGAATTCAAATGTACGATAGCCAAGTTGAAGGAAGACGAAAGAAATGGAGAGGCGACGATGATTTTTCACACAGAAAATTGGCCTCAAATCGTGGTTCTATTGTAGAGTTTGGACCCCTAGGAAGCAATGATATTTACTCTGTGGGTTTTATGTAGGCCATTTCAGTTAGAAAAGGAAAGAGAAGTCGTATTCGGTTTTGGGGGTGGAAAAACGAAAGCACGGGGCGGGTCGAGTCTATCGGATTTCGGTACAAAATAATGACATATTTGCATTTCAATGACTGTGTTGCAACTTCCACTTCAACTGAAGCCAGAGGGAGAGAATGTTCCCTATTTTCTCACGGTTTCCGTGGATGGAGGAAACGAGTGAATATTTCCCCAACAGTGTCAGCACGGCCCAAAAGTAATTAAGTTTAGGAGAGAGGAACTAAGGTAGAAACTAGAGTTAGTGAAAGCAGCCCGTCAGCGTCAGCACACAGCATCATCAGCAATTACGGCAACGGTGGCCGACAGCCGGGCGGAGAAAAATCAACAACAACAAACTGAGATGCTATAATTAACCTTTTTGTGCCTGTATCTGTCTGCCTGTTTGTGTCTGTGTTTCAGATTGTGTTTTGTGGAAGTTAAAAATCGAATTTATTAAAACACGGCTTTGAACGAAAGTGTAACCCAACTAATCTTATCTGATCGTAACGAAATCTTTTCTTTCATTCATCTTAATTCTTCCGGAATCCCGCATCACCCTTCCTCTTCCTCCTTCAACAACCTCCCTCTAGTGCACACAGTTCTCCCCTACGCCCCTCGGCTCAGCACAAACGCCGGCTTCGGGAGGAAAAATCGATCGACCCCCCCAAGCTAGCGAGGAGCCAACACCCTCTCTAACAGCATGATGGCCGACACGCCCACTAACACTAGCGCGCACGTGCCACCGGCTTCGACGTCGGGCGCCGGCGGCAACGGCGATCCGAGCGTCATCCCGCAGTGGAAAAAGGAACTGATCCAGCGGCGCAAGAATTTGGCCAAAACGATCGGTGCCGTCGCGACGCAGGTGCACGACTCGGCGTCGACGGTGGCCGCGGCCATTTCCGCTTCCGCCTCGTCACCCGTCACCCCCCATCCGCGCACGCCGACCGGCGGTGGCGCTTTCCCCGTCGGCAGCCCCTTCTACGCCGGGGCCGGAACGAAAGGTAACATTTACGCGAAAATCACTAGACAGACACCGCTCAAACAAAATCACCGTAAAAAGGGATGGAAAATCGAGATGAGTAAAGTCAGCCAGAACCACTATTCGTTTTCTCTCTACTCGTTTCTATCCCTTTTTCGACCCTTAATTTTTACCAGTATGAGTAGATTGTATGTAAAATTCAGTTCTCCCAATGTACAGTGTTTTAAACTTTGCACATACCGCTTACCACACCAATGATAACGTTCTTTTAGTAATGGGAATAATCAATCTTTTTAGAAATTTGAATCATACAAAACAAAATATCATTAGCTTTCGAATCTCTTTGTAAGTTTTTTTGCGATTTGATACACGTAAAGTGAGTTGTTAGCCACCAAAAAGGATTGCGAATCGAATCCCAAGCAAGGATAGGGATACCTATTTGGGTTCCGAATTCTTCAATTCAACTCACAAAAAATTATAAAACCTGTTCGTGATTATTTAAATCTTTTTAAACATTCGTACGATTCTGTTCTCTGACTCATTCTTACTATCCCCGAACGGAATTCCCTTGATTTTTCGTTTGCCAATAGCTGTAGCGTTTGAAAATGTCGTTTGGTTTATAACATGCGGCTTGTTGTCCTGATAGCGTCGTCACAATCTCATTCCCTTGCCGATAACGTGCCAATCCAATGACAATAATGCTCTCTGCCAGACAAATGGCCTCGTTCTGCTGTAATTCCGTTCGAATTGCGTATGAACAGCCATCGGTTCCATCAAAACCCGTTTGTTTGCATTCAACTGTACGTTCCTTGACGCAAAAATTAACCTTGTTTGTTTTGATTTTTTGAGTTATTTTGTTTCAATCACACTTCTTTGATTGACATTGTATTACCTTTTTCAACCGTTGTGGTACGATTATAAATGAAGAACTGGGCCACACATTTGCAAATACGTATTCAGAACTTTCTCAACTCTAGACAATAATGAAGAAATCCTCAAACATGTCAATTACATTCATAATTCGCTCGATTGTAGACACTGCCACTGTTTGGCAATCTGCTTGTCATATCTCTCCGACCGATCGATGAATCACATTTAATTCGGTTTAAATCCCTTTTGACGCTTCCCCCTTTTCCCTGCAGACACTTCGTGCTCCGGCGATCCTCCTTTTGCACGGGGGTAGCGAGATGGGAGGTTAAACTGATAAGCTTGGTCCCATTTTATTATTATTTAAAGTGTGTACACGCCATTCGGCTTCCAGGTTTTCGAAGCTCGCGGGCGAACGGATTATCTTATCAGCTCTTGCTAGCTGCCGGCGGCCTTAGAAGCACCTTTATCAGCTGACTGAGCTCTCGAACAACATTGCTCCGAACATGTGACAAAATGAAGGGGGTGGAGGAGGGGGAGACCGATGTTCGCTTTGTTTTGCAATAGCGCGAACTTCTTGTATGTATACAAACCTCACCCGGCACCCAGGTTGTTTCTACGGCGTGTGCATCGCATTATCTATTTCTGCTACGTTATGCTTTGTGAACATCACCATGACACGCCGCTTGCAGTTATCGCGACCGAGCATTAGCATTTTTTCCCACAACAAATCGATCCCAGCGATTATCGACTTCGTCATCTTCTGCATTGATCATTTATCGTTCATCATAAATATGTATTTTTACCTTTGTGAACCAATCTATCCCTTACTCGCACGTGTTGGTGTATCAAGTTTTAAATTAAACACCATTTCTAAATAGGTTTATTTTACGTAAACAAATATTTAGACCACTTATTTGTCTTTATTATAAGGTTTGTATCATTTGCAAGCTTTCCGTTTACTTTTAACTTTAAACAATTTGGCAAGCCTACCCTTCCTCATTGTTTTCTTTACAAAATTCAAATATTAACCTTTGGCAATGAAATTCTTTAGATTGGGAATTTATAAAACAAAGTCCTTCAGATACCCGCACCGGTTAAACGTTAAGTTGCTCGCTTCTTTTACTACCTTGTCGTCGCCAATGTGCCTTTAACTTCGCCATAATTTATTTGCCTTACTTTGGAGTAAAGTCCCAATGAAAATGTCATCGCCTCACATGACACTGCCCGACCTTCGCACGTACAAAAATTCAAACATACTTCCCCGGCTACCGCTTGCTCGAACGTTCGACACTGGCCGGGTTCAGTTTTAAATAAACAACAGCCCCGAAACAGACTAAGACAAACCGCGAAGCAAACGCCGTGGACTGGGATGAATAACACGAAGCGAAATCGGTTGCGCGTTGCAATTAGGTTTTGGACCCGTTAGTAATTGATTATGCATTTTTGGAACGTTTTTTTTTTTTTTTTGTCGTTATACTTTCAAGCCGAACGAGGGCGAACGAGATGGCGAGCAGCAAGTGCTGCTCATTAATTAGACGTGTTGCACTAATGGGTGACCACCACTATCATGTGTCAAAAGTCAGCAAAAAGTGTTCTTCAACCTAAAGTCTGATGAAAAATTCATTAGCCCCCTTTCGAAGCTGCTAAGCGGGACCGATAATTGCAAAGCAGTTGCCACGACGGCGAACCAGGGAGGAAAAGAGGTAAAACAAAAAGATGTGCACCAGATTTTTAAAGTTTGCTAGAACTTATCTAATCCACTTATGAACAAAGGAGAAAAAAAAGTTAGTTTCGTACGTAATTTCGATGTTTTATTGAACTCTTGAACACGCGGGTTTTTGTAGATTTTTTGGTTTGTTTCATTGATGTTCTTTTGATACTCCTTATTTTCCTTGATCCTATTGGGATAATTGTTCGAAATGGATTAAATCTAGGATAAAATGTCCATAACTTTAAAGTTAGTAAGGAGTGAAACAATGCTCCACACCCCGAATGTAATGGAATAAAATAACATTCACGGCTACGATGCAAATTTGCGTTCCAATGCAAATGCTACCACTTCGTCAGCCTTTTTTAATGCTGGCGAAAGATAAAACTCAGTACAGAAAAAAAAGGAAAACTGAAGCGGGAAGGCCGGCTGGGAGCACGGGGTCGCGAGGTTTTGTTTTATTATTTTTCCGATGCGTTCATATGCAAATCGAGAGCCGATGTGTGACGATTTTCGAATCGCGCAACATCTACTATTTGTTGTTGATTTTTCTTTTTTGTTTTCTGTTTTGTTAACCAACCTCTTGTCCAGAAACTCGCCGTCGACAGCAAATAAAACGCGGTCGAGAAACGGAACAACCTTTTTTTACCATTTGGATTTTCTTTTTGTCAAACTCGAACCGCGATGCTTTGCCAACGTGGTCGAGGGAAAGAGTTTTATTTTCGGTCGTTCGATGGCAAATTTTGAGTCCAATCTGCAACTCCTCCGAAAAAATTCGAAAAAAAGCAATAATCGGACACCTTTTAAAGACTTATATTAACCGAAAAATAAATCTTTGTTGGACGGAGTGGATTTGAAAAATGTATGTTGATGTTTGTATATTCTCTTTTGTTCCTAAGCTTTTGATTTTTGTACTGTTTAGTGTTTCAGCATGTTATTTGATCGTAAGAATGTTCCAAAATGAACCTTATGCTTTTCAACTTCAGTTCAAACACGACGCCCCAGCATCCTTCCAATCGTTGTGTTGAGTTGAATAATTCCTTCAACTTTCTTAGGCTTCCAAACAAGAAACTATTTAACCGATTTCTTATGGAAATCTTATTTCAAAACCATCGCCTCCGCGACGATACCCTGGAACAGCAGGGAGCCAATGGTGTCTAGAGATAGCTTCGCATTAGAGGAATTATTTATTTACGTTTTACGATGCTATCTGTTTATCCCGCTTTCATCTTCCCATGGAACGCCGTATTTCTTCACCGAAGGCACGCGTTCATAAGCACCGAACTATGGCAACGTGGAACTGCTTGAGCTAGGAGGGAAAGAAAAGAATGAGGTGAATGTGTTTGATCTTACTTCTTCCCATCCTAAGAGCCGAGAGAAACTTGACCGTGCTCGGTTCTTCTTGGTTTTGGTACACCGCTTGGGAAAGTATGTTTGAATTTTTCTCTCGTTTTACTTACTTTTGGTTGGACTTAACAACTGGTTTCGTAAAGTTCGGGTCAGCATTTTCCCTTTCGATTTTTATAGATACTTGTGCAATCGGTATTTCATGCCGATCGATCGAACCTCCATCGATTCGCAATCATTCAAAATGCACCTGTCATCGTTGGAAAAGGCAACCTCGCCTGTTTGCTGTCTATCAACGCATCGGAAAACATGCGGTAGTAATTTTCCCGAGCCAATCGTGATGATCCTCACCATGGACCAGCCAAGCTCCTTTTCTCTCCGCATGATTTTTCCTTCCCACCAAGTGAGCAATGAACTCTCCCAACCCATCCGCGTACAGCGGTACTTTGATTTATGTGTTTTTATTATTTTATGTTTTCTTTCTTCGGGCTTTTGGATTCCGTCTCGCTCACACCAATCGTTTGGGGTTGATCTTCGCATTCCCTTATACAAACAAACATGATACTCTTGGAATGCATTCGCGGTTCATCTCGGTATATCTGGCTAATGTTACGATCACTAATACTAGGAAAGCCATTGCGTGGAGGGGAAATGATCGTTTGCCATAAAATTAACCCTTTGGAGTGGAAAATAACAAGGAAATTGAAGATCGAAGATCACCTGGTTTCAAACAATTGTAAAGAAAGTTTATAAAACAAAAAACTCTTGATTAAAACTATGTGAAGACAGGCATATCTCTTCTTTCGATACTAAAATCTTCTTAGACTTTGCAGACATGACTAAAGCTTTTGATATGTGATTTCAATACAGTTTCGAATTTATTCTGTTAATGCTACCTTGACTACCTTATGTGCAGTTCTGTTTACACGATAAGAATCAAAACCAATAAGCAATTTACGTTTCTAAGGGCGAGAGAATGAGGTTGTCCATGATGCTATAAAATTCGTTATCATTGGTTGTGGTTGGTGTCTCAGCTAAATTTATAGCAAACGAGGTGTCTCCTCGTTGCGGTTACGTACATTTATTACGTTTATTGTAGCTTTATGTGTGAGTGTTTGTAAAACTAATCGATTGCATTGTTGTTCATTCGTCTCCATCTCTTTCTCCCTCCCTGTTTGCTTGGTCGACGATCGTCGAACTGTGTTCACTGTTGCTCCACCACAAACATACCACCCTACCACACACCACTTCAACCTGCCCCGTATGCACCCGTACATCGATTGTTATCATCGACATCATTGCACTCCAAATAACACTTTCCAACTGTACGGAACTGGTGCCTGCGTGTGTGTGTGTCCTGTCCGATGCGTGAATGTATTATATCACACCACTAACAACGTGCCGTGTGCTATGTGTGCTACTGTTTGTATATACGATCATCTGTTGTGTGCACCACCCCCTTCCACACACCCGTTCGTCATCATCATCGCGCACCACCTGTTCCTCCCTGTTGTGGGTATTGCATTGCTTGTTTACTGTTCGTAATCTCCACACGGCACACGCACACAAACACACTCATACAGAGGGTAGCACATCCACAAATACCAACACCAACTACAACAGCCCGCTGGATACAGTGCCCGACAGCGAACGGCAACATCCGGGGGTGGAAAATAAGGAAAATAATTCCCCTTCGTTGTTGTTGGGTACTGACAGCTCTGATAAAACTGACAGCCTACCTACGGTGGGCGAGGGTGGTGAAGGGGATGTAATGACCCGTGAGGACGAGGGGAAGGTAGTGATCGCGAGGGACAATAACCCCCAATGCTCTTCCATTCCCTCCAAAGCCGCAACGTCCCCAACCGTCGGAGTTCATTTTGGGGCACACTTTGGTGGAGCGAATGAACAGCAGCAGCATCAACAACAGCACCACCACTACCATTCGCAACAGCAGCAGCAGCGCAGCAGTGTTGGTGGTAGCGTGCGCGCAGGAGAAGCCGTATTGGTGCCACCGCCGCCGACGTCGCCGTTGGCCGCAAGTGGATCGTCGTCGTCGTCGTCGTCTTCGGGCGGCGGTTCGGTGTCGGCCGGAGCAGCTAACGGGCCTCAGTCACATTCCAATGCCGGTTCGGAACACAGCGGCAGCAGTAGCAGCAGCTGTAGTAGCGGAAGTAGCACCGTCGCTGCTGCCATCGCAACCGCAACGTCGTCGTCGCGTCCGAACAGTGTCGTGATCGTGGACCGTGAAATTCCTTCGGTGAGCAGCAACAACAACAACGGTGGTGTCGCCGGAAAAGGTTCGTCGCCCGTTTTATCGCCCGGTCAGCAAACGCAGCAGCAGCAGCAAAGGGAAGGAGGAGCTGGTGTAGTCAGGAAGATGGTCGCTGCCACGGCCGCGGAGGAGATCGTCGTCGTCTACGAAAAGAACAACTCGGTGCTCGGCGGTGGTCCAGTGGTGGATGTCACGGGTGGCGGAGGCGTTGGTGGAGGTGGTGGCCCCGGGTTCGGGGATGCCGGGGAGGAGCTGAAGTACGGCCCAGGGATCGTGTCACGGTTGCGCTGCCGCTATCTGAGCCTGGCCCTGCGCCAATCCGTCACCAAGCAGCGACCCTCGCTGAACAGCATGCGCCGTGCGACGAGCCTCAACAACCTGCTGGACGAGGAAAGTGAGGATCTGAGTGAGCGCGAACAATCGATCGGTAGTGAGGGTGGTGGCCAGCACCAAAACCATCATAATCCGCATCATCATCAGCACCACCAACAGCCGAACCAGCAGCAGCAGAAGAAGTATCATTCGCAAAATTATCACTACCAACAACAGCAGCAGCAGCAACGCGAACACTACGCAAACGGAAACGGCAACAATCATAACCATAACCATAACCATCTTCATCAGAAAGAGCAGCAGCAGCAGGCGCTCCATGCAACGGTAGTTCTGCAGCCACCGTACCAGAAGCAGCAGCCGCAATTCGCTCCGAAGCAGCCGTGGATTCACCAACAGCAGCAGCAGCAAGAAGAGCAGCAAGTGGTGGTCAAGACGGCGGCACCGTTTCTCCGCGGCGTGCAAAACAGTTATACGCGAGCGAGCCGCCAGGTGGAGAAGAAGAACGAGTACAATCGCTACACCAAGCACCATCGGGGCGGCGGTGGCGCTGACGCGGTCCTGCTCAAGCGTGCCCGCTCAGTCGAGGCTCTGGTGCGCTACGATCACCACAAGGCCTGGGAGCGGGATGCAACGACGGGGTCGCCGCCAGCAGCAGCAGCAGCCCTAGCAGTAGTTCCTGCAGGAGGAGTCGTAGCCGCAGCAGTGGAAGCCGTTGCCGGCGGCGTGTCGTCCTCGGAGGTGGGCAGCAATGTGATCATACTGGACGAGATCGCCACACCGACGACCACAGCGACCAACAACGGCGGTGGTGGCGTGGCGGTAGCGGCCGCGACGACCACGCTCGAAAGCAACGGTATATCCAGTTCGGGACCGGGATCGGGAGCACCGATGGCGGCGACCGCGCCGACGACGATGATGATGAACGGCGGAGGAGCAGGAGTGGTGGGCACTAGAGGTGGAGGAGGAGCTGGCACCGATTTGCCGCTGCTGGTCAGCGATTGCGTGACGATCGAGGAGAAGATCATCAATGGGCGCGAGAAAGGTGATCCGAAGCCGAAGCGGCTGACCTCGATCATCGATGCCGACGAGCGGCCACCGCCGGACGTGGTCAAGCAGACGATGAAGATCTTCGAGGCGAACGCGAACCGTCGCGGTGGGCGAGCGAACGGTGCTGGTGGTGCGGCTGGCGGTCCACCGGGCAGCGATGTTGCCAGCAAGGTGGCCAACTATCGCTCGATCATCATCTCGGGATCGGCGACGACGACGGCTGCGCCTGCCGTGGCCGCGGAAAAGCCACCCATCACGCACCCGAAGCCACCGCTCAGTCCGAAGAAGCCAAATATTAAGCCGCGTACCGCTAGTCCGAAACATCAGGCACCTGCACCGGCCACAACGACGACGGTGGGCAAACCGCCACCCTCGCCCAAGTCGCTGGAAGCCGTCAACAATCTGAAGAATGCCTCGGGCAACAGCAACGGTACCAGCATCGTGGCCACCGGTCAGCGAAACAACAAACCATCAGCGACGGTCGCTGAATCACTCGGCGGTACGCCACCATCTCCACCGGCAAGAAGTAAACACGCGTCTATGACCAGTAATGGCGTTGGCGCTCCTGCTCCTGGTAGTGTTGGTGCCGTCAACAAGAACAGCATGCAAAGCAACGGTGGTGGCAGCAACAACGAGATGCTGGGAGGAGAGGTCACCACGCACTCCGCCGAATGCGCACCCGACGAGTGCGCGCTGGAAGCGAAGAACAACGCACTTAAGAACGGAGGAGCAGCGGGAGGAGGCGTTCGCGATCACCACCACAACAACTACGAGAACGGCTTGACTCAGACAGCGGCGACCGCGGTCGTCGTAGCAGCATCTAAGACGTCGACGGGGTCAGATAGCGGCCACCAACACATGCACAACGCCGCCGCCGCGAGCAGCAATACGGCACAGGGAGCGGCAGCGTCGTCGTTGTCGTCGTCGCCTTCGCCAGCAGGGGGAATTTGCGAGTCGCCTTCGATTCAGCAGCTCACGAGCAAGCTTGCCAGTCTGCATCTGGCGACCTCTACGCCGACTGGAGCCGCAGGAGCGAACGGAACCACGAACCCCCTGGACAACGCAGCAGATCGGCGTAACCTTGAGTACGTCACGAGTGATGAGGAAGAGGAGGACGACGACGACGACGACGAGCACGACGGAGGTCACCATCACAGCGCATCGTACACGGTGAATCCGGATTCCGGAAGTGAGGAAGATCGGCACCCGAAGGGAGCAAACAACGACGCGGACGACGACGGTGACGACGAGCGCGAGGAAGCGGAAGGCAACAGTGACGACGACGACGTCGACGCAGGAGACGATCGTATGGTGAGGAAGATTTCGCGCACCGCCATGGAGAACATTGCCCGGGCCGGGACTACGACGCAGTTCCGCTTTAATGGCACCGTCAAATCGTCCTACCTGCCGGGAGTCGGTGGAGGAGGAGTGACGTTGGCTGCGCCGAGCACCAAACCACCCGCCCCGCCGATCCCGATGTCCCGCGAGAGCCTCGGGCCGGCGAAGTCGTCGGTTAACGGTGTTGCCACCGCCGCCGCCGCGGGCAACAACGAGGCCAACGGTAGTGCGGGTCGTTCGCCATCAGAGGTCGCTGGCGGATCTGTGGGCAGTAATAGTGGTGCAGTGAACAACGGTAGTGTCGGTGGTGCGCATAATGATGGTGTTGTTGCTGGCGGTGGCTCTCCACTGACCAGGCGTGAGATCGAAAAGAATCAAATCAATCGCGAAAAGAGTGGTGAGGTCACGGCGTCTGCCGTGTCGGGAACAACCGGCAATAGTGGTACTGGGGTTGGGGCTTCGCCAGTCGTTGGCGGCGGTAGTGTCGGTGGTGGTGTTGCGAACGCGAGTGTCCAAAAGCTGCCAACCGGTAGCAACAACAGTAACGGAAGTTCCAACAGTGTCGATAGTACCAAGTCGTTCGTGGCCAAATGGGGCACGGGTGGTGGACAGTCCGTGGCCGCGACTGGCTCGTCAACGGCTGCCTCACCTCTGGCCGGGCTGGTGGCTGTCAGGAAAAAGGCGAAGCCACCGCCAAGCCAGCAGGATGGAACCAACACGATGGTGTTCAACTTCAGCGACCGCAAGGACGTTCCGGATTACATCGAGAACGATGGTGTCATCATTCGACCACGCCCGAGAGAGCTGCCAAAGGTAAGTTCCAACTCCTCCAGGGAGGTTCTTCGCCCCGATTCCTTCCTCGACCTATCGAGCGCCGGAAGGTGATTCATTATCGGTGCGCATTTAGATTAGATCTGGGTGGGTTCACAATTCGCGTGAGTTTGACTATGGTGGTAGTTGCCTTTGCCTGGTCGTGTGAGTGAAAAACTGTAGAATTGATAGTCTGACCGACCGAACCGATATCGTCACCGGTCCAGATATATCCAACATGATAAGAGGTGAAATTAACCTTCGGGCAGGAGATATGAGACCGAAGCATATTCCAGTTGCACTTTCCAACCCCTATGAACTCGACTGGTTTAGGTTTTGGGGTGTTTGTGAGGACAACACAATCAATCCCGCACAGATTACACCCGGAAGGTGTTATCTTATCGATTCAAATTCCCCGGGTTTATTTTGACAGCACACTTCCTCCACGCGGAGGTTTATCGGAAATTATTGGTCACCGTTACTCCAAGCAACTAAGACGCTGATTTTATGTCTTGCCTCAAGTTTACCCCGGAATTGCTGAAACCATCAATTTTGCGTTACACACCCTCTGCAATCTGATTGTACCTAAAGCGAGCGACGATAATGAATGATTCATACGGGCAAAAAGTATTCATGTTTCCAATTCCCTTACGAACACATGCATCCGACTCTACATAGGGTAATGCTATAACTGGTCACGAACACCGATGTCGGAAGATGATTAACCAGCGCGACTGTTGCAGGTCAGTCCTCGAGCACACGCACCGTATGTAGATTTCAACTGGATCAATTACCCACAAGTGGGACAGAGGCTGACCATCTAGTCATTTGCGGCTATGAGGGTGTTATTTCTGTCGACCATCGTTGACGCTGATTTTTATGAGCCTATGATGCAAGCGAAGGGTGCCGTTAACGCCACTGATAGATTATCTACCCTCGCACTGTATAAGCATGCCTTCTCTCGGTTGATGTCTATCAATGATCCACTTTAAGCCGGTTTTTCGGATCGCTCCCCAGATGCGGCCGGTTGTACACTCACATCGGACCAACATCTTGATCTTCGTTGTTTCGAGTTCAAGGT
This sequence comes from Anopheles sinensis, assembly GCA_000441895.2. Classification (NCBI taxonomy): domain Eukaryota; kingdom Metazoa; phylum Arthropoda; class Insecta; order Diptera; family Culicidae; genus Anopheles; species Anopheles sinensis. The sequence continues at coordinate 677,515 of KE525036.1, forward strand.
TTGTAGATGGTGGATTGGACGGAAATAGCCTAGCGTCTTGCCGTTTTCTCGACGCGATGCTAAGTGGGGGAGCTAGCTGAATTGGCAAACACAGATGGGTTATTTTGGAGCATGCGTCGACATCATACAAGGACCACTCGAAGTGTGTTGACAAGCTTGGGGAGTTCTTCAGTGCACATAGAAATCATAACATAAACGAATGATATGAGAAGTGTGAACATTGGCACTTGAGCTCAAATAATGAAGACAACCTTTTCTGCTATTTCCATTTATTTGAGTCTTTGTTCAGAAAATCAAAATACAAAACCGTAGAGTAAAAAACGCTGGGCCCTATCCAGCATCTAGTTTCTCTGCTCTGAGTAACGAATCGGCGAACTGAGTCATTGCCATTGAAGGACGCAAAAGCGCAGAGCGAGTGAAACTAAAGCCGATTTCAAAACATGACGAAAAAATAACATACAAAAGAACTTCTTTGCTGCAAACTGCGCGTAATTCGAACTGCTTCAATTTTGTAGGCTGTTTTCTGTTGCACCGTAAAAACGGCGTAAAATTGCCTCCAATTTTAAATCGATTCAATTCAGCAACACTGATGTTGAAATGTTCATGCAGTTTGAACTTCTTTAGGCGTAGTTCCCGGATGTGGTTTCTTTGTAAATTGCTTTGTAAGCTGTTTGGGTGACGAAACGGAGATGTTTAAAATACTTGTGCAACACGCAAGTTTATAACAAAAAATGTGCAGTGCCTACTTACTCATAAATATATCGTAGATCTTCATAAATCACCAAATCATCAATTTTGAGAATTAATCGCTGGAAAATCAAGTGCGCCGCCTTCGTTTCTGTGAATAACCGCTTCCGGTGGAGGATTGTGAGTCTGGCGCACCATCCTGTTCTTGCGAATTCTTTAAATCCTGCTCGTCCTTGCCCATTGCTATATCGTTCAACTGCGCCTTCAGATCGCTAGCCTTTTGCAGCAGTTGATCAAATCGCGTGCACACATCCCGCGCCTCTTCGCCGGAACTATCTTGCGAAGTTCCCGGGGTGCCGAACAGTGCTAACAATTCGTTCTCTTGGGTCGAACGATCCTGTTGAAGCGATTCAAACATGTCCGGAGCTATTCTCGACCGCGCGTCGTCGTCGTGCGTTTCGGCTGGAAACGTCCACCGAATCATACGCATCCTGAAGGGCTCCTCCAAACGACATTCGGGGCACGTTTTCTTGATTTTCATCCAGCGCAGGACGCAACGTTGGTGGAACACATGTCCACAAGAGGTCGCCAGGCACTGGTTGAGCAGCGGCTCCCAGCAAATATTGCAAACAAAATTCATGCCTTGAGTACTTGATTGTCATCAGTTTACTTTGATGTTTCTGCCGTTAGGATGGGTTTGAAGAAGTACAAAACTCTGATAGTTATGTAACCAAGGTTAATCAACCAAGGTTAGAAGCCATCACCAAGCCTGTGGACTATAATTGAAGTGATCTTTTATTTTGCGGAATGTCGATCGTGATGCGTCCTATCTCTCGTACCACATCAACTTGCATTTCGAATGAGCCAAAAGGATTGGAACATTCTTTGATTCAAATCAGAAAATCTCCATGTTCTTGTTGAGCTATTGTTTAACCTCTACTCGGTGCATTGTTTTGCAGAGGCAAATGTCAACCCGATCGGGCTTTTGGGCGTGACGTTTTCCAAGCTGCACCTTTGTGAATTTTCTTGCAAATTGCATTTCCTCAGGAGAAGCTGCTCTTCCCTCTTCCCGTGGCAGTCGCACCTCCTTTTTGTCGTGAAAATCGTTCAATCACGAAGTTCCCCAACTTGTTTTCAATCGACCGCGAGACATTTACGGTTGAGTTTTGCTCCCCGAGGGACGGTTGCAGTAAGGGCTTCGTTCGTCGTCGGACGAATTAAAATCGGGAGGCCGCCGTCACGATTCATCATCGTCGTCTTTGCTGTCGAAGGGTGAGGTTTGTTTACAGAAACACCAGCGTTCCTGGAGGGCTTTGGTTTGGTGTATGCAGCGCATGCAATAATACACGATTTGATCTCGCCGCCTTTCGCACTCTCGATTCTTGGTTCTTGTTTCTAAACAACAAACTATTCCAAGTCTTCCCATCCTCTGTTTGCTCCTTAGTATTGATTACGAAATATGATCTTTGCCTTTTCGAAAAGACACTCGTTTTTTAACTTCTCCAACACACTCTAGACGAGAGAGAATGTAGTTTGCAAATGTGTCGTGCTTCGTGAGGCTGAAGCTTGTGTTGTGTATTTGCATTTTAGATTTTGTGCAAACTTCGGCTTCACTCCGAAGCGGGTTATGTTGTGTGCGACATGGGCTACGACTTTACAGTGGACTGATCAGATTTTCCATGCACTCTTCTCCTATGGGCCCTTCTTGTTCGTGTTTCTTGTTTGCCGCATTTTATCACACGCACTGGTCTCGTCTCGAAGGCAAAGTAAACGGAAATTTATTCTACTCACAAGACTCACCGGACCGCAGACGAGTGGATGTGTTGGCGAAATGAATAATTTATTAAAAATTCTGAATTGTTGTCTCCGTTTGCGACGACTCCGTGCATAATCGATGTCGACGATGGACGCTATGGAGCTGCTCGATTATGTGAACGATCAGTTTGGTGTGCCGGTGTCTAGTTCTTCGACGTTTTCGAATGAGCTCTACCGGGCCAGGGCGAGTCTGTTTTGCATTCTCCTTTTCTAAACCATAGGTTTTTCGATGGAACAGCACAAGGGGAATAGAATTTGAATATTTTAAAATATCGTAACGGCTTTCACTATCCAAGAGATTCACTTTCCGCAGAAACTGAAGGTTCCGCTCCATCCGGAACTTGATAAGTATGACACAACCTTGGATTTCCCTAAGCGTTCTTTCCGATGCGTACACATACTGTGCGGTATCACCCTTGTGTTTCTTTGTTGCAAAAAACACATGTTCATTTTTTTTCCAGTGAGTTTCTGTCAGCGACCTGTTCACTAATAATAACTTGTAAGGTTACGTTGGGTTTTTATCGCTGTACAAAGTGCAACATGACAGTACGCAACAATTGAGCTCGAGTCATCAGTCACGGAAAAACGCAGGAACGTTGCCTCACCTGATGAGTCATTGTATTAAAAACCAATTGGAATAGCTTGAAAATGAACAACTCTCCGCATACCGTTTCATGGTAGTAGACTTTTCAGCAACATATTTTCTATCGTACAAATCAATTTGTCTTGGACGACCATATGTTCTCTCTCGAATCATCCCAACACCTTAATAGAATTTGAAGTAAGGAATTTATTTTCATCTTCTTCTCACTTCCCACCGGAAATTTAGGTAAATTTAATTATAAATCCTTTTCGTGTGGACCAGTTATCGAATGTTGACGTGATGCGTTTGACTGTATCAAATCATGATCGATGGTTCCGTATTGTAAGTTACTCTAATCATGTTAATTGCATATCAGTCTGTTTGTTATCGGATGATTCGGTGACGAAAAAAGTTCTCCGCCCTTCATTAAGCAAAGATACGGCTTACAGACATAAATTGTACCAACCATCATACAGCACAAGCACTACGAAGGGCTGATGGCGAAAATAAAGGTCAATAAAGCCAAATCGATGTTGGAGAAAGTTTCCGAACCCCCCGGTCGACAAAAAAGTAGCTGCAAACGTCCCATTTTATGGTACGTCAATTATCATCAGACTAATTGATGGTACAAATGGCGCACCAAAGTGCCAGTAACATATGCTTTGCATCCTACATTATTCTGCTCTTTTCCCTTTCGGGGTGATAAAAACCTGAACCCAATGCAAACAACATCATGAACCAAACTCATGTTTTTTCTGGTACAAGTTGTTCTACTAAAGGCCCTTCCCAAAGGGCTGATTACGTTAGCACCTGCTGACGCCTTTTCGAACAATTAGCAAATCCAATATTGACGAATGTTACTGGTAGTTGATTTCCAAAATATTGAGGGGTTAGGAGTGCGCTAGAAAGTTAGAGGTAATCAATGTATTCAGAGAAAATAAACATGTTTAGTAAATATTGTTGTTCATTTTATACTTATCAACTCGTCTTTGGGAGGATATAGTTTCCCCATTTCCATGTGTGTCGTTTCATCGATCTACAATCACAGACCTTTGTTCCCAGACATTGGATCACTGACAAACATAATTGATTAGAAGGAATTATTTGCGCAATCTTTTGGAATGTTGATTTTATCTCTTGTGCATACATTTTCAGATTAATCACAAGTCGATCTTGCCTGGATACCCAGCTCAGACCTATTTGTTGCCAGCAAATAGGACTCGCTATGGTTCCTCCAGCGTCCGGCTTTTAGTCGTCGGCCGGATCAAGCCGGTGTTTCGCTCTTCCCTTGTGGCCATTCCCGACCTACATGGCGGGACAAGAAATAGGCGAAACGAGTCGAAATAGAAAACTAACCGCATCCATTCGTCTTGAGCTGCTTGTCGGTTTCAAGGGCCACAAAAACCCACCCAAGAGTATGTAGATGGGAGCAGCAGCCTCCTCTTCACCCAGACGTGATTGAGTGAATCACATCGAACGTTAAGAAAATACCGTCTTTGCGCTTTCTTTGCATATTGATGTGTGCCTTATTTTCAGTTTTTCGCATTGGTGTGCACCTTTCCTTTTTCCGCTGCCTCCAGGGGGGATGATGGAGGCTTTTCCACGCCGAGATCGATAACCGAAAATGGGCACTCAAATCAGTCTTGCGATTATCTTGCCCTCTCTCTCGCAGGGCAGGCACGATCTGCAGAGAAATGAAAGATTATGATCGTTCGGAAGGAAGCAGCCGGCCCCATTAGTTGCACGCAGACAGGCAGGCTGGTGTGCTGTTATTTATTTTTCTCCGAATTGAAATATGCTCGCACCGGAAGTCGGTGAAGTGGTCCGTCGGCCGAATGCTGTACTCCTCTGCTTCGGTCTTTCGCGGCGGATGGACGTCAGCCGCTTCTCGCGGACGTCAGTAGCGGCGGTGTTCCGTTGGCCTCTTCCTTCCTGCACTCTGGGTCAAGTGGTGGTTTGCAAATTGGCAAATTCGCATGCCTTTCGGCGCCTAGATTGGCCACAATAAAACGGACGAATGAAAAAGCAGAACGTCTCGTTAACGCTTTTCCATGGGAATGGCTTGGTTTCGCCTCGAATGGATTTGGCATTAGCGAAAATCAATATTTGGATGAGAGCGCGGATGTGAAGTTTTGGATACAATTCAACATGGAGAGCATTTCTTCCACTCCTGGCAGCAGAAGTGATCATTTCCTAATTTTAGAACAAGTTCCCCCGCCACAAACGTGTTTCCTATCCGTTTCCTTCTCAGTTTTTAATTAGAATCAATTTAAAGTTAATTTTATCATTAGCTACCGTCCATCTGGAGCTCAGGCACTCAGGCCAGACTTATCGTGATCTTATACTTTCAAACCAATCCATTTCTGCTGCTTGTCCGACGTACCCTTCACTTGCTTCACTTTATGGAACCGATTCTACCGGTGGACCGGCTTTTGGTCTGCAGCTACTACATCGGTTTTATGACGGGGAGTTATCCCGGCAGGGGCGGGAAATTAAGTTGTTGCCAACCGGTCGCCTTTATTCGACACTTTCAACCTAGCGAAGGCGTTTGCACCGGGGAGCACCAACAAAGAAAGAACCGCTGCAGGCTGCGGTGACTACAAGGACTTCACGGCCGTCTGTTCTGGGACGGCCGCAAAACCTGTTTGGAATCTAGACGTTCCAATCCGGTTTGAAAGATCCGACTCTCCGACCTGCGTCGAAGGAGCTAAACAAATATTTTATTAAAAAAACGATGTAGCGAAATTTTCTACTCACACACACCTCCCGTTCTGTGACGGGTTCATTCTTTAAAGCAAGCCTACGAAGGAAGTGGCATAAGAGAACTCCCTCCGGTAAGGTTAAAAGCAGTCATACAAGATCCACGAGTCTGCGGAGATGTCTGCAAGGACACACATAGGCCGGTTCTGCTCCACCCCAGTGGAAAGTAAACCAGTTCATCTGAGGCAGGCCCATGTAGCTAAAGACAAAACAAAAACTGGCTCGCCGAGGACACCCGCAAAGAATGGGACAACTTTTAACAATCGCTTGCCATTTTGTCAATTATCATTAATGCGGTCTTCAAGCTTCTCAAGACCCATTCGATATAAACGTCACGTATCGTCTGAAATTTTGCCCATTCTCCGTTCTCGACGAACTGGAGCAACTCGAGCACGCTCCAGACCATAATTACGGCCGTTGCAACAATGTATCTACCTTTGGGAATATATTTTACGGCATTCCAATATTATGTGGCGTAAAAACATCAGAAACCAGCATCGATTGAAGGATGCGACCAAAAAGCTGGTGGAAAATGGCATTCCTATTCGATGAAGGAAGAGGAATCCCTTAATAGGAATTAACTCGTGTGCCGAATGGGACACGCTCGTCCGGAATACATCCACTCGGCACCCACGGTAACACGCAGGAACACACCGGAGTCGACCGATTACGTGACATTGTCACATCGAAAGGGCAGCCCTTCAGGCTTCAGGCCGTATAAAGGTAGGAAACACGATGCCACTTGGAATCGTGAGTTCGCCACGCTTGGAGGCTTCCTCCGATGTATGAGTTATGAGTAATAGTGCCTTCCCTCCGCAAACTGGTGCAATTGTGTCCGCGCAATGAAATCAGTCCTTCCGGTTGACTGTACAAACCAGATTTGTGTTTGTGTGTGTCCACACTGGTAGTACTTGCCGTCATTTCCAATGTATTTTGGCCCGTTACGCACTCCTAATCCATCGTCGACCACTGGTTGGTGGTCGGAAATATTATTATGAAATTTCGGAATTAGTTACGCATCGATTACGACGCCCTGGAGCAATTGATAGTTTCAGGTACGCAAGCAACGGTTGCCTGCTGCCGCGCGACTGCGTATCCACGTTGTTTAACAAACCAGATAATAATAGTTCACCCTACTGCCATGTCGACAACTGTGGTGGGGTGTTACGCACAACAAATCACATGCAGAATAACGAGGAAGTAGGGTGTTCTCCAGGTATTTCTTGGTGGACTTCACCAGATGGCGCTCACGGTGCACATGGAAGAGAATATAGGCAAAGCGGATGGATACTCAAATGGCATCTTGTTCCCTGCGGCTGTGGGTCAACCATGTTCGCCCCATGTAAAGAAGGGTGTGTTTATGAGTAAGGTAGGCAACTGTACAGCTCTTCCAGACCTCGATTAAACCCTTTTGCTGCGATCTGGACTGGGCTGGATGATTTGCAAACGGCAGAATCAGACGAGGCAAGTGCGCTAATGTCAGCAGAGAGGAAAAAGAGGCGAGCCTTACACCCCATTGACAGCCCCATCGCACGCTGTTCGATGCCTTTGTTCGGCTTGCAGTTTTCAGATGAAAGGAAAGGAAAGGAGAGTGGGTTGGGCCGCGAAGAGGAGGAGTAGAGTCGCGAACTGCCTTGAACTTATTTCATATCGCTCGTGTGTCCGCACGCTCAGCAAAACGAGTTGCGGCGATGCGCGCACGGACTTTGTGCCCTGAGGGGGGACTGGCTTAGCGGAAACTAGCTTCCAGTAGGCTTCTTGCTTGCCGGTTGTCGGGGGCCGTTTCTTTTTTATAATGCTTACTCATTTAATCTCCCTCGATGAAGCCTGACATTTGTGTTCTCTCGCTAGGCGTTCCTCAAGTATTCAGAAGTTCTTTACATTTTTGAGCCTGAACACTGATTGATAATGTTGTTCAGAATTCACGGGATCTCGTTCAATCTGTCTACTTGTCGAGTTCCAGTGTTCAGAATTCTTGTGGAAAACGACTGCAAGCAATTGAAGTGACTTTTTGAAATGGTAAAAGAACGCATCGTTGTGTACTAAAGCAACGGAAAAGCGATCCATCATAAAACCCGATAAAAAGGCATCGTTCGGCCTACGTTCACTACCGTAAAAAGGTAACCAACTCCACGTACCCGATTAGCGTCGAACGAAAAAATGCCACCTCCATCCTCATTGGGGGAAAAAGAGCAACAACCAGCGTCGACAACCTTTGTGTGGCACTTAGTCACACGTTTAGATGTTGAGGCGTAACTCTGGCACTTTACTTCCGCACCCTGTTCTACCGACAAAACGGCGATGAGCCGGCGGCAATCCGTTGGGGACAATGGCACCGTGGGCTTCCAGGTCGAGAGTTGGTCGGGAAAAGTGCCGTAGGCGCGAGGTAAATTAGACGGCGACGGCTTATCGTTTGCGTGCGGATCGCGCTTAATGTCACACGCGTACAACAAACCAATCGTCGGTGTACGATCGCGATCACTGGGAGTTCAAAGCCCCCGCCTAACTATAGGAGGAGGTGGTGCGTGTGTCAAACACGTTTGACTTACCAGCCTCGGGTAGCCGAATCGAGTAGCTCGGTTGGATCATGTCGGTGTCACTCAACCGGCTTAATTTTAAGGAGACTTAAAAGATACCTATGTTTCTTTGTTAGCTAGACCCGGTTACCAACGGGAGGACTTATATCTTCCGTTATTCTCTATTCCTGAGAGTTCGGCGAGCTGTAGGTATGTTCTTAATAAAAGTTCGCAGTCTGTTCGCTGTATAGAGTTTATCAAATCGAAATAAACCATATTTCGCGAATATTACTGAACTATCATGTCGGCCATGAATTAACCATTAACCAAGGCATCCGTGGTATTTACGACCTCTTCCGTTCCCCTCGGGATTCCAGAATTCACGCTATATCCCGCTACAAATGAATCAAATGGGAATAATTTATTTGAATGCCCGTTTGGTGCAACAATTTCACGAGTTGGAATGAAATACAGCACCTAATATCAATTTGTATTATCCTCTTTTTATCCTCACCAGCTTCTGCAGCAACGGCACTGCATAACTTACCGTGTGGCGTCCACTTTTTCACATTGGCCATCCGTCGTGAGCTATTTATTTGTCGCTATCTCAGTACGCTTTCGCACCATTTAGCGCCAAAGTGCGGTCGGTTTCCGTATGTCGCTCGGCAGTAGATTTATTCTGCCCAAAGAAGCGCATAAGGAATGCAGGCAAACATTAGTCACGTCCCTTGCTCTTGGGAGAGGGTGTTTGCGTGCGCTTACTTCATTTGTTGTCCGGGCTTGTCTGCTAGACACTCTGGATGACCTACCGTTTGTTAACCCACACAGGCACAACGGTGGGTGATATTTTGTTCCACTACACCCACTTACTCTACACACTTTCAAAGACTCCGGACCTTCTTAATCCTTTAGCAAAACGTGTGGGCTCTTATCCTTAGCACATGCGCAATCTGAAAATGGCGCCCGTATAAGGTTTCTTTTCACTTTTTGATTCTTCTATGCGTGTAGGAGGGAAACGTTCCCGTAAGCCCACGATCAGTCCTACGATTTGACCCCATTTGTTGTTAGCTACCGATTTGAAAATCAAAACAAAACCATTTCCATTGTAGTGGAGCATGTGTTGTATTTTCTGCTGAGATTGGGTCACGTACAGAAATAAACCCTTCCCTAACAAAGTGCAAAAACCTAGCGCCACTTTTATTTAGCTCACTTTTACATCCGATTTGAAGTAGAAATAGAAAATCTATCGGTGTACAAAAGGTAGCAAAAGGAAAACGACACCGGTGAAACTGGTGGAGGGCCACACAAACACGCAATATCACGTGTTTGCACGTTGGGTGGTGCGAACAAGACAAGGCGCCCGGTGTGTGTGAAGCCCCGGTAATGTGTCACTTGAAAAAGTGGACAGATGAAGGAAAAGGGCCACGCGATGGAATGCGCAAACGATCGATCATGATCCACCAGCAACTAACGAAGGTGACACATATGGAGACGATCGCCGATTGTGCGTGTGTGACGCGCCCGATTCGAATGAATATTAATTGCGACTCGTCGAATATGGGCGGCTCGGCGTTGGTTTTACTTTTCATCATCTTAGCTTTCACCGCACCGAGAACTGAAGTGGGTAGAGTGGTGTTATTTACTTCTCCGTTGAAGTCGGTAAACATCCGTCGATGTCGCTAGTTTGCTAGCAAATGTTCCTATAGCGAAACTGAATCGAATGTATTGATCATTTAATGGCCTCGTTGGAATTCTGCAGATATTGGTATTTGTTACCAAATATTGATCAATTGAACCTTGTACACCGAATTTGCGCGTCGATAATTTGAACAGTCGCGTTTTTCATCCAGCATCATCTTTGGGGTAATTTTCCTCGTGTGCGCATCATTAACTACATCCCAAACTCATTTGATACCCTTGGAACCATCAAGAATCGGTTTCTTTAGATGGAAAATTATGGGTATTACCCGTAGAGGAAGTGAAGTCGCATGAGCCATCCTATCCTTGTCGCTCGTTTCCGACCGACACTTCCATGTTTTCCGACCAGAAACTTCCAACTTCGAAAGACAAAAAAAACAAAACATTACGATCACCATCGCGTCGTCGTTGTCATCATTAGTACATTTTTGTACATTTGGTTTTGTACGTGTTCCGGTTCGATTCCCCGGCGCATTCAAAGCGAAAAAACGCGAACAAAGTTCCCTCCAGCTTCATTCGGTGCCTTTTCCCTCTCCGACCGAGTAAAAAAGAAGAAAAATTTTCTTTTTGTTTCATTCCGGGCCAACGGTGCATGCTTTTTTGCCCTCCCGAATTGTTGTACAAAACCATCTCGTTTGACCGCGAGCATATAAGAACAAAAAACTTGAAATAAAAACACAGTCGATTGTCATCTCAATTAAAGTCACACTCTTCTGCTGAGGGGAGGAGGGAACGGGAAGTAGCGGACTCGAATAATTAGATGGATAATTATCATTGCAATTGAAGTCCATCCGATGGGTCTCTCTCTCTTCGAGGTTTGCCCCTTAATGGTTTGTTTTGTTACCAACGGAAAAGGTCATTTGTGTTGGACGCTCTAATGTTTCTATTTCACTTACCGAAATCGTTTGCTTCTTATTAAATCGAGATGAAGAGCAAAAGATATGGTAATGTTTGCAAGTGGATTGTTTTCCTGGTTCACGTTTTACTCGCGGAGTTCGAGTAAACTCCGGGGGGGAGGGAGCTTTTAATTTAGGTTATTCATTTGACACCTTTCCACTCAATTAGGGTTAATTACGTTTTGATACCGAAGGATAAGATCTAAACAGTACTTTTCGTTTCTTCGAATCATGTTCAAATAGCAGAAGTATATTTCAAATCTCAAATCGTGTGCCCTCCCTTTTTTCTGCGAGCTTCCACCTCCACAATCCGGATCGAATTTGTAATTTCGATCCTCCTTATCACAAAACTGCTGTATTTTCACTGGTCAGGTTGACATTCAAGGCCCGTGGGCAAAATCTACCGTTTTTCTCGAATTCGACCAAAGCTATCCGGAAAATCAGCCGGAAGCAACGAGACGGGCAAAAACCCCATCATTAAGCGTTAAGTATCTCGACCAGTTTCCGACTCGCGTAGATTAAAAACCCCTCAAACCTTCTCGCGATGTCGATGTGGAAACGCGAGAAAGAATTCACAAATTAGGCAGACATTTCGAGTATATTTTGAAGACAAAACAAACGCGAATTTCTTCTTTGCTTCTCCGCTTGTGTTGACCTCATTTTCTGTTTGCCTTCGGTTCTCAGCGTGGGCACACGGCACTTTGTTTTAATTGCTGTTTGATAAGTTTGGTTAGAATTTCTAATTTATCCGGCGTCGTCTTTCTACCCAACCTTTTGCGCCCGTGGGGAAAAAACAACCGAGGGAGTTGGCTTTTTTGGTTCCGTAATTTGTTGTTAATTTCTGCAAAGAACACTGTTCCTTTGCGTCGCCGTAGACCCTAACCGAAATGCTTAATCCGTGCAACGTTTTCTTTCCTTTCCTTCTTTTCCGAACGTGCAGCCCGGCGAGTCCGGTTTCGTGGTGCTTGGCGACCTGACGCTGGAAACGTCGACGGATCCGGACGAGGCGTTTGACATGGGACCGCCGTCGCCGTGCAACGGTGAATTCGCCAACGCCTACATCGTGATCAATGGCAAATCGAGCATGAGAAACAAGACTAGTAGAAGTAATAAGGTAAGTGATGATGATGAAGATGACGGCAAACACTGGTATGCTAAAGCTTTCGTTAATCTGCTCTTGCGTTTTGAACGCCACTGGTTTATTTTGGGCACATTTCATTTCCTTTTCTACTCTTCATACCATTATTTTCTCCACTTTAATTGTCAACGTGTGTACGAAAATGAGTAAAATATAAAATCCCCATAGGCAACACTGCTCGTTATCAGACTAACGGAGCTATTTGAGAGACAAACAAGTTCTGATAGCGTTTAGTAAAGATAACTTTTACCCTGTCCAGCAGTTGGCAAACAGTAGAGTTTCAAGTATCGCACTCACATATTGCTCTTGTAACGATTCCTTCCTTCGACGCTTTATTCACGTGCCGGAAGAGTCCGTGTTGACAAACAGTCTCCCAATGCTGAAGATTTCCAATCCGTTGCTAGCCACACCATGTGGTGGGAAATCGCTTTTTCCACTTTCCTCTGGAGGAACCGTCGAAGCGATCATGTGAGTGCAAATTTAAATCCAAGGGATAAAGTTTTGCTGCAAACGTGGCAAACGCGAAGGTGAAAAAACGTTGGCAGGCGTCCGGCCTCCCTACGCTAAAATGTGCGTGTGTCACAAGTGCGTGTGAGTGTGAGTGTGGCCCCGATGGAAAGGAAAAGCATCACAACTCCTGCCCACAAGCTGGGAGGAAGCGGATCGCATATTTGAACATCTTTGAGTACCCACTTCATGACTGACTTTTTTCCTTCTTTACTCTTAGTTGGAAAACGCAGGGGTTGGAGGGAGTCGTGAGAGGAGGAGGTTTGGAAAATTACTGCCAGAGAGATGCTCCATCTGGTGTGTAGTTGTACGCGGTGGTGTTACCTTTTTATCTCTCTCATTCCCCCTTGCTTTGGTGGAGCATATGCATCGAAACACGCACATGCACTAATGGTTGGCAGACATATGCGCACAGAGCGAACGACAAGCCGATGAAGAAGTGAAACATAATCCCTACCTCCTTCTTGGAGGGAAATGTCTGGCGCGGAACGGTTTTGGAGGAAGGAAGGTGGTTTTTCTTAATGAATGTTGAAAAACGCAGTTTTCCGCCGAAGAAGAGCCAGATTGGCAAACACTATAGCAAGGCGCGCGCGAACGCAGACGAGATCCGCCAGCGTGATTCCGGCAGCCCCGGCGGCTCGGAGTCGTGAGATGAGCGTGTCAAATTCCGTTTCCTTGTGTTGAAAATGAGATTTTCTCCGCCTCCGCCACCGACCGGGGTGGAAATCGACAGCAGCTTCACTCTTTCGACAGGCTCCATTACTTGGCTGCGTGAAAATAGTGTTACTTAGTGGCGACGTTATGAAGCCACGAAGCCGATCGATAGATTGGAGAGGGAAAAACCGGCGTTTACTTGCCGAATCAGGGAGGATGAGATGTAGTTTTGGATGGAGGGAAAGGAACGAGTAGATTTGGGCAAGCGAATACAAATATTAGGGAAAAATTATCGTCATTTCTCGGCGCGGGCTTGGAAAGTGACACAAGGGTAATGGCTTGAAAAAGAACGTAATATATTTGCCGACCAAAAACTTTGCTTTCTTTTTCAACGCTGAAAAACGTTAGACAAACTAAGTGTCACATCCATTAGAAGCGAGATTTAACTAATTTATTGGAACCTTCTGCATAAGAGTAGCATTTGCTTTGAAAGTTGCCATTTGTCGATTGTTAAACCAGATAACCGATGGAACCTGCGTTAAATCCCCTTACAATGTTTGTGCTCCTCTTGCTCGCGAACAAACGAGAAAAGTTAAACTCAAAAAGTGCTTGCTCCTTAATCGGCTTCAAACAAAACGTAATACGACGTGAAACTGTAGCGTGCCAAAGTCGTCTCCGCTTGGCAAATATGTTGAACAAACGAGCCCGTGGCGTGAAAATCGATCGCCGAAGGAGGAGTTTCAATTTCTCTGGCGTTGCAATAATTGGTACTCGTCAATTGGATCTATCGATCGTGGTGGAACCAGCATCCATCACACAGCCACGGTTTGCTTGCGTGTGTGCCCATTGCCAGAGATCGCTATTCAAGTTCGCCTATTAGCGACGTCGAGTAGATGTCTTGTGCTTCGCTAAAGCTCGTTTTCCGTGCGCTGAAAAAGTAAAGTGAAACTTTTCCTCGCCGATTCCGATTGTGTCGAGTGTTTGTTTCCATCTTTGGGAGTTAAAAACCCACCGATGACTGATGGGCGAGTGATGCAGGTTATTGGCAAATATGATTAACATTACCGACTGATGTTGGTGGAAAATGTTTTCTCGGAAAACTTGTCCCAATGGTTGGTTCATTTGAAAGGTCAAAAAACGAGCGCTTATCGATCGAAAGTAAATCAAACATTGGTAAAATTGATGATTGAGATGGGAAAACTTTCTTCATTCGCTGTAGTTATTTTGTTTATCTTTTGCACGTAAAACTTCAATGTATGATAACATAATCAAAGTAATCGATTTTCGATCAAATCTTTTCCGTTTATGGATGCAGTTACGATCGTATAACATGTGTGTTATAGTTGTAAACGAAAGCACATCCACAGGTTGGATAGATCGACTCAAAAGGCGTTAAAGTGAAACATTTATCTCACCGTTCGGATCAGCGCGCCTTTTGGTCAGCTTTGGCAGACATTCTTCTTCGCATTCCACACTCTGTTTATGTTGCACAAACAGTTTCTGATAACATCCAATCCGACCACCACATCGGAGGCCATTTGTATGGGACATGATGTGCTTTATTTTTCTCGTTCCCCTTCAAAGCACAGCTGGTTGCCAGAGGTTGTTTTGATAAGTTTGTTGTGCTTGTTGTTTTGCTTCCTTTCTCCCGAGCGATAAGAAATAAATAACAGCGGCAAACAGTGAAGCTCTGAAGGAAGAAGCAACGAGATTAAAGTCGAAACGGAAGAATCCTAGAACAAAGAACGTCAGTTTAGTAACATCCTAGCTCAACTGCATTTGCAATTAAGATTGTAACTTGTTTGCATAACTAAATAATTCTTTAATTTATTTCTATCAAAGTTATTCGGGAAAATAGATACCTGCTTAAATCCTGATTTATACCGAAAATATCATGTGTGTGCACCTGCTTCCGATCCCACAAAGGTTTTTGATTGAAACGATCAATTATGCCATAAATTAACGCCATCTCGGAGCGAAACCGTTTGATTCATTGTCGATATTTGTAAATTAAATCGATCGATAAGGCGAAACCTCGAATATCGAAGAAAGTAAAACTGTACAGCGATCGAAAACCGAGGGAGCTGCTGGTAGTCGATCATGCTAATGGCAAATCAGCTGGGTGGGTTTTCCTCCCAATTTATTCGCTAACGGTTCCCCGATAGCGCCGATTCGGTCGATATAGAAAATTAATTGCGCCAGTGAAAGTGATGAGGATTATCTACGTGTTTGCTTTCACGATGGGCCAGTGTTTTATCGCATACTTTGTATACGTGGACATAACTGGAACAGCTTCTTAAAAGTAGCCGATTGTTGCCTTTCGGTTAATCCCTATCTCTTTGACGTTGTATTGCAACGCTTTTCTCTTTTTGAGCTACAAATTATTTTAGTTATCTGTTTAAATTGTAGCCAGGAACAATGTTTGACTGGATATGATTATTTTAAAAATAATTAATTACCAACCCACGACAGTAAACAACTGTTCGGTAAGCCATTAAAACTCATTTGAGAAAATATGGAAAGATCCCGTCCCCTCATGCCGGCTCTGGTCGAGTCACAAGTGCATCGAATGTACTACATTGTGGTTACGTACGAGGTAAGTGCTAGTTGTTTGTGGCTTTTTTATTGCCAAACCGAAACGGAAGCTGGAAGTGTCTGGAAGGTACTCGGTGTGTATCGTTCAGGGCTAAAAACAGCCTTTTCCTATGCCATCAAACGTAAGCTCTCGAAGCAACAGCAGAAGCTACAAATCAACGGAAGGAGGAAGCGCCGGTCGAGCTACAGCTTTAGCGCAAGGTGGAAGTTCGTTCACGAATATGAAATAACACGAATTAATGCTCGGTGCGTGTCGTTGCTCCGCCCTGCAATCGACGACACAATCGAAACAATGTTGCGAAGAAAAGTATGCTCAGCACGCGGGAGGAGAAGCGTGTTGGAAAAATCGGCTCAGGCGTCCTGAAGAAGGGGTGAGGGAAGTATGTTTATGTGAGGCAACAGCAGCAAGCCAGGAACCGAACCTATATTACCGATTCGTTTGGGTGCGGGGTTTGTCTTGACTTTGGGCTTGGATTTAATCACACCTATCCGACTTTTGCCATCCAGCTACGCATCAATAAACCGAAAAAGGTAAATGGAAAGGCTTTAATGTTGAATACCACCACCCCACGCCATTCCACGAGCGCGAAAAACTATCGTGCGCAAATTTACACGTTTTATTCGGTTCTACGGCAATGCAACAAACCAGGAAAAAACCCCCCCACCGCAAGCCGAGAAAGAAAAGTGAAACAAACGAGAGTTGTTGCTGACTGATTACGAAAATTTTCCGATTTTTTCGTACCCTTTTTCCTAACCCTTGCACACCTTGGCGCGCGCCCAAAGGGAGAAACTACCTTTTTTCCACCGATGATAAACCGACTGATCGAGCACTTCTCATCGGTTACGACAAGTTAAAGAAAAAGACGACAGTGCTGGTAGTGGTGATGGTGGTGTTTGTGCGTGCGTGCAAATGTGAAGGCGGAAGCTGCAGATTTACGGTAGCCGCCGCCAACCCATCTCTTGGGAGGAGCGCGCTCCAATCATGTGTGTGCAAATAAAAAGATTAAAGCAACAGACAAAGGTGTGTTCGATGGCCGGGAGCGGGAAGTGGAAAATGTAAAATCTTCAAATGGAAAA
Source organism: Anopheles sinensis (assembly GCA_000441895.2). Taxonomy (NCBI): domain Eukaryota; kingdom Metazoa; phylum Arthropoda; class Insecta; order Diptera; family Culicidae; genus Anopheles; species Anopheles sinensis. The sequence continues at coordinate 694,441 of KE525036.1, forward strand.
GTGGAAAAGCGTGATGCTCTCATCGGCGCAACAGGTGGTGTGGTGGAGCCGACCGACTGATCCATCGACAGGAGAAGATTGTTGTCTGTTGGTTCGTTGGAATTTCCATCGATTGGCCCGATCCATCACCATCTGCGTGAATCCTTCCACCCGTTTGGCAATCGTAGGACCGGCGGCAGGTGAAAGTGTTAAACCCACAAAACCCTTCCATTTCCATACACACACACACACACAAACACACACTTTTTCTAGGGCGCGAACATTTGCGTGTCCCCGGCGCGAAAAAGAGATTCGAAGCTTCGATGGAAGAGGAGGAGTGTTCGTTTGTTTCCTTCCTAGGGGTTGAACTGAACGCTGATTGATTGCATCACTGTGAGATTGCTTTCTGCCAAAGTGAGCCATCGGTTTGCGGAATTTTTATTTTCTTCCCCTCGGAATGGATGATTGCGCAAGGGAACACTAGAGTTAAAACAGTCGTGTACGCGGTAGTCACTTTGTTCGGGCCGACACCTTCACGTCCAGGAACTGAGTAAAAAGTACCCAATTGGGTAACCCAACCGCACTTTGATTGATTTTGTAATCTTCAGAAACTATCGCCACGTTATGAGTAAGTGGTTACGTTTGTTTTTGATGTTAATAAATTGATGGTTTTTCTCAGGAGCCCTAAGTTCTCTGCAGAACAATTTACAATTTTCTGACTCACATTTAAGCATACTGTGATCTATAATTCAAGATCTGAGTTGAGCCCTAAAAAGACTTGCAAATTTTCTTCTCCAATGTGCCTTCCTTCTCCCTTGGGAGAAATGGGTACCGCGTTCCTCAACACTGACCCCGATAAAACAGAACGCATAAATGAAGTCAGACGTCCGAGCCACACCCTTCCATGGTGGCTACAATGATCTTGAACTGGCGGAGCATAGCAAGACTCCTCGACCACACAGTGACCATGAATACCTGGGGGGCGAGCGTCAGCTCGATTGTTATTTCATCCCCTGGCGAACGGACGGACCCCTCGCTGATTAAACGATTGTTTGTTGAGTGAGATGTGCTATTACGATCGAAAAAAGGGGCTCACGGGATAATTTGAACAGGAACTGGCCAATATCGCGACTGTCTTGGGATGGTCAGCTTTCTTTGAGCGAAAGGGGCGAAGAAGGTATCGATTGCATGCCTGAATGTGCAGCAAGGGGAAAAAGGGGTGGATGGAGAGAGAAAAGCATTAAGCAGCAAGAAGAAGGTCACCTTCGCGCGAGCTTGAAACTAACGGGAAACCACTGCTATGATTTTATAACCAACCAGAACTGCACAGAAACCTGAATCCCTCTGGATCTCCCGGTTTCATGTTGGCTATCTTTCTCTAGCTTTGGCACTTGCCGTTCCTTTTCCGCGCAAGACGAACATCTAGAAGGTCCAGAGGGAAAGCCGACGATCGTGGAACAACATGCCTTCTGTCCGCGGCGTGATGGAAGCATTGGAGTTCGGTTAACCCGTTGGTTTGCTTTTGGGGGTTTTTGTGCGTTAGCATTTTCGTCGCTCGCGGTCCAGAATCTCCAAAAGTGTTTGGCGATGTGTTTGTATTTGTAGGGCAAAAGTAAACCCACAACAAGGACAGAATGGGAAGGAAAGTTCCACATAAAAGTAACCCAAAGCATCAGTGCAGGAAGAACAACACGCATCAGAGATTTACGTGCCTCACGAAGACATCTTTCGTCTTAAAGTGAAGTCATTTCTGTGCCTGCAGCAGCTCTCCATTCTTTCATGTACCCTTTTGGAACTCCCAAAATCGCAACCTCTTGGTGGGAAACATAACCTAACTCTATTTCGCAATGTCCAATCTGTGAGGAACAACTGTTTTTTCCTTCTTCAACATAACTGTGCTTTGGTGTTTCCTTTACACTCTCGTCAGCTGTATCGTTTCATCTCTCGCTTTTCCATGTTTATACTTGGCAGCTCGATCAATGTCGTACGATCATGTTGCGCCTCAGAACCCTTAGGCATGCGCGAATGAAGCCAGATTGAGATGAAATTTATCTCCATTCATTCCTTATCACTCTCTTGACGCATGGTGTTTAAACTGGTTTCCTTCAGAGATGAACAACAAAGCTTTTGAGAGAAAGGAAATACAATAAATCATTCCTCTGATTCTCGTGGTGGCCTATTTTTTGTTCAGATTAAGCTAGCATGTTCCAAAATATGGTCGATGGACTCTTGAATCAAACACCAAGAACCAATAAACAATCTGTTGGATTTCTCTATAAAGAAGAAAATCACAATAATGTCATTGAACATTATTAAATTGATGGAAACCATGGTTTATCCATGAGATAATGTGTTAAAATGACATTTCTTTGCTTAACATAAACATGCATAGTTTTTTGCATGGGCATATGTATTATAACTTCACCTCATTGCGGAAGGGAAAAACAATATACTAACGTGATGTCAAAAAGTGGAATCGATTTTGTTGTGATGAACCTTTCAGTTGGCATAAAAAAACGCCAACCTACGAGTTTCTGTGATAAATCGCTGAAACGTGTTGTCCTCCTAGAAAAACAAATTAAATCTCTCACTCGCCTCGTGTGAGTAGGAAGAGAGTTTGACAGGAATCATAAAATTATGTTTTGCTTTAACTCACCAATGCTCACACGGTATGAATCTGAACCAACGGTGGCGGAAAATCGATCAACAGACCACGTGCTGCGTCCAACTGACTCCCTGGCAGACGCGTGTTACTATGGTGTGGAAGATGAAAAGAAAGTGCATAGAGGCAGCTCTGGTCAGCCGGCAATGGAGTAGTGAAGGCAAATAAAAAGGGATTTATCAAGAGCGCGTGATTTGTTTGATGTTGCACTGTACATTTTTGGGATAAAGTTAAAATATAACGTTGGCGCCGGCTGCTCAAATTCGGACCCAACCGTGTCCAGGTCGCGTGAGATGACGCACGAAAATTGGACCTGGTTGTTTTTGTTTTGTTACACATTTTGCATGCATATTTGTCAACTTGTGCGCCTCTTCCCTTTTTTCCGGCCGGTTGACGAACAATCATTTCTCTCGTGATGTTATTATTTTCCCCATTTTTTCCTTCCCTTTGGTTCGTTCACTTTATCAACATCATATTTCTCGTTTTAAGCATCTGACGCTGGGGAAAATGCATTCCAAAAAGAGAGTTTATTTTCGCAGCATGTTATGTCAAAGGCTCAGGTGATGGTGAGTGTTTTTGGCCGTTGTTTTCCTGTTTGCCAAATTTCACCCCAACTCGCACGTAACCGTGGACGTGGAAAAACTGTGAATCAAAAAAACGGAACGCATCGTGAATGCGCCCGCAGCTTTTGTGGATGGTGTAATGTGGATGTATTAAATAGGCATAAATTAAATTTCCAAATCGTGCCACAACCTTCATATGCAGTTTGCGGCGCATCTCTTCATGCATTCACCTGGCGTTTGCGCGAAAACAAATTGCGGAAGCACGATGCCGTTCATCAACACGTACATTCAATACGTTTGGGAAGGTGAATGATGTAATAGGTAATGAAGAAAAAAACAACTATCGAAGAATTGTTCCGCCGATGTGCAAGTGCGTTTAATTTAAAGCCTTAATAGAAGTTACACAAATCTAATTGGATTTAATTTGATTTAAAGGCGCAAGGTGGATCCACCATTCAAACATGGTACAGAAATGGCTGAATGGCATGTTGGAAAACGTTAAGGAAAAGTAGGTCCAATGGCAAATTAATTTGTGCTTTCTATTTGTATTGTCGATACGCTAGTTTTGACAATCGAATGTGATTACTCGTCGTGCAAAACATCGCACCTTCCCAAGCGTTGGCCTATTTACAAATAAAATTTCTATTTTATTGTTTGCTTTTCATTACTCTTTATTGTCTTAAGAAAAATTTGGTTCAAATTTATTGTTTTGTGTTATTAATTGTGTAGAAATATTTAACTTTCCATCGTGTGTTAAAGCCAGCTTGAATCTGTAATACATGTCATTTCATTCGCATTCAATTTTAATATTTTGTACCATATGAGAGCTGTAATTTTCACCCTTTTCCTTCGGGAGATGTCACTGACAAGACGTTTGCCATCAAGCATGAGTGCATAAACGTGTCCGTGTATTGAAATACTATCATTTAACGAACATTCACCGGAGCCAGCATTTACATCATGTTATCCTCCGACGCCTCAAGGGGATGGAGCAACATAACGTGCCGAAGATGCAGTCGCAAATATGAACCACATTAATCATGGCTGTGTTTTACGACTTTACAATGTGCTGCACAAAATGATGCATCGTCGTCGTTCTCGTAGTCGTTCGTAGCAGGCTTCGTATTGCTTATTCTTCTCGATGCTGGAGAAGTCATCGTCATCTGTGCGATCTGGGTACAAAGTCGAGCACTCTCCGTCGTTCAAGGATCAGGAGAGCTTTTGTCAAATCTGCCCTTTATTATAGCTCGCCAATGCTGTACTGCATAAAATTGCAAACTCTGTGGACAAAGAATTGGTAACACGCAGTGGGAGGGGGTTGTATGGTGTATGCAAGAGCAAACCAAATCACTCGGTTCGCTGCAAAACATTATGTAAATTATGTGAAACTAGTGCTAGAATGAAGAACTTTCATGGCATTCGTTCCTTTTTTCATTAACTACATAAACCCCTTTTTCGCACTCGGTGTAAAACCATGACATCCACAAAACTGCGAGGTTCTAGTCACCATGAATTTAATGGATATGACATTGTTAATGATGATTATGGGGCATAGTTATGAAATCGATGGAAATGAGTTTCAACTTTAGGCGGACTGGACTAAGCAAGGGTCGTCGGCATGATGACTCGTGGAAAATTACAACCCTGCCGGGAGAAGTTGTCGAACCGTTTTGTGTCGAGTCCTTACCAGCGACGATAATGATCCTCGGCGAACGGAAACCCGAAATGAAACTATTCCAAAAATACTTTACGGTTATCTGGCTTGTCATAGTAAAAACGTCGGACTGCCGTTTCCGTTTTGTAATCGAGATTTTGGTATTCAACGAAGAGTAGGAACGAAAATCCTCGCTTTTGAGAGATGGAATTTGTTTGGCTCGATGAGTTCCATGAACCTTTTTCTCGGGTTCAAGTTTAATGGTTGCGCCGAAGGTTCAAGTGTCAAAAAGACAAACCAGTTCTTCCCAGATTTCCATTCTCATCACATCTTTAAAGATAGGATCGACGACGCAAAGCGCGACGAGACTTGGCCCGGGAAAAGACACTCCCTCGTTTGCCGACTTTCCCATTGGTTTGACCTGTGAGAACTTTTTGTGAAGATGTTATAGTTTTCGCTCTCAGTTCCGTGAATGCTTTTTTTCTTCTTATTTTGGTAGGAGTGACTGGAAATTCGCCCACTTTTTCCAAACTTTCAGACGAGCGGGTTGCTCTGGAGATATGGCTTTATTTTCGGAGAATGACAAACTGTAGATGAAAATGTTTTCATTACCGTAGACACCTTACTAAGAAAAAATTAAATTGAATTAAATTGTCTTTCTTTGTCTCAGTTTCCGCCCGTCTTTTGGTCTTCGGAGGCATTCGTGTTCAAAAATGTTTAGGCTTGTGATTTTTTGTGATGAAGCAGTGTCGACAAGATCGCTTCACTTGGATCCATAGAACAAACTTTTATCTCATGACAATCTAAAAGACCGTGTCTACCTTCTTGGTTATTCTGGTTTTGCTTCTCTTCTCTTTCTCCAAGATGGTTTTGTGATTATACATGCTATGTCTGCATAACATTGTCTTTCGTTAAAACGTATGAAGCAAGTTTTTAAAACCATATGCTTCAAGCACTTATTTTTACAGATTATGTTTGAAAATGGCACCTCTCATCAAAATTATTATACTAATACGTGTCAAAGCTCTTATTCTTGTTTCCTTGTCCCTCTACACTTGATATTTGTGAACGACCACCTACGTTCCTTCTGTAAAAGGGGCGCACCATGACATCAGACCGGCAACTAAGCAGGTGGTGCTACTTTTCCATCCCCACAAGTTGACTGAGGTCAAGTCCGAATCGTCGCCGTCATCTCGTCATCAGTATTCGGGTAACGATCCACATCGTCTGCTAGTTTAAGGGTTTCGCCCGTACGCTATCGCATAAGAACGATATTTAACGTTTCTTCTCACTCGGACGATCGGTCCCACCTCCGTCATTCCATGGCTTCGCATGCTGTGAATATGTCCACTCAAATAAGCTCCAGTGGCGCTGCCTTTTCGGAACGATAGCCCATTGCGTTCGTATAGGGTGTGGGCTTGTGTGCTACGAGAAGGAAACTAAGTGGCAATAATCCCCGATTCTTTAACTCCAGTCTCAAGCCAATCCGAGCGTTGGCGTCGTTTTTGAACACTTGTGATGATGGCCTTGGATTGGAACTCTAAATTAAGTGAACCTTCCATGGTCGAACAGAGGCGACTAATAAAGACCGAAGATAAATTTGATTGACATGTGCTTGGACAAGAGAACTACTGTATTAAGCTTGGTTCCGTTTGAACGTATCATTAATGTTCGAAGTTTGCGTTTGCAGGTGATTTAAGATTAGGACGCACAATAATGAATTTTTGCTTTACTCGTCATATGGTAAAAATAACTTAAAAATAGTCGACGTACAAACTGTATCAGCGAAACTCTTATGTATATGTTGAAAAAAGAAAGTCCAAACTGGAGGAACATGAGCAACCGTTATCAATTCTTGCATAAACAAGCAGTGCATTACCATTGGGTGACATTCATACGAGCTAAAAAGTGACATCATCGAATCGCTCGGAGTAATAATGAAATGCAAAAGAAAATACGATGACCTATGCACCAAATTGGATCATCGTTGGCACGTATACTTTCTCGTTTGTTCCGTCCCGTTATGTACGTCTCGGCAACCGTATCTCTTCCCTATGCTGTCATTTTTGTGTTTCAGAGAGCCAAAAGTATCACACAACACGTGTACTTTTTTATTTGTTTTACGAAATTAGCACAAAAATAAAGTAAATTTCCGTCGTTTGTTTACCGCGAACTCTTTTTAGGGCGAAGTCAATCCTCGGATTGGTTTTGTTCGTCGAATGGTTACTTTTGTATTTCCGTCATGCTGGTCACATAATCGTAAAGTTGCAAATACACAAATCTCAACAAACCAGGTTGGCCAACAGGAAACTACGTCGCGGAGTGTCCAAAGCGACTTCCATCGATTTTTCTTGCGCTCCACAAAAATGCGTAGGAGGTTCGAGAGGCCAGACGTTGCATTATGCTGCACAAAAAAAAGAAGGGAAGAAAAAACAGCCGATTGTGATTGGCCATGCAAATCATTTTGTCTTCGCGAGCTCCTTCGGAGTCTAATTTGCGTGACGGACACAAAAATTGCTTCATTTCTAATGCCGCGGGGAAGTAAGAGACTGTAAACTGGCGCGGGTTTCGTTTTTGGCGACTGTTTGTTATGTATTTTATGCTGCTTTTGTGTACGCTACGTCGTCTCGTCATGCTATATTTTGTGAACCGTGCAACGCCGCCTCCCTACATATCGGAGTGGGGCGGAAAAACATGGAAAATGCACCGGTAAACTTGTCGCCCCATGCGCATTTTCCGGCATTTCCTTTGGCTTCACCGTCATCGTCGTGTTTTGTGTATGTTGTTACTCCTCCGAGACATCGGTAGGGCATGGCGAATAAAGGAAGTGGATAGGAGGAGGATACAGTCGCAAATGTTTACTTTGGACATAAAAGAGTTCCATTTCCGCCACAGTGCCGAGCAGAGGTTTTGTTTTGGAAGCAAATGGAACAAAACCGTTCGCCATTATGGGGAAAGAAAATCCGGTAAACGAGCAGCGCCTGTTGTTTCAGCTATTTGTTTGCTTCTGCATTATCTTCCTCCAGAACGCTGTCGGAGCATGTCTTCGACCAAACACGAATGCATTCCGTCGGCGTGGTCGTCGTTCCAATGTCGATGCGGTGCATTATTCCTTTCGGTGCCAATGGAGGCTTTACCTAAGAGCCTAAACGCGACCCTGCAACGCCGCCTGGCACGAGTCGGTAATGCCCCACAGCCCATTGTACCACACACAAGCACACACAAACCAACATCATTGAAGGACTTCAATTAGCAATGTCCGACTCGTGGAAACCCTACAAACAACAAAAAAAAACACGTTCTAGCCGATAAATAAATAGACCCTTCGATAGGCGAAGGGGCAGAACACAGACAAACGGTCGTCTTTGGAGGACCAACGGAGCGTAACCGTCTGGCAACGTTGGAGTCGATCGTTCTCGGAGGCAGAAGAATATTTCGCAAATGGTCAAAGTTCAAACACAAGGCACTTGCATGTCTTGATTGCTTACGGTCTCTTCATTAATTCTCTAGACCTTGGTTAGAATACCACATTTTTGCCCGTTCTTGGTTCAGAGATATTTGTTCAAACTGTTTAAGGTTAGTCAAGCAAGCTTTCGTAAGTACACAACGGGCGATTCATCGCCTTAGAAGATGTTCCTGTTCGTTCGTCTTGAAAGATAAACTCAATACCAAAGTCAACCTATATCGGAACAACGCTAGTTTGCAGACATGACTCACATGAGATGGAAGTTACTTCTCTTTGCCTTTTAATACCTAAATTCAATGGTTCTCCAAAAACGCTTCTCCAGCCTCCCTAACATCCCTACATCCGTCTAGTGTCACTGCACAACTCCACCTGCCTTTTCCCGTACGCAAACGTAGCGTAAAAGAAACCGTATTGCACTTTTCGCCGTGCATTGATGTGCACATGATGCAATTTCTCTTTCCTCCTCCACCGTACCATCTGTTTCTCTCATGTCTTTTGTTTTCCGGCCGCCGCTACTGTCTGCAGGAAGTTGTCGATTTTCCAAGCTGCCATGCTCTCCTTTCTGACTCAATTCGCCGGCGAACCACCCTTTCGGTTTTAGCGTCGCCTGCGAATGCACCATGAGTCAGTTTTCTATTTTCATCTGTTTTAAATACTGCTCCAACGCAAACCCAGTCCCGGCCAACGCGTCGCTGGTTTTGTTTGTTTTCTAATCCCTAAAGATCTGCGAAAGAGGGGGACAAACTCGCTGCAGACAGATCGCAAAAGTCTGCGAAGAACTCGAACCCTTAGAAATTGTTGGGCTCTCGAATGGAAGAAAATGAAAATCGCGCATTTGCCTCAAGCAATGATATCAGGGCATAAATGTCTCTGTAAAATAAGGCACTTTTCAATTGGCAGCTCTACAACTAATATCATTCGTTTCGGGGTTTGTATGTTTGGTAGCTTTTAACAATAAAGTAAACTACACTTTACACGACTTTGTTAAACACTGTTGTACAGTTAAAGTAAATTTTATTATTGTAAAACGTTTGTGATGGACGTTAACGTCCACTTCTCCATAACTAACGATGGCAAAGTTTTCGATTAGTCACAAGAAAAGAGAAACCTATAAACAAGCTCCGGCAAAGTGTAGCGCGAAGTAAACAATCGAACGTGTCCACTTATACCCACATCCAGTCAATTCGATTAGTGCCACCTTTTTGAGAAACATCTTTGCCATTCTCCGATTGTTTCCCAGTGGGCTGCCATGTTCTGCTATGTATTGATTGCACCATCCATTCGAGCAAATTGGCACTCCGGAGGCAAAGTGCAACGAGTCGTGTCCAATGCACCAACTGCTGTGCAGCGTCCAGGTGGACGCTTATTTCTTTACTCCACAGGAGTTAAGGTTGGTTGGATGGTCGGTGAAGAAATCGGGTGCACTTTGAGTAATGCAGTTCTTCGCGAGAAAGAGTTACTCAAGGCAGAGTCCGACTTCATTTTGCCAGGTGTAGTGTGTGTGTGTGTGTGTGTGTGTGTGTGTGTGTGTGTGTGTGTGTGGT
>KE525036.1:704328-728323 GCA_000441895.2 Anopheles sinensis
AGGTGATGCTGATCAACGTGATCTACGACCGACCCGGCACGTGTCTTTGCTATTGAAACCAGTTTCAAACCCTCCGAACGACAACATATCCAGGCGTTTCGTTGGATTTTGGGCAAGATCACCTTTGCTGGGGGAAGAAACGTGTGCTGGAGTCACGTAAAGCGGAGAACCAGATTTAACTGAGACCGTGCAAATGCATCGGATGTCTGAAGAGATTACCATTTATTGGGGTCAGTGTTTACTCTGGTCACCCCCGAAGTTGTTACATTTATCGTCGCACGTTCTCGACTCACGAACGAGTCGCTTGCGTAATCAATTGAGCGAAATAGATCACTTTGTTCCCACAAACCAGACGGCTTGATATTAGATATTAAAGTATCGTTCCTTATACTAGACATTACATATTTTATTGTTGACAGAATTGTTGGATTACTTTTTCCCTTCCACTTTCGGTATGCTTTAAGTTCACCAACCATTCAATCTCTAAGATGCTAAAAACCCAGTGAATGTACGCGTGAAAGTATTAGAGCCAAGCGAGAAAGAGACGGGAAAGTAACAATTCGAATGCCATAATAACTGGACTATGTACTCGTTTCAGGTGCGAGGCGAAGAATAAATCCGCATAATCGCACCACACCACCGATTAAAGGAACAGGAAACCCCCAGAGCTGGCAATTCTTACCCCGACCTGGCTTTTGCGGTCGTTGTGGTGTTGATTTTCTTCTTCCATTTTCTTTGTTTTTCGGGGAAAGAGCATCATTTTCCGCCTAGGCATCAAACTTTTCTAACCACTTACCCTCTTGTTTCTCCAGAAGTAGATAGAAGCAGAAAGCACGAAGCAGTGCGGGGGGAGCGGGGGCTTCTTGTGTTCAAAAATGTTTTTAATTGACGTAGTTCCGTTTCGGTAAAGTGAAGCCACACCGGGGGATGGTTTTTCGCCCAGCAGCAGTTTAATTATTGCCCGTGAAGCAGTTGTTGCTCCGAACGGAACCAACTTCCACACGGGGATGAAGTTATATCCCGCCTCCGGGATGTCTCCTACACTTCCCCCCACACAGCTCTTCTCCCGTGTCCAAATTAAACTTTGCAAATCTTCTGACTTTTACTGGCCCATTAACTGCTCGCAAACGGCGCTAGGAAACTTATTGCTACCAAGTGTGTTCCGTTTTGGTAAAAGCATTTAATTGCTGGAAAATGATGATTCCACATGATGAGCCTTACTTATTCCTCGTTCTACTTCATACCAAAAAATAAGGCATCAAGTTCTAGAGTGCATGAATCTCTAATGAATATTGACACACGAACCGTTTAACAATGATTTACGGAAGCAGTATAATTCACGCTGATTCACAGTAAAAAAGCACCCTCGTTCTGAACAGCTTCTTTCGCTCCTCGCTTTCGTTGTGTGTTCAAGTAAATCGATCCACTCTAGAAAGACGCTCCAAACAACTCCAACTCTTGGTTAACTTTCTGTCATCGGTTAATTAAAATGAATGGATGTGAGCTCATAGGGTTTTCAGCACAAGGGAAACAGATGCTGGTCGAGTGTACATCAAGTGTTGTGCAGTATTTATGTTCTGATTTAGTTGAATGAATCAATTTAATGTTCTTTGATCACGGAACTAGAGTGTAGTAATCAATTTAAAATTTTTAAAAAGAACTTAAATCAATTGAACACTTTTGTTTTGATAAAATATTGAGGAAGTAGCAAAGTGTAAACATAACCGCCCCGAGGTGAATACATTAAATAAAGAGCACAGAAGCCTAGAGCTAACAGGCAAAAATTGTAATGTTTCGATAAGCAATTAACGATAGAAGCACATTGAAAATAGACAAATACATCTCCTCTACGAGCACACAATGTATGTATGTATGTATGTCCCGGTCGAGGTTCATTTTTCCGGTGCAACATGCCGTGACTGACAAATGGTGTTTTCGATGTGCACCGCCTTCCGAAAGGCAGAAGAAGAAATAAAACACCACACCATGTTCCACCCACCACCCCAATTATGCTGTGTGCTGGTCGCGAATGAAATTGGGATTTTTTTTCCTTTTCGTTGCTATTGCTGTAATTTTGAAACCCATGTCGATTGTGCCGCCCCACTCCGCAACCAACCCCCCCACCCAGCATCGTGTCAATTCCCCATACTTTTCCCGCACGGAAGTGCCACTACGGCGGCACATCGAAAGCATTTGTGTTTGAGTGTGTCCGCCCCCGAAGTGTGGCGGCCCCTTCCCTCCTTTTGCCCCGACCCTTTCCTTTGACCGCGAAGTGGTGAGATTTTTTTATATACTGTTTATTGTTTCTCTGCGCGCCTTTTGACTTGACGCCTGGCGCTCGCGGGAGTTGCATTTGTGTGTGGGGTGTTTTTTTTTGTTTTGTTTCTCCCCTCGTCTCTCCACCCTGTCTGTGTTCCTGTTGCTCACTTTCCTTTTGCTTCTGTGTTTTTTCAAACCCCAGTGTGCATAAAGTGTGGCGGTTCGCAAAGTCTGCCCGCCGTCGTAATGCTGCCTCGAGGGCTAATTCTCACTCCGTTTGAACAAACCATCGAGCTTTGAGAGGAAGCTCTCACCACCGTCTAACTGGAAAAAGGGGGGGGATGGGGATCGCTGTTGTAATTTTTACTTTTCGCGACCCACATTCACGGCGCAAACTGCGCGCATACAATAAAACGCACACACTACTTCCTCTTCTGTGCGTGAGTTTCGTCAATCCCCCCCGGGGGGGCTCAGCCAATGTTTTCAACTGTTGTTGGTCCAGCATAGTTCACCGAGCAATTGCAGATACAATATTTTTTATTAGTGGACCAATCGAGGCCCCCCCTCCGCGTGTGCTTGTTTGTATCTGTGAGTGCTCACACGCTGGGAAAATATTAGAAATTGAAAACACACTACTCACGACGACCGGAGGAAGTGGTCACGATTCGTGCGCACTTTGCCAATTGCATGAAAAGAGGGGTTAGCTAAATTCTCTATTGATGCAATAGACACAGAAAATGGAGGTCATGCTTACATTCGATACTTCAAACTGCCAAATTCTTTCAAAAGTGGTTAAATCTAGCAAGGTGCAATTGAGCGTCAGTTTTAATGATTAGAATTTTCATTAGAAAAACCACCTAAAAAGTATTTGAAAATTATATAAAAATAATATTAACCAATTTGTATTTGTTTCCTCTTCTAAACAGTTCAAAATCCAATTCGACGATTCGCTGACCTCCACGTACGAGTATCCCTCGGAGACGTCCCTGCTGGAGCCGACGAACGGGTTGGACGTCTCGGACGGCGGACCGGACACCGGCCTCGTCCCACCCCCCTTCGCCACGGACAACGGGCTGCTCTCGCACACCAACAAACTCCTCTCCTCGGTGCCACTAGGTAAGCCAGCATTCGTACGAAACCACCAACACTACCCCCCTCCCCCACCCCACTCTCTCCCGCCTTGCCTTGCCAACTTTCCAACTCCTTCGAGAACCGTTTCCGCTTTTCTCGTGCCTCCGATCCGATCTGACCAAAACCAAAGCACCTACCGTAGAGAAAAACAGCATGAAAATTCCGTATCGTAAAACCGTAAATTATTTCTTCCACTTTCCTCTTACCCTACACCCCTCCGCCACCACCCAACCCGTTTTCCCTTCTCCTCCGCCTCCTCCAGTGGCCGGTGTGTAGAGTTCAATTTGGCACACAATCGCGCGCTCCTCGTGCACACCGCCACCACAAGACTCCCTCCCCCCCTCAAGTGCATCCTGTAGCGCGTGCGATTTCCGGTAAAGACACACCCAGCCTACCAACCACCCACCCACCCAGTAGTACACCCCGAACCCGCGTGTGTAACACTTTGTGCGTTCGTAATTTCGTTTCTAACGCTGCTAACCTGGCCCTCCCGCGCGGTTTGCTCGGCACAAAACACCACCGAACCATCACCCACACCCCAAAACATTCGTGCACCCAATCAATCTGCCCTCCCCGACCCCGCGACGCTAGACACTCAATCCGGGATTCAAACGTCGTGATTCGGTAAGCAACAAGAGTCTATGTTAAATGCTCATTTTCATTCTTTGTCCTGCATTTTTTTTTTAACACAAAATAGAATCATTTTTGTTTTACTTTTCTTTCCGACAACCTCCCTTGCCGCCCGGTCGATGTCCTTACGTACCCGGGCAAAGAACGAAGGCATTTCCAGTCGGTGGAGGCTGTGAGGTTATGTTCCGCTTCGGCGGACGAGGGATTCATTTGTTTACGCAATTAATTTACGTGCATGCATTTATTTACTTTACGTTTACAGCGGCTAATGCAATGCATCGGATGAAAGCATGTGCCAGACTAACACATGTGTCTTTGGATGCACCACGAAGGTGGAGTGCATCGTATTGGTAGACATTTCATGCTAGCGAGTTCTGACGCCTTTGTAGAAAAACTAGAAGAAAGGCTAGAAAGTACCATCAAATGTACACAAAGTCATGCAATGTACCATGAAATTGAGGATAGAAAAGCAGAAGGTTGTTTAATTTTAAATGTATTTTATCTCGCATCGTTCCATCAACGGACGGTTCAAACCGGGAGACGTCAACAAACGGCTTCTCAGCTCGCACCATGCTGGTCATCCTCATAGAGTTCAATTAATTGCATATGCAGCCCGATTGCGCAACACGTCCGAACAAACCGGACTTCTGTTCGTCGATACGCCTGTAAAGCACGGACGACGTTGTTGCATCAGCTGTAATTGGATCCGAAATTCGAGACCGATTGGGAAAAAGGCGTCGGTGGTTATTATTATTATAACACAGCCGGTCGTCTCCATGCGCGCCTTTCGAAGCGGACAATCACCAGAGAGAGCGAAAACTGTCTCGGCAAACAACGATGCAATTGAACAAGGTGGAACTGCATTTATTGGTGCAATTGCTTCCCCGCGTTGATAACGTTACGTAACGACCGAACGATAGGATCTAAACGAAATGCAGCCGCCGATGGCGTTTCGGATGTCCATCCTCACCGTGTAAGGCTCTGACGTCAAAGCACTATATTTTTATTATTTTCTCTTTTCAAATGACTATCATTAGCTTCTCACCGACACGGTTTCGGGCTGCACAAGAATGTTAATCCTTAAATCACCGCTCCGGGAGCGCCCTGACAAGGCACGCAATTAAGGGGGAGTGAAAGTGACACGATTTCACTGGTTGTAAATTTGCGTTCGTTACAAAACGCTACACCCCGCGTGACGTCATGAGAAAACCCTACTTGGGTACTTGGGCGAAAACAAATTTCCCTCTCCCAAGGTGCTTCTTTTTTTTGATAAATTACATTTGGATCGCAAATCGATCATCTCTCCTTTTTACTTTCTTTACCGATAGTAGTAGTGATGGCAATAAATGAAAGATTATTTGCTGGTCGAATAGGCTCGAATTATGTGTGTGTAAAATACAGGGAACCGATATTGCCGGCCCCGAGATTTCCACGAGATTTGCGAGGTTCAACCGTAATGAGCATAAAAAGTGGGTTAATGAGCCTTAACGCATCACGCAAAAGGGGGAAAAAAAGGAAATAAAAGTGACTACCCTAAGATGCGTTCCGCGGTTCTTTTTTTTCTTCTGGTGGACATACCTGGACATCTTCGACATCGTTTCACGACATAGAAAAGGAAAACAGGTAGATTTAATGAGTTCAACCACGGAAGTGGAAGCAAAGAACCCAGAGTGGCCATCTCTATCTTGGCGATGTGTTTCCGCTGAGGGGAAAACCTGCCAATTTCAAGCATTTATTTTCCAGTAACCGGCTGGCGTAGCCTATAGGATCTGTTCCGTCAGGCAACTACTTCTTTGGCCTATTTCTTGCCTGGTGGTTATACAGTGGAAGCCGACGATGGCGACGTCTGGTTTACGAAGAAAGCAAGAAACGAGGCGATGATGCTTGCGAACGGAAATAGGTCGAATTCTTTCCCGATGGCGGCGGCTCGCGACCACCGCGACGGAATGTTGGTCGTTGGGGTTTTCCATCGACCTTGGGATTAGGGCAAACAGGCCCCTTGAGAATCCCACTCCTTTCTGTGAAACATTGGACCATCACGACTAGGTCATTATGGATGGGAGCCTATGAAAAGGTTGCATACCTGCACCGAAAATGGTTGAGATTTTGTTTTACTGCCGATTGGTTCTCATGCGATTGCAATTCGTATGACCAGTGGATTACGTCAAATACAAGTTTTATATTTAATAAAAAAGCTTGTTCGTTATTTGCCATTGTAGGGTTATGATTGGAAAATAAACATTAAGTACCCAAAGCGCTCTGATGGAACACAAACTAAATGCGCTGAATTTCCCAGCTTCGTTTGAATTGTGTTGCATGTTTAGCAAAACAGTCCACAACAAACACACATAAACACATCGTTAGTACTGAGGAAGACCAATGCAGACGATTTTCGCCCGTCATCCGTTAAACGATCGAATTAATGCCCCGAACCAAGGGCGCTGCTTTCCTTTCCTCGCCGTCTGGACCGGGTTTTCCACTCGCTTTTGCCACGGCATAGAGACCGGTGGACGGGTGCATCTCGTCTCTACTCCAAGGCGCCGGGGACCCGAAACGGAGAAAAACACAACCACATCATAGGATTGTGCCTACATACATGGTCCGGCATTTTAATTGAGGCCCCACAGTGCGCACAGCGCATATAAGTGGCTGGCTATGTTTTTCTCTTTCCCCATATTTGCGACCAATTTTCCCTCCCTTTGGAAAGGTGTTTGTTTAATTTCCACTTCCAAGCCAAACCAAACCTCGAGCCTCACACTGGGCAGGGAAAATCGAGGCAAAGTTTTTAAAGGAAAATAAAATGCGCCCCGCGTCGCCAAAGTGGCTGCGAAACCAAAACTATCGCTTTCCACCGTCAGTTCCCTCGGATTAGCGTAGACGGGGAAAATGAGAGCACTTGAAGATTCAGTGTAATTTGTTCTGATATAACCTGAGAAAGGTATGACTTTTCCGCCAAAGAACACAATATGTAAAAGCTAAATGGTAAATCTCATTTCTTTTCGAGCAACGTGGCATATTTGTCTGCCCTCGAAAAACCCCAAACAAAGCCTTAAAACTTCGAAGCGTCCACGCGCAATCGCTATCGGTGTTCAATAAATTATGGCTTCCACCTCCAAAAAGTACCGTAAACAACACCCACGAGTCCGGAGAGATGTGTCTTACATAAAGCAACACACATTCGTTCGTACTCTTTCCAGGCTTTCCGGCAGGCCGTTTGCCAAAAAGAAAACCGCTTCGAAACAACAAGTGGTCCCGCTTCTTTGGCCAAGTGCCAAGAGCAGCACTCTTCCCCAAATTCGTGATTGTGCTTCTTGCGATGCTCGCTCGACCGGAAAGAACCACGAATCGCCACTCCATTCCGGGGCTTCGCCGTGTGTTGTGTGTTTTGAGGTTAAGAGCAGGTGATTTATCGCATTATTAAGATTAATAATGATCCAATAAGGAGAGAGAGAGAGGAAAGTCGGGTTACAGCAGGAAACTGGTGAAGTGAAGCGGAGGGATTCTCGAACGTGTGTTCGCGTTTTCATTTTCTCCCTCCGTTACAACAACTCCGGGTTGGAAAATGTTTGACCACGCGGAGTACATTGACCCCCCCTCCCGCGTGGTATTGATTTTTCATGAGTTCTAACGTTTCTTTCCATTTCCAAACATTTGAAAACAACATTGTTCACATATCAGAGCTTTGATATTAAAAAGTCAGTCCGAGTCACATTCGATCGCTTGAATGGCTTTCTTTAAGATCTCCAATTAGCATATTTGTGTTAAGATGGGAACATCTCCAGTGGGTTGTTAAACAATTCAGAACACTTTCGAAGAGATATTTATAAAAAATCGCATTCCCTGAAAGTAGTTCCCCGGTAAAATCACTCATTTTAAGCTGATAATTAGTTGAAAAGCAACCTCATCTTATGCTAACTGGCCCACAAATTTTTTGGAACTGAATAGACATTCCAACTGCCAACTCTCCTTTAAAAGTCAACTCTCCCTCGACGCCGTGTCAATCAAAAGATGCCACACATGCTAGCCATTCCTCCCCGAAGGCCCGAAGAATTTGCCCATGTTGTTCTTTAACTCATACTTGACCTCTTTCCCACTCTCACGCAAAACGCACACACACACAACGTCAGCCACCGCCAAGAACCAAAGCATTCCAAAACGCCACCAGCGACAGACGATCTCCTCTGTGCCGGTGAAAGCGAACGAAATCACTTCAAGCACCAGGCAGCAGTGGCACGCACCACAACAACAACAACAACAACGAGGCGGCCACAACATAAGGCGGCAAAGATGGCCAGAAGACAATCTTCTGCGCGATCAGCAGAACCAAACAGGGACGGGACCGTTTCTGTTTCACTCGTATTCCCAAGGGCCGGGGACGCTGGTTTTTGTGGACACGTCCCGTACAATGAGCAACTCCCGTGGCGCCACTAGGCGTCTGATCGTTCTTCCAATCGGAACGGAGTCGGTGGTTTAGCAACAGATACGATTTAAGCAAACCTAACCAATGTTCGTGCAATCGAAAATGTTTAATGAATTCTTTTTTTTTGTTGAAACCCCATGTTGATGTTTTTAGTTAGTAGAACTCCCCGCTGAAAACAACGAAGACTCGCTTCAACGTAACTAATCGAAGTTAATTCTCTGCCGTTGAATTTTTAGGTTCCGCACCATTCGCTAGTTACACCCCAGTAAAAGCCGCCATAGACACGACCTTCGAGCTCGGAGTGACCCGCACGCCGTCACCGTCGGCAGCCAGCACGGCCAGCTCGAACGGAAGCCACAGCTCGAGCAGCAGCAGCAGCAGCAGCAGCAATAGTCATCACCAATCCGCCACCTCCCACAGCGCCAACAACGACCTGCAACAGCATCAACAGCACCAGCAGCTGCAGCAACATTCCGTTGCCAACGGTCACCGTCATCAGCTGATCGATCGTCCGAACGGCGGCCTACACACGGTGGCCAGTAACGGCCACAGCAACGGTGCGGACACGACGCTGCTGCTGAACGGTCTCGATGGCACCGGCCTGAACGGAACGGGCGAGCCGGAAAGCATTCAGTACCTCAAGCCAGCCTCCGACGAGCAGACGGTCAACTGGAGCCAGGGCACCCGGGTGACGGACTTGCTGTTCTAGGGCTGTTCCGTTTACCCTACTCTGTACAGTTTACGCATTAGCTTTTAGAGCATAGAGCTGGATAGTGGATACTTCACTCCGCAATAACCAACCACCACCACCACGCAGCTAATATCCATTGCGAAGAATTTTTTCTCCTCCGGTCGGCACGCGGTTGCCTTTAGTGCCCGGTATTACACGTTGCATCCGATTCGAAGCAGTGCTCGTCGGTGCAAACTCGGGGATGTTTTAGTCAAACCATTTGCCACAATATCAATATTGCTCCTTATAGTTGTTTGTGTGTTTTATAACTTTTGTCGAGCAACAAATACGGAAGCGTCGAGAGGAGAAGGGTTGACTGAAGAAAGGCTTCTGTTGATTTGCGTCTTTTCGGAGCTTTCCTCTTTCCTTTGCTTGGAAGCGATCCGTTCCGGTGCTGCCTATATTGCCGAAAAATTGTCTTTGCATTCTAGAGGAAAATACAGTCAGAAGAAATTAAACATACATTCCTCCTCAGCGTTACAACACACACAGCCGAAGGTGGTCAAGAGCGAAGTGAGACACGTCTAATAATATTGTGATTGTGAAAAAAAAGCCCGCTATAAAAGAAACGTGACCGATGGGGTTTAGTCGGGCGAAGGGCGAAGGGCGTTTTTGAAGAATAATGATTAGAAGTTGTACATGCACAGGTGCATATTATTAGTAGCGCTTGGAAGATTGGAAGAGTAGCTGTTTCTTTGCAACACAGCGGTTATGGAAAGAAAGAGAATTATCGCTATTATCATTACTCTTATAACTATTATATTATTATTATTACTATTACTGTGCAAACTTATACAGAGAGAGCAGAGAGTGCGAATGAGTAGCAAATAAGGTTTTTTTCTCTTTTTAAGAATTTGAATTGTATAGAACACGAGCCGTGGACCGAAAGGAATCGAACGGGAACGCAAATTGAAAGTCCGGCCCGGAAAGTGGGAAATTATGAAATAAACAATGTCGGCATAGGCATAGTGAAAGGAAACGCCGGAAACGCTTGTCAAACCCTACGTCCCTACGTTCGGAACTGTGAGTGATTTTACATAGTGCCGCTTATTGAATGAAAAACACATTTCGCTTCCGGGGATGTGTCTTTCTGTTGCTGCAAACCATCCATTTAACGATCAATAGATCAACGGGGGGTGAACAGGGAAGAGAGTGATCCAATGAAAGCCGGCGGATGAAAACTATTGCAATATCAATTTAATCTTTAGCGAGCCACTTAGCGATTAGCAGCACCGTTGCATGAGAATGTGATTAAGCCTTTAGAGTTACACCGATTTTTGAGCAAAGAAAAAAAAGAGCGATCGTTTAATATGTAAGCAAAATCAGACTGGAATTGAGCAGGGACGAAACAATGGGGGAGGGTAACCCGTACTACCGAACTACTGCCCAACATACACGATGCGAACCGTGCCCACCTCATCAAACCACGTTGCCTCGAAGTCGAAGCAAATTGTGCTGAGTGATAAATAATGATTGATAGTGGATTGTGAAACCGCACGTTTGCTTTCTTTCGCTGCCAGACAGTTGTCCGCTTCACTTCGTCGTGGGGCCTTTTTGGGGGACCTTCCATTGAGTTTGTCTTCTCAAGATCCCCCGCTTCCCCCTTTAATCATTGGCTTTGCTCTTCCATCGTTGCCCATATTCCATTTACAAGTGTAATGTACGTTCTGATGTTTTAAGCGCAATACGAGGCGTGTATTCCGTGTTCCATTTTGGAGAGTTTGATCTAGTTTCACCCAAAATTCCATACCGTTCTCTACGTACGTATTTTTTATAAATATACATGCATATTAAAAAAAAGTATACAGAATAAATCTATCGACAGACAGTCTTAATGCATTTTATGTAAAAAGTGTATTTGATGTAGATCATATAGACGAAAGTTTAAGACTACATAATTTCAGGAACCGTGATTAAATACTTTTCTTCTTAATTCTTTAACACGAGTCCTCGATAAGCTCTATATACATATGTGTGGTTGCTTGACTCTTCTATTGTTCCGTTGGTGACTCTCCTAGTTCAATTTTCGGTTCCGCAATAACATGCTGCTTGATTAGAGAAGCTCCGTTTTGCATTTCATGGATACGGCGTGGCGGAAAACCTCCTTCAGGTAGGTGTAAGTTAAGTGCTTCCTCGTAGGTCCTATCCACCTCGTACTTTGACTCGTACGGTATGTCATCGGTGCTAGCTCCTTCCTCGGCGACCGCATCCTTCAGCGTCGCAAAGATTCGCTTCATGCGCAACACTTTGTCCGTCTTGCCCACGTATCGGTACATCTGCTTGATCGTTTTATCGAACACAGGATCCAGCTTGGTCGTTTGCTCGACGTCCGGTTCGAAGAACACATTCGTGCCGAACGCGCTTTCGTACGTCCCACGGTACACCTCGTCGTTCACCTGAATGATGGGATTTTCCGAATCGAGTCCGATGATCTTGATGTGCGTGTTTCCCGGGTGTGGATCCTCTTCCAGCTTGAGCAGCATATCGAAATCAACCAGCAGCATCATTTCCTCCTCGTAAAAGTCGTCTTCGTCCGCGTCGGGGACCGGTCCCTGTTCGAACGGTAGATCTTCCAGGCTTCCGCACATCAAATGTGGGGCTATTTTTTCCTCGACAAAAGCATCACCATCGCCTTCGTACATCGTGGCGAGAAAACACAGTGATTTATTCTATCGTTGTAGGGGACCTATCTGCATTGAATTATCCCTGAAACAACCGAACCGCAGCTGAATTTGTGTACACTTTCGATTTGTTTACATTCGAATATTTTCATCAGAATGATTTGACAGTTGATTTGCCGGATAAATGTTGACACTTCGTCGCTTTGAACTGTCATAATGGCAAAGGGATATTTTTCTGCGTGCCTAGTGGTGCGCGTCTCAAAAGCAGCAACTTTGACACAACAACACAAAAGAGGAAATTTTTCAATACGCGACAAGCGCACTCTGCCATCGATTTCACATAAAAAAACCCACAAATAAAATAGAAAAAAGAGAACGAACAGATAGATCGGGATAGTGCAGCGAGAAGGGAAAAAGCGACCACCGTTCCCTGCCGTGCGCCGTTGTGGTACCCGTGAAGACGAAAGACGACGACGACGTCGACGAAGAGGACGAGAAGAGTGCGTGTCCACCTCAGCGAGGCACCCCCCGTGCCGTATTTCCCATCCGTGTCCGTAGCACCCCCAATCGAGCCTGTGATTCCTGTCCCGCGGCGGGGCTGTTTCAACAATATCTGTCGGTCCGTCGTTTTGGTTCCGTGTTGTCAGATGCAGCGCTCCGAGGCTGTCGATTGAAATCGTGTGTCCTTTGCCCTCGTTTGGTGTCGTTGTCAACGCCGTTGCAGTCGTCAAGTGTAACATTGTGTGTTTTTTTTTCTTCGGTCCATCCATTCCGTATCGATGGGAAGTCGCTGAACGTCGTCCGACCGAGAGTGTACTACGCCACTAGTGTAAGCTCGCTAGTTCGGCTATTCGCGAAGGAAAAACAACAGAAACATCCACATGCGGAGTGCGTAGTGAACACATACACACTGCGGAAGGAAGTGAGCAGTGAGGCCCTTTCCTATTCTTTTTCCTTTCTACGGGGGACCGGGGAGACGAGACGCTGGTGTTAGGCGCGGTTAGGCCCCGACCTCGTCCGTCCGCCGTCGAAGCGCCGTCAGCCAAAGCCAATGCAACCGACCGACGGCAGTGACGACGACGTCGGAAGCACCACGAACGGCGACGTCGGCCGAAGAGCCAACAACAAAGACGAACAGCGATCAAACAACGGCGTCGGAGAGGGCAGCGGGTTCGCCATGTCCACCAGCTCGATAGACACACGCATCACCATGATGGAACGGTTGATTCAGAAACCGACCCCGCGCACTCCACCGCCACCGACCCTGGCGCTACCCGGTTCCTCGACGCCCGGAGCGAACCGTTTCAATCGCACCGGAAGTGGTGGCATGGGTGGAGGATCTGGCCGTAAGCATCCAGGGCAGCGTTTCCCTTCCGCCAACCGAACCGGCTTTTAATACTGTTCGTTTTCCCCCTCTCGCACTTGCAGCTAATCGACCTACCTTGGACCTGCATCTTCCCATCCAGACCGGGACCCGGCGGAGCGAATCGGAACTCAAGTTTCAAAAGATCGTCGACAAGAGTGGTCTGCTGAAGATAAACGAAAAAATCTACCGAACACAGCTGGCCGACCTGGAGGATTTGGGTGAGCTCGGGAACGGCACCAGCGGGCATGTGGTCAAAATGCGGCACAATCCGAGTGGCGCCATTATCGCCGTGAAGGTAACGAAACGAAAATCGGAGTAGAGGAACGGTGGCTTGATTTCAAAGGTTCTAATTGAGAATTTCCCTCTGGTTAGCAAATGCGACGAACCGGCAACGATGAGGAGAACAAGCGAATCATCATGGACCTGGACGTGGTGCTCAAGTCGGAGAACTGCAAGTACATCGTCAAGTGCCTCGGATGCTTCATCACCGATGCGGACGTGTGGATCTGCATGGAGCTGATGACGACGTGCTTCGACAAGCTGCAGAAAAAGTCCAAGAAGCCCGTGCCGGAGGAAATCCTCGGCAAGGTGACGGTGGCGACGGTGCGCGCCCTGGCCTACCTGAAAGACAACCACCGCGTGATCCATCGGGATGTGAAGCCCTCGAACATCCTGATCGACGATCGGGGGAACATCAAGCTGTGCGATTTCGGCATCAGCGGTCGCTTGGTCGACTCGAACGCACGGACACGTTCGGCTGGGTGCGCCGCTTACATGGCGGTAAGGACAACCCAACATGCAGGCGAAAGGCACCCTTTGTGACCACCTTTTTCCCTTTGTGTTCTTTTTAGCCCGAACGAATCGATCCGGCGAAGACCGTGTACGACATCCGTGCCGACGTGTGGTCACTCGGCATAACGCTGGTCGAGCTGGCCACCGGTGTGTTTCCCTATCGCGGCTGTGTTACCGACTTTGAGGTGCTGACCCAAGTGCTCACCTCGAAGCCACCGCGGTTGCCCGAGGACCAGAACTTTAGCCCCGAGTTCCGCGACTTCGTGCAGCTCTGCCTGCGCAAGGACTACCAGGAGCGCCCAAAGTATCCGGATCTGCTGCGGCACGCGTTCCTCCAGCGCGCCGAACACGACGCCAACATCAACGTGGGCGAGTGGTTCCGCAATGTGGCCGTCAGCTGCGGCATCCAGCTTACCTCCACTCCGTCGCAGATGGCATCCCACACGAACGTCAACAACACTTCCGTTGCCTCTTCCCCGGGGCCCTGGGTCGGTTCGTCGGAACAAACCAGGTAAGCCAAACCTCCGCCTCAACCTCCGTTGCTGTTTCCTCTTTAACCTCCACTTCCCCTCCGTTTCCTGGTCTACGACCTCTACAACTCGATTCGCGTCCCATGCACTTTTCTTCGAGTGTTTGCGTTTTGGATTTGATTGAAGCGTTTTAGTTTGTTCAACCTGCATGTCGTTAGTGTTGCAGTTTGTTTTTGAGAGTTTAAGCCACCGCTCGTTAGTTCCGGTTCCAGCCCTGTTCTGCAGCACTGCATTCACGCCCCCTCAACACAAAAACATGCGTACACAAATTCAAAAGCAAGTTTCCGAGTTGTGATCCGTGTCCAAATTGAAGACTGGAGATTGTTGTTAAATCAAACTTAATTCCTTACCCTCACTAGTCTAATGATGGAATAACTCTTACTAATTAAAAAGTCTTACAGTTAAATCGCCCCTTCACCACTGGAGTGGCCCTTCCTTCCCTTTGGTTTTACTAGAAATCTATAACAGAAGTACACTCCTTCCCTTCCTCCAGTATGACACACCTTCGTTCAGTCTACATCCCATCACTTCTTCTTGTTTTCTTTTCCGTTTTGCCGTTTGTTGTTTGTCGTTTGTTTTACAAATTGATTTTTCTTATTTGTAGGTAACTATTTCTTTAGTAATTTTTAAGTTATCCTAAGAGTAAGTATACCACACTTTCCAAACACTTACTATTCACGTTTGTTGCGTTTGTCCTTCTCCATGCTTACTGTTTTACTTTTAATTTTTATTCACACAAACACTCCACACTCCACATACCTTCCCAAAAAATGTTGTTATTGTTTTGTCCTGTTCTGTGTTGCTCTGTTCATATTTTCTTCTCCTGTGTATATTATTTCGTTTTATTGTTTATCCTTTCGTTCGTTTGCTCTCCACATACACCTTTATAGCATGCCATGTTTTTTGTTTGTTTGTTTCTTTTTTTCTTTTTCCTTCTTTCGCCTTCTTTCGGTAGCTAATAACACACCTTCTTTGCACGCAACATATGCATGGTAGTTTTAATGTACTAACAGCTGTACTCACCTTTACTGATGCACCCTAAGTCGGAGGCTAAGTAGTATGAAAAACCTTTCAACATGTCAACAAAAACGAGATCCTCGGGGAATGTAAGCGTTCTTGTATGAAATCAAATCATTTCATCGTTATTTTCTTTTAGAGATTTGATTAATGGTATCGATTGGAGGAAATATGAATCAGTATTAAATCTGAATTTTTAAAACGATCTAAGAGCTTGGTTCGTCTTGGTTCAAATGGTTCATAAAACCTCCAGTGAACTCGTGTATTTCAATTACAGCGACATGCGCGAAGAATTGCATCTAAACATAGCTCATAAAATTTTTGTGTTAAAGGGCGTGGGGGAGTTTACACTCCCTCCAACTTGTAATTACATTTAAATAGAAAATCAAAATTTTGCGCTCTTTCCTGAGCCAAGTATCTCATCTTTCGGGTCACAAGCACAACTGTCAAATTGTACATATCGATGTGGGTTAATGTGTTGGAAATCCTTTCTACCGTAATGCTAGAGACACTTACGCTTTTCTTCCGTTTCTTCCCCTTTTCGCAATCTATTTTCCTCGCCACTCGTCTGTCCCGCTGTGCCGTTTCGTTTGCATACCAGAATACCGACACCACTGGGAAGCTTAACGGAAGCGGTCCAGGCGCAATCGAACCAGCAGAAGCAAACCATCGCCATCGCCGCCTCATCGATCCCGATCAAATCGACCGGCAGTGGTCCGGCCACGGTCGCAGCAGTCCCCTCTCCGCATCTGGCCCACGAGGCACCCAGTAGCTTCCACACCAGCCGGCAACAGCAACACAGTCAGCAACAGCAGCAACAGCAGCAAATACTCCAAAGCAAGCTCAGCAACATTCAGCTTGCGTCGGCCGCCGTAACCGCCAGCGGCGCACCGACGACAGCGATGCCGCCGGCGGCCAGCACATCCTCATCCTACGCGTCTACCTCGTCTTCCCCGGCGCCGGCGTTCGATCCGCGCCGTTCGCCCTCCCCTCAGGCTCAGCACTACCTATCCAAAATGCAACCACCAAAAAGTGCCATTACTAGCACCAGCAACGCAATCCCGATCGGTGGCCCGGAACTGGCCCCGCGAAAGTACAAACACTCGCCCTTCTTGTCGCGCCGGACGGCCTCGGAGTACGGCAACGGTAGCCCGAAGAAGGAATCCACCCTCAGCAGCCTGGGGCAGAGCATCTTCAAGAACCTGACGACGTCACCGTTCTCGCAGCGCAAGTCACTTCCGGCGGGCGAGTCAAAGCTGACCGTCTCCTCTGCCTCACCCGTCGCCTCGGGGTCCCTCTATGGCACGTCGCCGTTGCCCGAGTCGCCCTTCCTGGTGCACAGCAACGGTGCGGGGAGTAATCCTTCCTCGCCCCTGCTGCTCCTCCGGAAAGCGCAACATCACGATCCATCGACCGAAACCGACACTCAGTACAAACACCTGCAGGGAAACACTAGTCCAATCGGTAAGAAGCGATCGAACGTTAAACCATTGCCATCGATTAACGTGTCCTTGTTTGTGTCCGTTTTAGTTCTTCAGCGATTCTACCATCAGCAGAATCAACTGATGGAGCAACAACGGGAAGCGTTACAACACCAACAACCGCAACCTATCTATGGCAATCATCCACAACAGTTCGGAGCCCCAGGTGCGGGGCCGGTCGTGTACACAACCGTGGCCAATGTACAGCAGCCGGGAAGCGGCACCATGCGCTACAGCCCGTTACCTTCTCACCGGACCGTGCATCATGGTGTCCATCCGGTGCTGACCTCGAACCTCCCGCCTCAGTCCCACTACCCGCACCATCACGAACCGCCACCACCACCACCACCGTCCGGCATTCCCGTCTACCAGCAACAGCACCATGCTCCGTCGGGAACGGCCAGCCCGAAACACCACCGAACCTCGGGCGGATCCTCCTTCTTTAGTACGTTTAGTCGCGGCATGAAAAGTGCCTCCCGGGGTGACAAGGTGATCGACCGGGGAGGCGTTGGTGGATCGGCCAGTGTGGCGCCGGCACCGACGACCATGTACGGCGCTACGACAGCGAACCAGGCACTCCCTTACCATCAGCACCACTATTCCGGAGCCACAAACAACAGCGTTCTGAATAGGCACGGGTCGCTGATGAGCAACGGGGCAGGAACGGATGGCCTGAAGGAGCAGCAGGAGCAAGGTAACGTCTCGCACTGGATGCGACCAATTTGTTCGATGCGCTCTAGATGCGCCCTTGCATTTTTGCTTGCGTATGGCTTTTTGCAAAGGTTTAGCTTTGTTTCTCTTTATTTGAGCTCAAACTTTCGTCCTTCCTGCTGTCGACTTTACAACTTTTTACAAATCAACGATCAAGTGTCAGTATCATAAAATTTCTAGTCATCGTATGACAGGCCAAAAAAATAGCTGAACTTGAATATTGATATGTAAAACGCTGTAAAGACAACGGAATAACTGCTTCAGCAGGGAGGAGAAAGTCACGAAAAACGCTACGTGGGTCATGATAATCTAAAAGATCCACAGATTACTGTGATTATCATTTTTGCGGTAAGATTATCATGACACGCACGCGGTTCAATTTCATCGGTTCCGTTTCGTTTCCGCTCGCACTACTAGCGCACCCATTGTTGTGGAATGCATTCATTTAGTTGTCTTGTTTTTCTCTCTTTCTCTTTCCTCTTCTCTCTTTGTCTCTCTTAATTCTACTTGCGTTTTTTTATCCTTTTGTAACGTTGTTCCGTTCCGTATGCTCGCCGCCGCTATTTTGCCTCCATCAAACGCGAATAATGGTGCGAATGTGGCCGCTTGTGCGCCTGTTGTCTTTCGTTTTTGGCATCATCGGCTTTTCTCTACGCAAATTGCAATCAACACTCGCGCACGCCACGCCATTTCCATTCACTTGCGCGGCACCAAATTCATCCAAACGGAATCACCCCATCCATCCACCGTCGTACCGATCATTCGCACGATGTGTGACACCGGTCTGGGGGTTGTTTTTTTCTTTTTTGTTTTGTTGTATTTTGCTTCCTTGGCCGGTGTCCGGCGCGGCTTCCATTTCCACCGGACTTTCCCACCACAACACCACAGGCTGGTTCAATTCCATTGCAGGGCTGGCGAAGCGCAGTTTCGCCTCGATCAAGCTGAACCTTGGCAACAACAACAACAACGGCACGTCCGGCACGTCCACCCTCGGGGACAAGCGCACACTGAAAGAGAAGCACCTGCTCCAGCAGCAACTTCAGCAGCAGCAGCAACATCAACCGTATCCGGCAACTCATTTCGACCCCTCGGTGGCCGGATCGACCGGACCGGGAGCTGGTGTTCCACCTCCGTACGGTTCGGGCATGTTCGTTAGCAGCATGGTGCAGCCTCCTTCCGCGATACCTTCGCACGCCGGACCGATATCGCACGTGCTCGGCAGCGGAACGGCAGATCGACGCCATCGCAGTCCGGATCCTCCACCGCGGTAAGTAGAAGGGGACAAAACGATCATGTCCGGGGATATCTTTGGTACGATAACAGACGTGTTGAGGTGCCTCGAATGAAGAACGAACTCTCAAGGCCGCCATTCCCGCTTTGTCGAACATTTTACAACACGAAGACGTAAGAGAATCGGGATAGATTTTTTTATTTATCACTTAAAGGTCCAAAGGTCCAATCCATCGATGCTCGAGATGAGTTAATGATGCATGCTAAACCATCTTCTTTGCAGTTCATCGCTTTCATAGCCGAATACGAAAAAGATACGCCCTCGCAAATGCACCTCTCTAGCAGATGTTGCAGCTAGGCTTCGCCAAAAGCAGAACCAAAAGGAAGAAAACGATAAATTTGATGTGAAGAACCATCACCGATGATTTCAGAAAATCGTATCGGGATGTTTAAATTTCGCTTACTGATAGTTCCGACGTTTCGACGCGCGTTGCGATGATGTTTTCGGGATTTTGTTTTTCGCTTTGTTTGGAAGGGAAACCCTTGTCTGGTCCACCTCAAGCTCATTCATCTGGACCCTTAAGTTGATCGCCCTGTCCAACAGCCAGTCGAATCGCTCTTCCTTATCCAATTCCCAATTGCTCGGTGTTAATTTGCTGAATAGGGCCAACAGTTCGCTCTCCTGCGTGGTTGGGTCGTCCTGGCTTCCGAAGAAGTTTGGAGTAGGAAAACTCCAACGAACGACCCGCAACTGGAACGGTTCACTAGACAGACAGGAAGGGCACGTTTTGTGGTATTTCATCCTCTGCAGGATGCAGCTCTGGTGGAACACATGTCCGCAAGCGATCGCGCAGCATTCGTCCAGCAGCGGTTGCTGGCAAATATTGCACACAAAATCCATATCTTTCGTGTTGGAGCTGAGTACACTTGACTGGACTGTAATGATTACTGGATTGGGAAGAATTACAGTTGCTATCCATCAAGATTTCTCAGATCACTTTGATTGCGATAGCTAGAGTAAATCCTCCTGTAAGTCGAAGGAACAACCTTAAACAACATCCAACTAACGCACAGAAATATTTTCAATGGCCAAAACATTGTTTATTGCTATAAAAGATAATGGTGAAAGTTATGTTTCATTTCACAATTCTTTTAGTTGAATGTTTGCATCTTTCCGCTATGGTTAGCTGTTAAACGCCTCCTAAACCTCAAACAAGCATTTGAAATCGCCA
This sequence comes from Anopheles sinensis, assembly GCA_000441895.2. Taxonomy (NCBI): domain Eukaryota; kingdom Metazoa; phylum Arthropoda; class Insecta; order Diptera; family Culicidae; genus Anopheles; species Anopheles sinensis. The sequence continues at coordinate 724,479 of KE525036.1, forward strand.
TTTCCATGGCAACGTAGTGTTTCATTAGCTCAACCCACCCTAATAACAAAAGCCATCCATGGGATGCAATGCTTTTGTTAGAATCGTGAAAATCAATTGTTATACTGTTTTATCGTATTTTTGTAACCATATTTGATAAGCTGTTACTTCAAAAAGTTGCGTGCCGTTGAAAAACCGTGTTAGCAAACTTCTCTAGTCCTATGCAACAAGGATGGTTAAAAGTTACAAAACATTTTCAGTTCAACAAATTAATCCATAGCTCACAAGATCGATCACAGTACGAAATGCGTACTATTTATCGAAACTAATAACTCTCTTTCGTCATCTTGCAGACTGAACCGAGGCCAATCACCACTGTTGCTGCAGCGTAAGCTCGAACAGCTCGGACACGCCGGGTCGCCGTTGCTGAACAGAAGACCGTAAGTACCGCAATCCGCTGATTCGCCGTCCGAAGTGCAAGTAACTAATTGGCATTACGCTTGTCTCTCTCCCCTAGGTTCAACTCGACTTCTCCCTCGCCCCCGCTACCACCGCGCCGGGGGTCGGAAAGTGTGCCCGGTTCGCCGCAGCATCTGCGGACGCGCATCAACTACACGCCGGAGCCGCACCGCCGGCCCTACCGCACCACCATAGACCAATGAGTGGGACTGCAAATTCTGGTCATGTGATCGATGTACAGCTTTCTCGACTAGACGACGCCCGGTCGGTGTGCCATACCCCCCAAACGGATTACCGGCTGCTCCTCCTCAGGTGTCTTCGGATGAACGCGTTGCCTCTTTTTTTAGTTTGTTGTTTGCTGTTGTTGCTTAAAGATCGGCGGAGACATTGCTTTGGAGGAAAGTATATAAGACGCTGCTTAATTTCTCCTGCCGTCTTCCTGAAGACATGCTTAGAACAGAAAAACAGAAAGTAAGAGAGCGCGATGCTGCTAAACAGAAAAACAGAAAGTAAGAGACGGCGGGTTGGCAAACGGCAGGCACGGTAGGAAAGGAGAACCCCCTCGCTTACCAAACGAACAAAAATCCTCGAACGAAACAAAAAAAAAACAAAAGAACGGCCCCCAACAATAACACACTACTCTACTCCCGGGGCTGTGGAGTAAACGAAACCTTCCTGCGACGATGAAACTAACAACACAAGAATCGAAGTTGATCGAATGCAGAAACAAACTCGAAACTCGAAAGAAGCGCCAAGGAGCGTCCCTTTCCCACGCGGCGACCGAGGGGGGTAGGGATATAGAGAACGCCAGTGGATTGCGCAATCCACGGCCTGGTGCTTTTTATTTTTCTGTAGATCGTAGGTTAGAAAGCAATTTAGCAATTTTGTCAATGGTCCCGACCGACCGAGCTATTGTGATTGAAAGTACGGCACCAACAAATGCTCTCCTTTTTTCTATAATTCTTTTCATCCTTTCTCGCCAGCCGATTGTTTTGTTTATTTTGCGGGGGGTTTTCCCTTCGCCTTTGCGTGTCGAAACGTTTGGCAGATTTTTTTTTCTTTACTTTTGATTTCGCTGATGCTTCCGGCTTTGTTCGGTTTGATATTACAAAATTGCATAACTCGAATGATACACAAAGATGTTTTCCCGTTGTTCACACTGGGAAAGGCTAAAAATCTATTGAACCACACATTTGTCTGTGATTTGGTTCATGTGCTTCCCGACCATCCTTTGCTCACGAGCTTGTTTTTTCTGAGACTGCAACAACAACCAACGGCCTGCTGGGATCGGCGGATTGGTGTCTGTTTCTTATCCACTACTTCCGCTGTTACCAGCAGGGGGAAAAGCCAATCCTTTTTCAACCAACAACAACAAGGAGAACTTCCTTGTTTTTTTTTGTTCTTTCCTACCTGTGTGGTGGTGTAGGAATTTCTTCGGTGATGACGAAAGATGGCATCGAAAAGACCCGACATATTAACGATTTCGAGCGAGCCCCGTACCGGATCGCCACCAAACACTCGGGCAGGGCCTGCTGCGTTCGCTTTCAGGTGCGGTCCCACTCTCTCACATAGTTAGCCTTTTTGCTGCGATGGAATGGGGGTAGTCAAGATAAAAACATTATTCACTTTGTACGAGTTGAAATATTTAAACAACATTGCATAACGCTGTATACAACCGCTCTGAAGGAAAGGAATTCTTTCCGAAATTCCCATAGACCGTTGTTCCAAAATATGTAACACAGTTTTCAATTATCGACGCTTTCATATGTATAAACTGCAACAACAAAAAAAAACTAAAGAACAGACAAGAAACCACGCTGCCAAAACCATTTAGAGCACCATAAATACTAACGATTTGAACGCGTGTATGAAACCAAATTTATCCAGCGCGATGTAAAACCGGTTATCTATCCGGATAAAACAAAAAGAACCTTCCGAGAACCGATGGAAAAGAGTGATGAACGCAAAAGAGAACCGAAAACAGCAAACATTAACCAAACCCCGCCCTACGGTGTTTGTGGAGAGAGGTGTTGTGACAGAAAACGAAAAAATCGAGAAAAATAGTCATTTATTATTACTATTATATTATGGTATATTATTATTATTATTATTATTATTATTACTTCACTAAATATTGTAAACTCCCGACTTGAAGAAACGGAATGAAATTGTGGCCGAGAGAAAGATAACGACGATGAGTACGCATTAGGGTGATTATTTATGAAAAACAAACACACATATATAAAAAGAACACACACACACACACACACACACGCAATGTTGACTAGGAAGGACTAACCGGAAAATGCATCAAACGTGCGAAAACTGCGCAAGCCATGCGATCGGAGTGTAGCGACATTTGAAATAAGTAAAAAAAGGAAGACACTATAGTCCAAACGAAAAAAAACGATTAAAACAAAAAATGTACGAACAAGATGATGGTAAACGTTAAATAAACGAGAAAGGTGAACGAAAGCAAAGAGTTTTATTAAATTTTATCGCATCTGAACCAATTTTATTGAATCCGAAATGTTCGCCTCAAATAAGTCAACCAATCTTTACCATTATCGATGTCGAGATAATTCTATAATTGTAGGGAGATAAGGGACGGATAGTTAGGTAAGGAGACATCCACAAAAGAAGCTTGAACATCTCACTCTTGACAAATTAGTTACTTTCCAGCCAAGTTTGGTATAAATAGGCTTGGTAGATTGTGCGTGATACAATGCCATCTTTGTTTTTGGCTTTCCATATTACTCTACTCGCAGTCAGGGCGTGGAAAACTGCATAGGCCCTGCCAAACAAAAACTCTCTCCCCGCTCAATCTGCTATCCAAATTCGATAATCGAAAGGCAAATAGATTTTTGCACCTACCCACCCGTAGGACCCTGTGTGACCTTTCACGGCGGCGACACTGACACTGACTTTTCCACTCACTGCATATGTGCTGGTGGATTTGGGTTTTCAACGACATTTTTGTTCCAGAACAGCCAGGTCTTGGAGAAAACTCAAACCGTGCACTGGCGATGCCCGAATGGAGTGGGAAAAAAGAGTATGCGTCCGATCGGAGCAAACGACATACCAATCGAAAGATCTCGAATAGATCTAGCTACGTTAAAAATTTCACGGCTCTAACGTAAGCCGTTTGGACGCTATTAAAAAAAGATGGGACCAAAAAATGGGAAAAAACCCATGCCGGCAACAGGGTAATGTACCTTGTACAATTAATATCTCGAGCTGTATGAGTCCGATCGGGGAAAATAGCATACCAATCGAAAGATCTCAAATAGATTTAGCTACGTAAAAATTTTCACGGTTCCAATGTAAGCCGTTTGGACGCTATTAAAAAAAAGNTGGGACCAAAAATGAGGCTAAAATTTCATTCAAAAATAAATAAAAACCGTTAA
>KE525036.1:728776-840679 GCA_000441895.2 Anopheles sinensis
AGACTTGTACGTGAGATTTGTAAGCGAGACTTGCACGTGAGACTTGTAAGCGAGACTTGCATGTGGGGCTTGTGAGCGATAATTATTCGAAAAATATGGTTAATTATTACATTTAAACGGTTTTTATTATTTTTGAATGAAATTTTAGCCTCATTTTTGGTCCCATCTTTTTTTAATAGCGTCCAAACGGCTTACATTGGAACCGTGAAAATTTTTACGAGCTAAATCTATTTGAGATCTTTCGATTGGTATGCTATTTTTCCCGATCGGACTCATACAGCTCGAGATATTAATTGTACAAGGTACATTACCCTGTTGCCGGCATGGGTTTTGCCCCATTTTTCGTCCCATTTTTTTTTAATAGCGTCCAAACGGCTTATATTAGAGCCGTGAAATTTTTAACGTAGCTAGATCTATTTGAGATCTTTCAATTAGTATGCTATTTGTCTCGATCGGACTCATACAGCTCGAGATATTAATTGTACAAGGTACATTACCCTGTTGCCGGCATGGGTTTTGCCCCATTTTTGGTCCCATCTTTTTTTAACAGCGTCCAAACGGCTTACGTTAGAGCCGTGAATTTTTCAACGTAGCTAGATCTATTCAAGATCCTTCGATTGGTATGATATTTTCCCCGATCGATCCCCGATTAAATATTGAAAGTCTATGCAGTCGTTAAGCATATAAAAAAGAATGGATGGCAAATAATTCGTAGGGAAACAAACAATTCAAAATTCCTACAATTAAATTAACACCGTTTTCCTGGTTCAACGGGGGTTTCCAGCATAGTTTTTCTCATGTTTGCTTCAATTGGGCAATTTGGCTCGACAGCACTTAGAGGGAAAAAAAGTTGACGAAAAAAAAAATTGACGACTAAAACATTTTTTTTATGATTTGCTGTCATTTGAAGGTGGTTTTGAACAATTGCATTTTTGTTGATTTCAATATTTCTTTTTCATTTCAATTTTTTAAGAGCCTAGGTATACAACAACCCGAATGGTAGGACTCTAGATACTTAATGAAAACACTCTATCATTAAAAAAAATCAAAATTCTTTCTGGATGAAATCGGGTAAATTAGGTAGTTGCATTATATAAATAACGTCTCTTTATTTCATAAATTTGCCAAAAATAAAAACTAACACAAATGAACGTTCGTTATTGCACTAATCACGGCTGTTTTACCCTTCTTTTCCGTTCCGATCTTCCCGCGTCTTCCCTCCTCGCTTGGAGATTTGATTGTTTCTAGTTGAATGTGTTTCGTTTGCAGTCCAGGGGACTCGCAAACACAGTTAGATTTCTAAGTTCATGTAATCGTGCTTTTTTCCATTTCCCAAGCGTACAAAAGATTCCGTTTCTATTCCGTTCAACGCACGATGGCGCGATGATTCTGGTGTGTGGTTGATTTCCCTTTCGATTGATCGCTACGGTTTCCATGGTTTCAACTAAAACGAAGTAAGCGCCTGTTCCTTCAAAATATCACCTATCGGCCGTTTAACACATCGCAGTATATTGACTTATATAATCATAAAAAAAACTCCAATAAAACACCCGAATTAAAAACAAAAGCCTACAGTACATACAATACCCTCATCGTATCGCAATATGTTGGGGATCACGCACGAAATTATAACGCTTCCAGCTCTTCCCGGCAGCTTCCGGACCAAAAGGGCGCTTGCTTTCCAGACTCGAAGACAAGATAACGGGGTTGGCGTTTGGTTCAAGGATTTCGAGCCTTCGGCGCGGAATGATAGCTCCATGGTGCGCCGATCGAACCGATACCCTTCTCCTCCCTCCCCACCCGAGGGATCACACACTTCCTTTCGCTTTTCCCGGGTGTTGGGACTTTTCTGTTTTGCTGTTTCGTCGATTCCTGCACCAAACCGACGAATAAAATGGTCGTTTCGTAGCTGAAAACGGGACTTAACGACATCAAACCGGGTACTATGCAAAACGTACCTGAATCAGCCACTTTGTTATCGTCCCCCGCACCAACACGAAACGACCATCTCCGGGAATGATCCGTGCAGCTTTGAGACAAACGGTGGCTCAAATTGATTGATGAAATGGGGATGGAACCGAAACTGGTGTCGCGATGAATTACTTAATGAAATTTCAGTCAATCCTAACGTTGTCCGGAAAAGCGAAAGGCATGCGTTTTCCCTTCCTGCCCTTTGTGCCGTTCTGGCCGTTCGCTAGCCGGTTTCAAAATAGTCTTTTTGTAGGTTACACAAGTGTACGTACGGTAATATAGTAAAAGTGATAAGAACTATAAAGCGACGAGCCCCCTCCTGCTGTGGACCTACTCCAAAAGAATTCCAATTGTAAACCCTCACTCCGTAAAGCCCTTTCGTTCACGATCGGTCCAAAAACTGTTGTTCCGGTGTGTAAAATGTTTCCAAAATCATGATTCCTCACTGACTGACTGACTGACTGACTGACTGTGTCTGGTTGTATCTGTTTTGGTTTTGTGTAGCAGTTTTGTTTCAGAAGTTCTGATGTATTTTTGAGCAGTTTTTACGCCCTCGTTTCCTTGTAAAGACGTTCCTACGACTTCCTCCCTATGGTTACTGTGCTTCGATGCATTCAAATCGTTGGCACATTTTCCGGATTGCTTTCCGGAGCCTTCACTCCACTGTGACTGAGTCTTTACAAAGTTCCAGCCGCTCTCTCGCCTTCCCGCTGCAAAAAGGTATCTAGACACAATATGCTAATCGACAGATCTCGCATTACTTCCGGCTACATTTATGGTGGGTCGTCATCAACTAGTGGCTACCAGGGTCATGCACATCAAAAATACGATAATATTATTGCTATTTTACGATAAAGTCCTTTCCTTTTCGGCCTGCCTGCCGTAGCCATAGAGAGCGAGCACTGTGACACGGGTCCATTCCACAAGCCACAAAGTATCCGACCAACGGCTGAAGTTATCCAGCCGCTTTCCAGCGCTTTTGCGCCCGCGTCATTTTAAGCGCTACTTAGTTATTGGTGTGATTAAGTACGGGACGCATGGGAACTAGGGGACTATGTGACCCCTTCCTCTCCTTCGTTCCTGGTTTCGCTAGCAAAGGGATTATGTTTATGGTTGCTTTTGTGGGTACTTTGTGCCGCAGAAAGTCCGAATTACAAACGCGGGGTAGGATTACTAGTCGAACATCGCCATCGTGGTCGTGGGGACCACTTCGAACAGCATTTGGAAGAAGAGGGTAACATTGTCTGCAAAAGAAAGAAAGGAGTAAAGAGCACAATTAGTTTATTTGCTTTACAAAGATCAGATATTACACGAAGGATGTGTTTCCATAGTAACGAGCAGGCTATCGGGCAAGAAGGAAAGGCTGAGTAACGGTCCGTAACGCTTTGAAATGTGTAACCCAACGAAGCTTGAAGTTTGGCCGTCAAGCTCGCGAACCGCGCTGTGCATAATTTAAGTCAAGCAAGCAGGCCAACATTTTATTTATACATTTTGGGACAAAGTAACAGAAATCATTGGCTCATGCTGTAGAGAATTTTGGGAGCCATGCGGCTTCAACCGTTACGGGTGTTCGAAGAACGAGAAGAGTGATATCAAATGAAAACAAAAACCACGGGACGGTTATTAATTTTTGCACAAAATAACCTTCGACTAAATAGACCCTGAAACAGTGCTGCACCCATCGCCATTCGGTCGGTCGGTTGGGAAGGATCTTCGCGAGCTATTTTTAAACCATTCGCCGCCGCCGCCGTTGGCGACGACATTAAATTACGCGATTACGCGAGAACATTCACTTACTCATGAACTTTGGATGGTAGCCGTAGTGCACGAAGGGAACGTAGAGGATCAGCCCGGCCAGTATGAACAGCACTGCGTACAGGTACTCGATTTGCGGGTTGTCGATGATAGGCGCCACGACAAGGTAGCCGGAAATGACCATAACCAGAATTGGAATGATGATTGGAACCTGCAATCGGAACGAAACGGTGTCGGTTAATATCGTGGCAGGTTTCGACGGTGCGAGACACTGCTTACTTTGTAGGGCCTAGGGTAGTTCGGTTTGGTGTAGCGCATGACGATCAGGGCCACCATCGCGCCACCGTAGAAGATCCACGCGGTGAAGCTGAAGAAGTCGATCAGGGAATCGATCGTACCGTACAGAACCATTGCGCCGGCAATCAGAGACTGTAAAAGGCAAAGGCCGGTGAGCCATTGAGGGAGGTGGAGGTCAGTTAGTGGTACTTACGTGAAAGATCAATCCCGGTGCCGGAGTGAGACGACGAACGTGAACGTACGACAGTATGTCCAGCAGATGTCCCTCGCGACTTGCAGCGAAACAGAGCCTTTTGAAAGAAATACAGAAAGAGGCAAAATAAGACGACATTTTCTTCAGCTCAACCTGAAGCACTTGGCCAACGATACGAACCGACCGGCGGCAAACAAGGTACCGTTGGCGCTGCCAAACGTACTGATCGTGACACTCAGCGGCATCAGCCAAGCCATCACGCCCAGGATCCGGTTGCCGAACGTTACGGCGACCGCCTCCGACTCGATCATCTCCGTCGGGGACATGGCCGCCAGGTAGGACACGTTGATCAGCGCGTAACAGAGCGTCACCAGCGGAATTCCGATGATGATCGAACGGGGAAGATTTCTGGAGAAAGAAATAAAACATCCGTGAAAATTCTCTCCAGTTGCCTACATTCAGGCGTTTCAAATTCAAATACCCAGGCTCCTATGATTCTCGAGTTGAAGAGTTCGGGTACTCACTTGCTCGGATTCTGGATCTCCTCCGTGACGTAGTTGAGATTGTTCCAACCATCGTACGCCCACAGGCCGGTGTAGAAGGCGGTCGCGATGGCACCCATCGACGGCGTGGCGCCACTAAATGCATTCTGCAGGTGCTGCGTGTTGCCCTGGCACAGCTTGTACGCGCCACCGCAGATGACGATCAGCACCGCGACCAGCTTGGCCGACGTGAACACGTTCTGCACCGCCATGCCGAGGTTCACACTATAACAATTAACGAATAAAATGCTCACTATTTGATGGCCGGCGCAGATCGGCGAAGAGCGGGAAGTGGAGAGTGGGCGCGGGCGCGAGCGCAGGGTGAGGAAAAATGGAAGAGAACAACAGAAGAAGAAGAAGAAGAAGGACAACGTCCAATTAGTTAATCCACCCTTGCTATCGCAAACGAACGAGTTTTTGTTTCAGGAACGAAAGGTAAAAACCATACGCGTTAGGTATTGTGGATTTGTTTTGAGATAACGAAACGAAAAGTATAAAATGAAACGAAAACGTGAACCAAAAACAAAAGTGATGGCGAGGTGTTGTGTTCTATGTGTTTGTGTGTGTGTGAGAAAGAAAAACAAGGAGATGGTTAATGAAAAGGATGAAAATTACGGATACCAACGATCGCGATGCGCATGATTTTGAACGATTGCGTGTGAGTGTGTGTAATGATGGTGTGACTCTGATGACGAGATGGAGTATGCAAAAAGAAGCGTTTCCTCTGTGTTTCGATTCCAGCTCGCGGTTAACGTGAACCATCCTTTCGTCGACGTACACATGCACACGAGCACATAGAGAGGCACACACACACACACACACAAAGAGAGAACAGCCTTATGTCCGCGCGCTCGTGGTTGGTGGTGGTGCCCGCTGATGGACCCTTCCGAGGCTCGCCAGGCTTCGATCGGGGAGGCTCGGGGTGGTCTCGGGGCTCGGGTGGTAGAAGCCTCGGTCCTCTTCCCCACTTCGCACCTCCCGGAAACCACTGGAGAGGATCGCTTCCCTCGGCGAGTGATCGGAGTTCGGATCGGTCTATAAGAAAAGGACATTTTTAAGCACGCACTGCCAGTTGCGTCAGGTCCGGGAAGAAGGTACAGGGAATGTTCTGCCTAGCTGCTGCTGTCATTGCCGTTCGCAATCTTCCGGTTCGGTTCGTGTGTGCGCTTTCTGCGTGTGTGCGTTCTTTACTCTCTCTCTCTTTCTCTCTGTTTTTCTCTCTCTCTTTGTGGCGCTGTGTCGCGATGTGATGCGGGAGGGTCCACACACCCACCCACCGGCAGTTCATGTTTGACGGTCTGGAATAGAAGTGGAACAGTTCTAGCGACTAAAAACAAACCAAAAACCCAAGGAAAGGAAAGTACCGAACCGGCGACGAAACTGAACCAAACAAATCCGTGGCGCGAGGATCCGCTCCTCAACGAATGGTGTGGAACGAATGATCGCCAGCGCCGGGGATGCGCGCAGCCATCCGAGGACACTCTTGAAGTGGAAAAATAGGGACAACACGGAAACGACGGCGGCAGGGGGCGGGCGCGCTGGCAACACTTACCAATCGCGAGGATTGCGACCATCTTCACCACGCTCAGCGGCGGGTCGCACTCGGACACGAACGCCTCGACGGCGTACTGCGCGAACGACAGACAAATGATCGCCATCTGGGACGGTTTGAGCACCAGCGTCGACACCCACGAGAACAGGAAGGCCGGCCACGCTCCGAACGCATCCATAAAGTATGCCCATTCTGCTCCGGACGAAGTGTTCATCGTGCCTAACTCAGCGTACGCCAATGCACCTGCAAGGGAGTGGAAAGCGAATGGTGAAAGTTGTTGATTAGTGACACACGGGAAGGGACATATCCTAAATCTTCCCCATTCTGGCACGCTGACTTAAAGATGGCCCATGCTGACGTTCATCAAGCGGAGCCATATTTTATGACCGTTTGCATTTTCTTTAGTTTAATGACTTGCGAGAAGAGATTCGAGATCAGCAACCGGATAGACGCCCGTCTAGCTGGCACTTTGACAAACGGGTCCTTCTTTTACATGCATCAGCTATTTGAAACGATGCGTTCAACCGCGGTAAAAGCAGGTACAACGTTGACAAGCTCACCACAAACAACGAGGTGGTGCTTAACGAAATATTATTAAAAATAAATTTAACTACTGTGCGGAACGAACGGATTATAGTTCGTTGGTTGCATCCCAAATGATAAAATTTATTAAAAATCTTTACTGTGAAGCAAGATGGTTCCTTTTGAAAATTGCAATTAACGGCCCATAAAAGCTTAAAATTAGAGTTTCATAGTTGCCACCCGAGGAATAATTAAATTTTATGAACAGAGACTCAAAATCTCCTTGAATATCAGGTGAGTGACCATATAGAATTTCAAAACTGTAGTTTATCAGAAACGTTAACACATATTCATATCATTGAGTTCTGGAGAGTGTCGCTTCCAGAGCAAATATAAAACTACCTTTGCTGTTACCTCAATTTGCTCTTTTTTCACCTTTGACAAACGAAAGAAATTTTCTTCCACAGACTTTCAATCTACGCACGAAGAAAAGGGGGCGTGAAAATGTGTTTTCCGTACCGAACATTCTTTTCGCATCTCGATTTATCGACCTTATCGGCGACAATCATCATTAATGTGTGTTTCTCTCCCACCACCGATGACGTTATGGTGGGTCGTGTATTAAATTCATTCACGCTATTAATAACCCTGACGGTGTGTGTTTCTCTAACCAACGCCAGGGAAGGCCCGGTTCGACCGGTAACATTAATAGAAGGAATGTTTTGTAAATATTGACCACCACAAAGTACAGTGTAAAAGGTCTTGATGAAGGACGGCGGACACAAAAATAAAAGCAAATATTAAGCAAAGCAAAGACGTAGCAAATGTGCGTGTCGAATAGGACGTTAACCATCTTGTATAAGGCTTCGGCAATTCAACCCAAGATTGATAGGACAGACGCCAAGCTCATCGCAAACACTAACGAGTGAAGGATGGTCAATGATGTTTACTTTGATTCAATTCTTTTGAACTGCTCATCTAAGATAAAAGGGGAAACGATCGTTAGAAGCTGTTGTTTAATGATGTTGACAAATTTCAAACATTTGCGTGTTATTCTATTTTTATACAAAAAAAACATAATAATAAACAAACATGATAATAAAAATGTCTGTTAAATATTTTGCCTTACAACAATTCAAAGGCGTTTTCAGTCAAAATCTCCTTATGGCATAAACAACCAGGCGTCTCCATGCGTTGAAAACTACCAGGCGCCTCCATTTCTTGAGCCCATGAAAGGCTATCATCTTAAAGTAAAGCAAACTAAATTAACTTAGCAATCTCTTGAAAATGATTCATACTCTTGTTTAATAAAAAAGCAATCATCATCAAAATGATCGGTACCCGAAAGCCATAACAAACCCTGCAAAGAATGTGCCACTTTAACAAAAGCACCGGGCAAGATTTATTGCACACGGATGAAACGATTTAATTCACAAAAGTTTCATTCCCATCATGTGATGTTTTGCGAACAGGTTGCGTCTTTTTCTCTTCCTTCCTCTTTTTGCTTATTGCTCATGCATTTGCATTGTACATCGAAAGACTGACCCCCGTATCATGCCTCAATCCGTTATTACCAGCGTTTGTCTTTTTTTAATGCTTCGTTTGTTTCAAGCGATATTTTTAGACCGTAGCCTCTTCTCTTAAGGGGCGATGTCTCACGTCAAGATCGCGACATGCGACAGGTTTCGCGACGCGATCGTGCAACACTCTCCTCTGCGAGACTCGGATTGCCTCAAACACTAACCCAATACAGACGTATTTGTCAGTTGACGCATTTTCTCACGCAAAATCCATTCATAGGATGTCAAGGATTTCCGCCCCGAAAAATCAACTGCAAAATAATTCATAGGTAAACATAGCCGATTTCTCAAACTTCTGACACTTTGTCAAAGTGCAAAGCCCTGCCCGGATGACGCACGTCAACGAAATCCCCGATCAATAGCAAGCAGCAAAGGTACGAACTCCGCCCACGGGCCAAAAAAAACAAACCTCTCCCGCATGTCATCGGGTTTGATAAACGTGACTTACCTAACAACGAGAGCAACCCACAGGCCATCCAGATGATAAAGCTCACACCAATGGAACCAGTTCTCACCAGTAAACCAGATGGCGACACGAAAATTCCGGATCCTGAGGAAGAAGGGTGGAAAAAGGGGTATGAATTAGCATGAGAAAGGCATTCATCTTGCGAAAAGTGGCGTCAGCTCACAAGCAGTCCCAAGTTCTTTACTTACCGATCATGGTGCCGACAATTAAAGCAACCCCACTGAAGAGTCCCACCCGTCTCTTGAGGTGAATAGCGTCGTTCGGCGCTGAGCCCGGCCCCTCCAGCGCGTCCCGCATCCCCCCGGTCCCTGGAAAACAAAGATAGAATGCAGATATTCTAAAATGTTCACACTAATATAAAAAGGGTTTTGTTTTGATACATTAACCATCACACTTTAGTGTATAATATCAACATGATCTGGGAAATCTAAGGAATTGCTCAGTCAAGTCAAGATGTGTTTTCCGGACACTTAATTAAGAAAACCATTCCCTAATCCTTGACTTTTCTATTTGCGGAGAACGGAAGCGACAGCAAAAGTTGCACATGGAATAATTTTAGTTCACGAAGAAGGTTACCAGCGGATGGAAGAGACCCATTAAATAATTCGCTAGAATAGCGACACGATGAGCTAATCTCGTTAATGACCGGCTTATCGGTAAGCTCTTGGAAGTTAAGCACTTTGCATCTCCCTACGAACACGAAAACACTTCCGGAGGACGAAAATAAGATGCGACACTACTATTTGCATCGTACAGAGGAAAATGGCGTTAAGGTCAAGGATAGATCATATCTTCCAAGCACTTTCCTTGTGTCATCAAGAGTCTTTTCCCCTTCTTACCTGATGAGTCGGTCTCTGCCGTTTCGGACGTCCCTCGGCCGAGAGTCCCGTTGTGCTTCGCGGTTCCGTTCCCGTTGTGGGCATTCCAGTCTGTTTTTGATACATCTTTAATTGATCCACTGTGTCCTGCGTTGGGGAGGGAAAAGGGTGATAAACAAGGGACATTGCGATTAGACTAATGTCGAGAAACAAATATTCACTGACGGGCAATCGAGTGACGAATGATGTGCCATTTTTTCCTAAAACTCCAAGAACGTCGACGTTTAAATACACTTTCAAAAGTCAATCAATCAAACAAATCTAAGCCAAACATCGGTCCCTTTCGACTACAAACCACGAGCTTGGGGCGTGTTTCATTTTAATGATGCTACAATTACACTCCGTCCACTTGGTGCTAATTAATTGCGCGAAGGATATATTTATCAGCCCGATTCCCGATGCCACTTGAAACCGAATACGACTGGCTTGTTCATCATCGTGATCGGCGTCACCATCACAGCACGCCCTCGTGTGAAATGGTAACCATAGTAGCGCCGGATTCCTTCCACGTTCTTTATCATCATCCCGCATAAATGCTGCCAGAATTAAAACTGATGAAGCGGAATTCGAACACACGCTAAAATTGAGCCTTAATTGACTCGCACCGGATGGGCAATGAACTCGTGCAATCTATCGGGGTCTTTAGGGACTTGACGAACTGTCCCTAGCACGCACGACGAGCCGATCGAGTTTATTTCCCATAAATTGTACACTTTATAAGTGTGACACCTAACATTCCTTCGAAGAAATTCTATTAGGCTTAATTTTAAAAACTTTTTCAACAAACTACTAGTTTCAACCAGTTTGTTATTTCACACAACACGTCTTGAATGTTTATATTTCAGCAGAAAAACATTCCGAAAAAATGCCAACACTCTTTTCACGTACATTTCTTAATCACTGTTCTTTTTCACCGATGATTCACCGCTCTGATTATATGTATCCGATGCGCGATCTTGCACTGGCCTTGGTCTATTTTTCCCTTTTTGCCGTTCGCGTTGGTCAAACCTTCCCACGTGAAATCCGAACGAACGGGAGACGGTTGGGGATTTTGGAATATTTTAAATTTTTGTTGAATTTGTTGATTTGCTTTTCAACCCGCTGAGTGTTGGCAGCTGCTTCTACGTGTCTTCAGTCGAAATTACCAAATTCCTAGTGTGTCACTTCTTTTTCTCTTTCTGTCTTTAGTTATCTATGATTTAACACTCCCAACGGACGATGGAGGCGCCCGGTGGCTCAAAGCGTTCCAGCAATCGCTTCCTTTTAGAAAGCGAAAAAATGCCATAAATAACACGGTACTAAGAAACGGCAAATATTCGTACGTAGCCACTGTCCCAGTTTCTTAGGTAAAGATAGAAACGCTGAAGTCGTCGCACGCAGTAAACCGGCCAACGACATCGAACCGCACAAATATTACGTTGTGACGCCATTACGACGACGACGACGATGGTAGACGTTGTTATATCATCATGGACTTTACCACTCAGGTGAAATATTGTGAGAAGCCCTAACAGGTCATGCGTGTTTGGATAAGAGACCATTGACAGGTCCTTATAAACACACTCGAAGTTCAAAAGTTCTGAGAACATTTAATCACCCGAAGTAAACCTAAATATAGTTGGGATGTAGATTCCTTCCTGTTCCAAATCGATAAACGTATCAATGTATTTACACGGTCCCTTTTCCCACCGACGCTAGCGAAGTGGTACGTCATACATTCGTGTCGCGAATCGACATCCATCAATCATCACTCAATCTGCTCGTCGCAATTCGGTATCGGTTTGTCTTTTTCCCGTCGGCCATATGTTGAACATGTTGGCGCTTCAATGGGCGCTATTTTAATCCCCTCTTTTTCTACTTCTGCACCCTCGCCGAAAGTATGTTCGATAGCATTTGCTTGTAGGAAGGAAGGAAGTAAGTGCATTCCCATTTGGGGGAGGGAGGAATTGCTATTTGCTTTCTTTTCGTTTTGCTTCTTCTTTCACCGTGACGAGGAACGCACCTGCATAACCATTAGTGCATTGTGTAGGAGCTCCGGCAGATTGCTGCTGCTGCTGCTGATGTTGGTGTTGGTGTGCGCTACGCTCTTTGGCATCGTGATCAGAGACTGCCGAGAAGAGCTGGGAGATTGAGCTGCGCATGGCATGAGCGTTCTGAGCAATGTTGTCCCGACCGGTTTCGCAAAAAGATCTCGGGAAATATGCTATATTTTCTACCGACCACACACCACTACAGTCCCGGCATTCGCCCGACCTTCTCCAAACCTCTGCCCTGCTTCGCTTCCGTTCGCCTTCCGTTAATAGATTTTTACGCTTATTTCCTCGCTAATGGAAGGTGTTGGTGGATGGAAACGTGTGCACTACTCCTCCACGAGAGGTTCCTTCACTTCCGAGGACACAAACCACAAAACGACACGATACAACACAGATGGAGACGATCAACACACGGAAACTTTGTGCTCATATGGCGACCACGTGGTCAAGCGGATCCAGGCGAGCAACAGTCCTTGGGAATCGTCCATACACCAACGCACACGTACACACAAACACATACACACACGTGGGAAAACACTCGCTCGCTCGAACGGTACCTCAGTTTTCTTCTGTGGCAAGGTGGCAAAGATCTTTGCCTCCGTTCGAGATAAAACTTGATCTAGCCCGGTTCAGGTTCAGTGTTCAACTGAAAAGATTCTTCGGCCGCGATTTGCTTTTTTATAGACCCATCTATTCGGTGACCGGCGAAGTGTGTATGTGTGTGTGTACATTTAGCGGAGGAAAATAAAAGCACGAACGCGTTCGTGAATCGTTGTCTGGTTGGGAAGGCAGCTCCCGAAAACACGACACGTCACATAATTTTCGTGGCGATCGGAATACAAAGCAATGCTAACGGAAAACAGGGCTGCCCTCTGTGACACGACGATCCGATGTCAGACGACGTGGTCCATCAATCAGGAACGACGAGCCAGACCGCCACAACCACTAGCAAGCGCAATACAGACAAGTCAGCTCTTCCTCAGGATCGGTCAGAGCAGCATTCGCGAGCATGAAATATTTTCGAGACATTTTTTCATGGTCAAAAATAATACAACAGGCAGGAGCTCGAATCATCGGATCGCATTACTCCCGCACGATCATGTCGTTTAGGGTGTAGTGGAATACAATGGACCATTGGGATAATGTAGACTGCCTTACTGATATTTGGTCACATGGCCCTGTTCCATGGCCTTAAGAAAGACTGATTCAAAATACAGTCTACGAAGAAAAGATCATGTGAAATATAATACAAAAAAGTAACTCCTTCCAATAACGTACATTTTCTTTGAAACATATGTGTCTATATTTACAATGCACCATCGGGATAATGTAGACTGCCTTACTGATATTTGACAACATGAAGATCAATTAATTTTACCCTATTCGATGGCCTTAGGAAAGACTGGTTCAAAATACAGTCTACGAAGAAAAGATCATGTGATGTATGATACATAAAAGTAACTCCTTCCAATAATGTACATTTTCTTTGAAACATATATGTCTATTTTAAATATCAATATGTAAAGAAAATGTTTATCACTCAAATACAACCGTCACATTCTCCCCAAACACTAGATTTGTTTATCAATAAATTATGCTAACTATCGATATATGAAAATTGAAATCGTTCAAAGACTAGTGTATATTGCCCCAATCGTCCCTACGATTTTCCTTCGCTCTGTTGCGTGACCATAGTGCAGCAGTGCTATTTCATGTCGTGGCGCCGTTCACCGGTAAACGTGCATGCTTGCACTTGCCCTTTAGTGACACTACCCTGCAACCTCTCTTTCGTTTCCTTTCGCATTCTAACAAGCCTACGCTGAGTGTGGTTGACGCAGGTGCTGGTTGAGCTTCACATAGCGCCAAACAAACAAGCACACCAATCGCGGCAGTCACGAGTAAACGATACACTATTCTTCCCCGACCTTCTTGTAGATCTATCCGATTAACTACCTGTTCCTAATGGATTTCAAGCGGACGTACCGAGAGAGAAAACTTTTTATGACTTCACTCACATTTGCAGACGCCAAATGAGAGGCTGACGTTCGGCTGCAGCTTTAGTAAACAACATTTCGATTGACCACAAATAAATTGGTTAGGATGATTTAACCAATTCAAACGGACCACTTTCAACGATGCGATACAGGGTGACGGTTAGGTTCGTCATGTGATATTTAATTTTTATGTTAAAATATAATCACCCTCCGGAGACCCTACCATCAACCCTCAAAAAAGGTAGACTATATCCCCATGGACAAGTTTCGAATCAATTCAATGTGAAACCTGTCAAAACCGGTCAAACGGAATAGGAGCCAACCGGGAGAAAAGTTCCACAGCAACAACACATATTGAAGCACGTCCCATATGAACCCCTCTCCCCGAAATTGCTCGTTAAATTGAATCTAAAAGCTCCTGTCCGGTTCGATAATTGCTTCTGTCAGCGTCGCAACAGTGCAACCAAACCGTCAGCCCTGTAGGCGCCTGTAGTTACTAACCGTTCTGCTAGACTCATCTCTTTCCATCTCTTCACAGCTGACTGCACTTTTCCATTAACCCCATCGGCCAGCTCCTGCCGCCCGCCACCCTCCTTCAAAAGTGTGTCAGAAGGGGTTTTCATCGCCGAGGAAGACGCGCGCCAAGTCGACACACGCAGAAGGAATCGTTCCTTCCGCACCAAACAAGCACCTGATGTTTGGTCATCGGTTTTTGCACTTTGGTTTGGTGTTGTATTGTGACCATAGGTCATATGACATATGCAGCTGGCAACATATGTAGGGTTAACCCTCATCAGAGAAACGAACCTAATCAAACGAACTGCGTGACATTTGCGACCATAAAGAAAAATAATCGAACGGTGAAAAAGGGGACGAAGGAAAGCAATCATTTTACGAACTCGTTTGGCAAAGTGTGATACATTCATGCAAGTGTGTGAAAATGGTCATTTTGGCTGTATCTATCTGTATTCGTTTCGTGCAAACGTCAGAGCCGGTTCCTTTTCCGACCCGGCGAAAACGCAGCTCCCCAGAAGACCAAATGGACCGAAAGGTTTCGTTCGTCGGTCGCTCGTGCGTGTCTGCTATTTTTGGAACCTCGTGACCCATCCCGAACCCTTCCTCCACCCGTTCTTCACATCGCTCACCGGGCCATAAATTGACCTTCCCCCGATTTTTGTTTTCCTCTCGCCCAAGGTTTCAGCACACGTCCGGCTTTGATTCGATGGACAAGTATGTGCTTTTGTGATGCTGAGTAAAATTTTTTTTTTTTTTTCCTTGATTCCGTTGATTTTTCCTCCCCCCCCTCATCATCGACGAATGCAAAATTGCCAACCAAATTACGAACCATTTTGTCATGGCGATATCCGCTCGCTGAGTGAAACCTTACGTAAACACTTTTGAGTCGAAAAATGTTTTCTGTTCCTTAGCGTGTTTAACAGGTTGTATTTTTTCACTCAAATAACGATCGCTTTAATCAACAAGCCTCGGGAATGACCACGTGACTGTTTGCGGATTTTAAAGAACGCTAGTCATTTGAGGAATGAAGACAGACACGGAGGAAAGAGAAACGTGTCGGTAAGATTCATGACTCTCGCTTCGGTCACGTCAAACGTCGTTTTTTCATCTCGATAAAAGTACTGGCGAATTGCGGCCCAGAATAAGTGCGACGTGTCAAGTTTCTGCCAGAAATAATTATAAAATTAATCCATCAGTTCCACAGCAAAGAGGGGGGAAATAATAAACCAGCAACCATCGTCCATTTGCACCTTGCAATCTGCTAATTGTCATTTCCCCAAACCCCTCTCCGTTACGGCATCCCAAATAGGGATATTTTTCGGGACATTATTTGGCAAAAGAAACACACCCATTAAAGCGATCGGCGCGGCCACAGTAGAGACAAACAATTAAAAAACCGACGAGCTGATGATTGCCGGCTCGTCGTACCGCTGCGGAAAGATTTTATTTTCGTATCAGATCTCGACTTCCATCAAAGCCGCGGGTCTACAACGCTCGAGCCCCCGGATCTAAGCCAAAACACCATATCATCACCCTCCCCGGTGGCACTTCTTTCTGCGAACCCGGGATTTCGAATTGCGCCTCATAAGCCGATGGCAAACATCGTAAACTTTACACACACACACTGCTTGAAGGATTGATTTACGGCCAACGTTTTCCTTGTTTTGGTTTTTAGTACCGGTTCTGCAAAAACAGAGACTCGGAGTGGAATGTTGGCAACGGCGCAGGAGTTTAGGCGCATTACAATACGGTTTAGAAAACCTACATCTGCTGCGTCATTTGTGATCTATATTATCATGGCACAGTTTTAGTAGCTAACGGGGGAAACAAACGTGACCACTCGAGACGAATAAGGTCAAGGATGGTTTTAAAATTAATTATGAAGGTCCAGAACCTATGCGAGGAGTTGTCAAGAATCCTTGGAAATTGACGAAGTATTTAAATTGATAATGATTTCTTTGGTTAGGCATAACACGTGGCGATTTTGCCAAATATTAACTGCTCAAAAACATCATCATTGCTGATGCCCAAAACAATTTACTTCCAGTGAAAAAGGTACGCCAATCAAAAAATGCCAATGACATTCGAATGCCAAGAAGTGCACTGTGGAGGTCACCGGCGGTCGTCAGGATACGCACAACGAACAAACACACGCGCTCACTCGAATCACTTCCCGGCTTCCACGTCGAGCGCCACCAGGAGAGTTGAGGTTAGAACGGCGAAATGGTCTCGGAAAGAACCGGCCCGCCGGTTCAGTGTCCTTGAGCCGATGTTCCGGGCGCTCGTGCACGCAAACCACCACGTGGAGCCGGAACCGGCCTCATGGAGGGAGCGTCATTCAGCGGGAGCGGGAGATACACAAGGAAATACAATAGGAAGCAAGCGATTCCGAAAGGACAACAAATTGCTTCGAAATGGGGAGCGGCGGTGGAGAGAATTTTTCTCTGTATTGTGTTTTCCCATTCTCCATATTCGTAGCTCACAAATGCTGATCATGGAACGGAACAGCGCAATCGCAAAGAGCGCTTTGGTGAGAAGCTCACTGAGTGAGTTAACAGCTTCTCACAACTCACTCGAGGTGGATGGAGGCGCCACAAAATGAGCTCGAACATAATCGTATTATCAGACCATACAATTGAAAACGAAATATAAAGAAATGTGAAGTTTTTCAAACCTATGGATATTAATCACATATATTTTAAGATGTTTTATGTTCAAAACCACAACAACTACAAAAAGTGTGCCAAATAACGCCCTTTACTACCACAAGCGTTTCCAAATTAAACACTTGAAAATGGCGCAGTTGATTAACGCCTGGACCATGGTTAAATATTCGGCATTAAGATTGTATTCGAAAGAGGGAACGTGATGAATGAGGGATCCCAAGAATTAAAAATAGTAAAACAATGTTTAAAGTAACCTTCGCTGAATCTTTTATGGGATATAATCAAATGAACTTCATCATTCCACTGCGCCATACACTCACAGCCTCTTTCCTACTCAAAAAGCTTCAGCTTCAAACGTTAATTAACTTTACGGGCAAAATTTCAATTTGGAATTTTTACACAATGCTCCTTCCGCAAACCTGCCCTCTATCACTGATGTCACCTTCCGGTGTACCAAAATCAAATTACGCCACGCAAACCACCAATCGATGGTGGAAGAGGGCGAAACATCGTGAGTACGTTTCGCTTCACGGTTAACACCTACAACATGCGTTGACCGTTACGTCCTTGGCTTTGGTAAACCACCGGAGACTAGTAAAAATAAATATCCAAGCTTATATGAATATTTCCGGCATAGTTTTATCAAAACAGATAGAAATAAAACATTAAATCAATGTCTTGCCTTTCCAGAACTTTAATAGTTCAAAAACGTCATCAAACAATAAAACCAAAGGGACATTTTTCTAATTAAAGTACTAATAACATTCAACTTTTTTTAAAATAACGATCCTGGACAATATTCAACAGTTATCCTTTGTGCTATCCTCTTTCACAACTAAACCTCAAAACTGGCGTGTGTGCAGCCAAAGTAAAACGAATTATAAGATCAGTTAATTTTCCATTTTGTAGCCACATTCCAGAGGTTGTCCACTAAAACCGTCATCTCAAATGAAAAATCGCCTGAACACAACGAGTATGAACGGTCAAGTGATTCGCGAAGCCAACGAACGCACTCCTCTTGGAACTCTGTGGACGAGCAAATGGAACAAAACGATATCAAAATTGTTCCTCGTTAGTTCGAATCAAAAGCAGTCGCTGAAGCGAACTTACAATCGAAATGATTTTCATCCAAAGTAATCTCATTTGCATTACTTCAATTTCCACCGATCGCCGCAAACAGAAAAGGGACGATAATGTACTCCGCACCAAATCGATTGGATTATCGGTATGGCATTTGTTTCGTTTCTCCGATTTGAACGCACCTTCGCCTGGTTCGATCAAAAGGCAGAAAAAAGGATTCGTTACTCCGCAGGGAAGAAAGGGATAACGTTTGGATGAAATAAAGCAGGATTTCATTACAGCTTCCACAACCTCATATTTGATCGCAAACAAATGAAGCAATTTTTTAAAGGCAAACGTAATGAATTTGAAATGTTTACCGGATGGCGATATTAATTAAAATTCCTAGAAATCACCCTGAACAACTTGGATGGATCAAACACATCATGTAATGAGAAATTCACGTGTTCCCCTATTTCAAAAGCCGTTTGTTCCCGCTTCGATAGACGCGATCTAGTTACACGTGTTCGCCCCAAAGGCGCCAGCCTCAACGAGCAAAATGCGTTCCTTGTACAATTAGCTGAGCAAATATGATAATGATTTACGGCAACCATTTGTCCTTCGTTCGCGTTCTGACGCCAAGGCGAACGTAACCGTCATAGCTGCGGATAAAATCTAACTAATACCGGTACGTCAGAAATTCCAGTCTTCCGGACGCAAAGTACCGAACTCTCCCCGCGGTTACAGAGGCCTCATCGTTTTGCGTCGATTGTGACCAATTAGTTTTAATTGGCCGTCAATTGGGTGGATCTTTTGAATGTTCCCAAACGAACCGACGCCTCCACCGTTCCCAGGCTAGTTCGAAAATCAAAAGGATTGTATACTTCGCACATCAGCATGCAAGCGCAAAAATGCATCGCCACTTAGCATCATTACGCTGAATCGGTTCTTTTTATCGGTCAGATTTACGACAACCCATTGACAACCTCTCAGTAGATTATTGTTGCCAGACAAATGTAAGGAGCCTGCATTTCTTTGCGGAGTTCAAATGAATCTGTCCTCATTCCAATATTCAACACGGAGGAGAGAGAAAATTTTATCATTTATTTATTACCTCCACAAGCTCGAACGAATCGATAAATGTCACCCAAAATTGATCTATCGACAATAAAATCGCTTGCAAACAAACGCTTGGCAAAGATTTACTCGATTCGTAGTATTGGTTATCTATAGAGATAAAAGATAAAACAAGATAATCTCCCACTAATATAAATCTTGGTATCATACGTAGAGCCAACTGACGTAATTTCGTCGAGGTAAACATAAGCAGTTGTACAACTTCTCACATGGATTGGACGGTTACGTATTTTACCTACCGATAAATGATTCATCACTGCAATTTATCCAGTAAACCAGTAGTTGTTTGTTTTGCGTTAGATAAAGTAATGAAAGGAGTGACAGACTTTAGCACTTCTTTCGAATCCAAAATATGGTTACTACTGTAGCCACTGCAAAATTTAAATTTTCTGTTTCATAGTTCGAATCGAAGTTTTACAAGGCACGTTTCGCATTGTGTACTTTTTGCCGGACTACCTATACACAGCGTTCATTCATCAGTTTTACGTCAATTGAACGGTTTCTTGGAAAGAGCCGGGTTGAATTGATAAGATGACGCTAGTGTAGACGGCGTAACAATTAAATTAGGCACAATTGGAACCGGCAGAAACTTGCCTGCGATGTCCTGGCCAGATATCCGAGAGCAAATTGCTCTCAGAACAGACAATAAACCGAGCCTAGTAATAAAGCCTTGACCTACATCTTCCGGTCGGTAAGCTTTGGCCAGGCTTTGGCGGAGTAGGAAACCCATTACCATCAGTTTCAATGTTCCATGAGATGGTTTTTATTCCTTAGAGAACGTGTAACAAAAAAACCGCTGACTTCTTTCGGCAGACAGCATCCTGTCGTCAGACGTCGCCATCGGCATTCCCTTGACCGTTGTAAGAAGTGTGTAGTCCTCGACGGACGTTCTGATGTCTTCGTCCTGAGGTCGACTGAAGGTCGGTCCCAGAACGCAAGACGTCCTTCTTTTCCATCGCTTGAGCTACTAACGCCGCCTACGCCGCCTTCAGTGGGAGTTGCATTTCAAGCATAACACAATCCACCCGTGAGCGTTCCGTTGGGAAAGGCCATGAAAGGAACGTGGGCGATTCGAAGTGCTGTAAAAGTGTGCTTACACCTGTGCGTCCTCTGAGTGTAAGGTGAATGAGGATGAGAAAGAGCGAAGGCGGGTTGCCAATGAAGTGAGAAAATCGCAAACCCGTCGAGCGAAAGCGAAGTGTTTTCGCCCCCCTCTTCACAAATATCCTTGCGAGTGAGAGAATCGTCGGAAAGCAAAAGGAAACGAACTCTCTTCCTTTTGCGTTATTGAAAGGTGCCCGCCCGCCCGTACATAACCTCACAAACTTTCTGCAGATTGAAAAAAACGAATAGTGGTATGGACACGCACTAGATTACATCTTTTTTAGCCTACTCCGAGTAGCAGCAAAAGTGTACGGTATCTTGTTTGATCGGTTATTGAACCGGCTGAGGTAAAAACGATAATGCGGACCGACACTAATTTGCAAGCAAATAGAAAACTTCGCACCCTCATACACACATGTGACGATTAGTTGTGACGTAGATAGTGTGAGATTATTTAAAACACTTTTTCAAACCACGTGCTATTTTCTATCGCAAATCAGCGCAATCCTATTCCGTCGATTGCATCATCTAGATGTGTATCTATAACACGCGGGGACGCCATTCTTGTGTAGCTCGTTGGCGCACACTACTACCAGCCGGGCATCGTCTGTACACTGAACATCCAGTTTCGTCACATGAGGTTTTTCATTTCGCTTTTCATTAAGTAAGTGCATGCTTTTTCACGGTGCAATTTCACTACTAACTAGACTTACCATTGCCAAATTGATTTGTTTGAAAAGCATGCTGAAACATGTCTTGCTATCGATCACTTTCGATGTCTTCACTGTCATGACACTCGGCACACACTGAATGGGGCTCAACTGGGCATCTCCTTCGATTTTATAGACTATTCCTCGCTCGCGAACGAAACCTTTTTCGCTCTGTTTCTCTCCCAGTCGCTCTCGGAAACCATTCCTTGGAGGAAATAGCGGCTCTCGCGATACCGAGATAAAACAGTGAAAAGTACCGCTTCACCGACCAAAAAACGATTCATTCAATAAACGGAGCATCGTTTACCTTTCGCTTTTTTCCCCGGTAAGCCGGAGGACGAAGTGTAGCAAAGTGAAGGGGTGGTGGGGGGGGATAAAACAAACCATCGCCGCCTTCACTCTTTTGCTCGCTAGCTCACGACCTCACACCGCACTGACCTCATCTAACCAGCTCACCATTATGTACCGCCCGTCTTACGGAATAAAGTTCCTTCTTCCTTCAAGTGTGTTTGCCTCGACTAGGAAGGATTCGTGCATACGGCCTTTGGACAAGCACTTGACTTGGTGCAGGACCTCTTGTAAGAGTAGTGTGTCTTGTGAGGGTTTGTTAGACGATTAAATCCTTCAATCTACTCAATTGTTATAAACTTCACCGTGGCGAAGTGTAAGACACCGATAATCGAAGTAGAAACTTTTGCATAACAATTTAAGAAAGTAAAAGGTAAAATCAATTCTTAAAATTACAACACGTCTTTTTCCTTTACACTAAACACTTGTGATATGTCTACGAGATTGAAGAATTAAACTAACAATACGTTACTAACATATTTATGAATTAAAGTAAAAAAACGCAAGGTTTTATTCCGGGTTTTGGAATTTGAACTGCTGGGTAGCCCAATATGAATTTTTATTAATCTCTTCTGTATATGGAACTAGTTAATTTTGTAAAACAAAAGTTGTCATGAGCATTTACAAACTTTATCTTCCTATTTCTTTGTAGCAGATATTTCAAGGATTATGGCATTTTCGTTTATCTTCCAATTTAAATCAACCTTAAATTAATCAGCAAACTTAAAAAGATGTGCATTAAAAAGGGAAAAAATGTTTGATTAACATATTAATAGTGACAAAATTTTGCACAAACAAATGTAATCAACGAGTAGCACTATGAAATAGCTCTTACTTTAGATATTCGAGAAATTTAAGAATAACATTTAAGATAAATTTGCGTTTGCTGAATACAATTCAATGGATGTTCCATTATAAAAAATAAGATATTCGGGAAGTACTGTGATGAGTGAATTAGTTTATCAGTCTTCGTACGAAGATTCGTTTGTTCGTCTCTAAAATGTTTAATCATTAGTTGTAGTTGCCAGTTCGTCTACTTTCGAGTGTTGATTTGAGTTGTAAATTGTATACAGAATGACTGCTACATTGACAGCAACGAAACAAAACAGATTGTTTCATTGCATGGTTTAAGCGTTTCGTATAATGTATCGGATTTTCGTTGGCCGAAATTTAGCCGATTCTAACCATAAGTCGTTGACCTTTTCCTTGTCGGCTTTGGTACCAGTTTAAGGACAATACTTCTTCAATCTTTATTAACTTCAGCATTCGAGCGATTTTCTGCGTTATTGTACTCGTTTTGAACAATCTATTGCTCGTGGGGAAAAACAAAAATCTAACATTTTTTTATCTTAGCAACATCTCAATTGGCATTCCTTTTGCTTTGCGGAACAGTTTAACTGCTTCAAAAATATCACTTTTGTTGCAATATGTTTTCCAATTTGAATTGTGTTTGATTTGCATATTTTGTATGAAATACTCAGTGAAAATATAGTTCGAATTTACATTATTCTTTTATACCATCAGTTGCCTTATCAGCGTTATTATTGTGCATCGTTTCTAGTTGAGTTCTACTTCTTGTTGTGAAATAATCGTGAAGTCAGCGTATTAATTGCTTGTTGTTCCCATTCAGCTTAGTACAGGCGGATAGAAACAGTTTATGAATTTTCGTAGTATAGGCTTTTGTATGATATTTACGTTTGCATATATTCCTTAACAAAAGTTAGTGTATACCCGTTTTAGTCGCGCTCGTTTGCTAACACTAAATCTAATTCTCAAGTTAAAACAAGCCTCTTTTCCGTGGAGTCACTAATTTTTATCCATGAATTAGAAGCATAAATGTCATGTGAATCTATTGTTTGTAACAATGGATCACACGGGTTCTTCCGATCGATACAAAGGACAAACTCAATCATCTATCCGCCCGACCAGCTACATCAAAGGATATCTTAAATTCACTTTCAGTTACGTTTTCGTCCTATCACTATCTTTAAGCTGTTACAACCTGAAATACTGGGCAAATCCATGGTTTGAAAATTATGGAGTTTGCTTGTTTTTGGTGTGTAATGATGGTTGTGTTGTACTTCTATTTAAGATAAATAATAGAATTTGTATAATCGATTATTTAAACAGTGGCAGTATTCAAATCAAAAGGAAAATATTACTTGATCCAAATTACAAGGAACATTGAACCTCTAATGAAGGCAAAAAAACTTTGTGAGATTGTAATGGTTAATTATTTTCAACGTTTGAATTCTTCCTCGCGCATTTTTTTTTTCATAGAAAATATCAAAGAAAAACTAATTAACATCCAAAGCAAACAATTCTCTATACAAACGTTATGCTTCCATTAAGCGACCAATCTATTGATTAGATTATTTAATATCTTAACTTTCGTAGTGGAGCGGAACTATTAAAGACAAAATGGGAGATGTACTGATCTCAAAAACAAGCTTCTATGAAGACAATATACCAATAAAAATACCGTATCAAATATTTGTCATTGTTGCGGGCTTTCACGTATTTTGATCACAGTTTCAATATTCATCGTGGAATTTGTTCGTTTAGCGTCTTGCCATTTGATTGTTTCGAGTATATTTTGTTGTTCCTTGCTTTCGTATTCGGCTCGGTAGTTACACAGTTCTGTTCGTTCTTTTTTACAATTGTTTTAATTTATTATACTGAATTGTTCGCTTGACTGGCCTCGCGTAAGGAGAAAAGCATTATTCTGGGTGAACTTAATAGGTTTGGAAAGAAAAACATGAAATAATGCATAAACGTTAATTATGTATCTTACTTCCTAACATTTATATAAAAGTGATACAAAAGACACTGAATAATCAATAAAGAGTAAAAATCATTTAATTCCACTTTGTGCAGCAAACGATTATTGTACGCATTGCTGTCTCTACTATTTTTGTATGCAATATTGACAATCAACATTCCCCGTGGAGCTAAACAAATCGCAATCTAATATTTTACAGAGTCTTTAGTTGTTTACATCTAAACGAGAGGATACGGGATCAGTTCCATATAGACTATTACCCAACATTATATGAACGGATGTTGGAGAAATGTTGCTTAACAACATCTTGCTGCCTATTGATATGATGAATTAAGTGTCCAACAAGTGCAAACCAAATTGTGCTTATAAGAATCAGCAAATCTCAAAAGTTATAAAGTATATCTTAGTTTACCACTTCAAAGAACTGAGCCCGTAGAAGCTCACGTTATCTATTGCATGAGATGTGAAAACTGCGGTGCATGTACCGTAATTTTCCATACTGTAAACAAGATTCACGTGCAATTTAGCCAAAACCGACACGGGCATAAAAGGGAAAATGTTTTAACACTTCCTTTTTCCTTTATAATCAAACAAGTATTGCTCAAATAGCGATTGCGAAATGTTGTATCCAGAATTGACGGATGCAAGGCACAAAAACGAAATGGTTTCAAGTGCTTCTTAAGAAGAAGTCAATCCAATAAATCCATAACTTTAATTTCAAATTGGTAAGAAGATGCGTTTAAACCGAACGGTATGGAAAAAAAACCTAGAATGAACAAACAGCACATTCTTAGACGTAATTCGTAATACTTAATCCGATTTCGATTCACATTAATAACATATGGATCAACAGGGAGGCATTGCCCTGAAATCCCAAATGTCGGTCAGTGTATATGTGTAGAAGAACTGAAAAAGCTATCGCCTACCTTGCCGCCACAGCTTACTACATGAAGAGATTCTTCGCAAACGCTTCAATAATCTTCGGAGTGTTGTCATTGTAGCCGACCATCTCCAGAATGCCAGTCGCATCCTGGCACGATGTGAAGTCAAATGAAGGTACGTGATTGCTGAGGGAAATAGCCGCGTATCTGCAATCAAACAACGCATTAGACAATCTGCTTCTTGGAGATTCCATGCAACCTAGAGGTAAGTCACCTACCGGCTTAAGCTCAGCTTCACTTTCTTACGATAGTCCTGTAGGGCCTCGTTCGGCGGGGTGCGCAATGGATTGACTCGAATCAGCGAGTCCGTGATGGTGATGAACAAGTCTACCTTCACCTTGTCCGCCTCGGCCCGAGCAATCGGTGCAACCAAGGACACCTTAGTTTTCGGGAGCAGCAACGCTTGGCAGTGAGCGACTGCATCCAACCAGGTCATAGATTCTTCAAACTCTACCGGTTTCAGAACTCCGGCCTCCTCAGTGAACGCCATCACGGTGACATCCTTTTCCCTCTTGTAAATGGAAAATGCCAGCATGACGCTGGCATGGAAGCAGGATATTATGGAGTTGCGGAACACATTTTCTGGAAAATAAAACAAAACATTTCAAATAACAGAACATTTTTGCATTCCTCGAAACAAAAGAAGTCCCATAAGTCTTACTTTTTGTGTGAGCCTCGCGCAAATCAAGTGCTATGTAATACCGAACGCCCGTCTTCGGGTGGTGCGAAAACGAATGTTCAACGGCGCTCCACAGCTTCGCCAGTACCTTTGCATTTACCGGACAGTCCAAAGCATGGTGAAACAATTCCTTCTTTTTACTCTCATACCGGCTGTGGTTTTCGTAAAGCATAGCGATCCTATGCAGAGCGACCGGATGGATCTGTTCGAGCTCGAGGTCGGTTAGCCGATTCTGAAGTGCGGCCACATACGTTTCAACATGCGTCGAGTCCGGGTTAAGCAGCCGGAAATCCTGCAAACGCAGAGCGGCCCACAGCAGCTCATGGTACGTGATGGTTGGATACAGAGCCTCCCACACCTTGCCCGAACGTAGGAAGTGCGGCGGCAACATATCAAGCGTCATCCCATGCTGTTTGATATAATCCAACACCTTGGATATAGTGGGAGCAGAACGAAACTGGCGCATGGTATGATAACGTTGCAGGGCTTCTGACATTGCCGGCACTGAATCCTTCTTCTCTTCACCTTCAACAACAGTGGCGTTTTGTTTGACCTTTTTGTCTTTCTGCTTTTCCGTTCGTTTGCCCGCCAACAATTGACTCGTCCGCTTCCTAACGCCATCGATAATGGAAGCCTTTTCTGGGCAGGACAGCTGCACGTGGGCTTTGGTAAGGACGTCTGCGTGCGTCCAGCCCTTAATACTTGTGCTTCTGGCTAGCATTTCCGACAGCTGGAGAGGAGTATGTTTGTCATACCAGCGCTTAATGGCGCTGCGTATGCCGTGACCGAAGCCAGCATATTCGGAATCAATCGCAAGATCCGTGTAATATTCCAGGAAGTGGAAGAGATCACGAGAACTGCTAATCACCTCAACAACCACATCGTACGTCGCATGCCGTTCCTCGGGAGTAGGAAACTCCCGGGCACAATAAGCCAGCGCAAATAAGCACTCGTCTGTCCGGCGAATCGCTTTGTTTTTAATCGTCTAAAAATGGAGTTAGATTTTATAACGTTGCACAATATCTGCTACGGACTGTTAACATCGGCATGCTTGCTTACCCTCTTTAGTAAGGCCAGAATTGGTGACATCGGTTGCGCCGGAACCTCAACCGGCTCCGTCTTGGCTGGCTCGGATGCGTTTTTCCCGGTCGCTGTTTCGACTTCTTCAGCCGCAGCTGCTTCTTTTGCTGCTTTTGCGGCTTTCGCTTTAGCCTTCTTAAGTTTCTGTTTTTCCTTTCTTTTCGACTCCACACCTTTTGGTACTTCCGTCCCGTTGGGGCTTTCTTGCCCGTCAAGCTTGACTATCGGTCGAAGCACATTTTTCCCTACCTCCTCATCCAATGGCGTATGTGGCCCGTCGATAAAAAAGGGGGCATCATTGCCTATGTACAGGAACCTCTGAACAGTTTTCATTAGTGTCTCCATCGTGCCGAAGATAGCAACGTTCTAGATGCCGGACAATTGTGAAATAATGTAAAGATTTACTGAAACTAAAACTATAACCACAATCCGCTTAGCTTTCGCGTGTTGCAAATGAAATCACCACGAACTTATTTTGGTACCAGTCGAACAATCGCCTGCATTCGTACTGTTCGCGTCGGATGATGTTTTGGCGTAGCTTCAAATGCTGTCAAATTGAATCTTGATTGAAAAAAAAGGTTACCATATTGGTAAAAGTTATGTTGCACGTTGAAACGAATTAAAAAGGCTTAATAATAAAAATCTAAACTTCGCTTTATTTTCGATGTGCGAACCATTTCATGGGAAGTGCATTGATACGATTCAAAACCGAAGGAATCGCAATAATAACTGACAGAACTGTCAATTCCCACAGAACTGGTGCTTGGAAATTTCGTGCTACAAAATATGAATGCTCAAATCTGTATTTTCTATCCCCGCACCGAGTATGGTGAAATAAACCCAGAAATCCATTTGTACTAGTCGCACTTCTTGACTTATAATCCAGACTTTATTACATTATTCTATGGGCATGTATTTGTTCATTCTACGACGAGCTCCAGCTTATTAGCATGTATGATCACAATTTGTAAGTTATTCAAAAATAGAAAAGAATTCCAGAATCAATTCAAACTGTTTGCTAGCTGTAGTAAACCAACGTTCTTATATATTTCATATAGTTTGGAAAACCTGCAATTTTTATTCACCACATTGCAGCTCTTCTTGAGAGTATGAAAATGATTAAAACAATGATAAAATGACCGTTTACTCGATACCGTACAAGTTCTTATGCGTTTAGAAACAAAACAAGATCTTGCTAAAAATGCTGCTCTACCTCGGTAAAGCCTTCTCTGAAATAAAAATTGAAAAATAATTTGTCTCACAATCACTGCGACCCGATTACGAGACTACTAGGAACATTCTAAAAATTTGAATGGTTAACAATTACTGAACCAGATCATTGTTCTGTTTTCTGGCATTGCCATCGTCCAGTAGAAAATAAACGTTTTTCAATGCTCTAAAATTATGGAAGGATTAAGCCGAAGGAATTCAATTGTATATTCTATTTCAACGATGCGCTGCAGATTCCGGAAGGTTGGACTTCCTGACTCGGTCATGTATGACTATGTGGTATGGTTTTGTTTACTGCATGTTGGGTTATTAGTTTTATAATTATAGCGTTTCTAAGATCATTTAAAAATAAATAATAGACTTTCTGTTCTGTAAGTGCTGGTGCTGATGTGACTTTGCTATTAGTATCAATAATTATTTCTTGTTTGGCTTTTTCGATATCGACCATTCAATCGGAAAAAGCTACCAACACGGGCGGATGGTAAACACAAACCGTTCATCTTTCTACTTTCCACCTTAAGCTCAATTAGAGTCAAAAGAAACCACAGTGCTCTTGCTCTAGACAGCCATCCTTTACAAAGTAAAAAAGTAAAGGCTTTTGTAAAGTGTTTGAGAAATAGAATGAAAAACATCACACATCGATAAGAACCCCCCTTCTCGCCGATACTGGCACGCTCACCCCCGCCGGTACTTCCTCTTCCTGCATCTGCTGCTAAGACGAAAAAGCCGAGGACGCATATGAAAGGCCATTAGAAGAGCTTCCAGTACTGGGAGGAAAGTTCGCCACCGCAAATTCCGAACATGCCCGTCGGGCGTTCTATGTTTAAGGCAAACTCTTTCGTTTTTTTAGCGATCTCTTTATCGAAAATCTGTGGAAGAAATAATGAGTGACAAAAATGAGACCACTTCGCAGAGGCTCGAATTGCGCTGTTGGTATACGTACGTCATTTTCGTTGATTTCTAGTACGGAGGAAAGGTCCCATTCTACGCTCGGGAGCGGATTGGCGATAAATTTGGCCGCCATGGCGACCGATGGCAGTACGTGGTTTTGCAGGGCCGCCACTTCCCACAGCGAGCTTTCCAGGGCCTTCGACTTCATTGGGTCTCGTTCTTCCATCACAAACGGATCGCACGATGCCTCGCCACCAGTCGGATGGAAGATGAGCCTCTTCAGCGCCGGATGACGCAGAATCAGATTTCCAACGAAGCGCATGATGATAACCACATCCTGCGGGGGAGCAATCAGGGCGAGCCGGGCAAGACGCTTCACGAACGCAGCCACCAGCCCTTCCGGAAGATGGCTCGAGGTGAGAAAGATGTCAGCCAGGTAGAACAGGCGGGCCTTGAACTTGGTGTGGAAAATTTCCGGCTCAAACATGGAGTACAGCTTCTCGTAGATATTCGGGTAGGTGAGATTATGCTGCTGGATGAGAACGAAGATTCCTTGGAGCGCAAGCATGCTGACCGAGCCCCCGACGTCCAGTGAATCCATGAGAAAATCGGTCAGCATTACCGGCCGATCGAGGTGGGGTAGAACCTTCTCAAGCAGTACGATCAGCAGCTGCTGATGAGCCTCCTCACTAAGGGGCCAATTCATCACGAAGCTCCACGTCTTGTTGATCTGCTTGCGCACGTACACGTAGTCGAAAGGACCCCTCAGTGGCACACACAAAACGTTGTCCGTTTCCTTGAGGGAATCCTTTCCGAACGCTACCGCCCCAATCATGAGAAGGAAATTCTGCACGAAAATGTCACTCGGTACGCCATCACGAGGCACCAGCGAAAGCATCATCTTCCAGGAGATGAAAATAACGTCCAGGTAGAACGTATACTCCAGGAAACGGTTGAATAGATGCGTGTTAAGGCGCTCCGACGACAGCATCGCGATGAAGATCTGTTTTAGTCTAGCGGCGGGGAATTGGTTTCCTTCTCCCGACGCTTCCGGCGGATTGTGGGCCTCGGCGACAAGCAATTTCATCGCCGTGGTCAGTGCTTGACATGATTCCTGCTGCTTTTCGTGATTCATTGCGCTCACGATAATCGCGAATGCTTCCTTGTACTGCGCGAGTAGCCATTGTTTGTGATTTGCCTGCGGATCGTTTTCTGCGAAGCGTACGAAGGAAAGATGAAGTTGCTCTGTTCGATCGATAATGCATTGCGGAGGCTTACCTAAACTCACACCGGCCGATCGACCTACAGCCATACGCATTTCGTTACGCCGAAGCAGCTCTGTGAACAAGGACTCTAGCGTCAGCAGGCATGGCGTAATGGGAGCCTTCCGTACAAGGCATTCCTGTGGAGAAACAGCAAAATCAAACACGTACGTAACATATGATAATCGAATGTCACACAACACACGCACTGATGGGCTGCGCGAGATTTGTAACCCTCTTCTCTCGGCGCCACACCAGGCAGCTCGACACAAGCTCCAGTTCCGCAACTAACTTTTTGCACATCACCATCATGAAAACGGAAGCCAATGCTTCTTTCTGCGTCCCAGAACTTACCTTCAAATAGCCTAGCAACTCCGTCAAGGCAGCAGTAGAGCGCGTGCATGCTAGAAACTCGGCCGCTTTCTGTTTCAGCTGCTTAGAAGCAGTTTTGCCGGAAGAAAATTGCGTCGAATTGTAAGCGATCGTCAAAGACATCTTCCTTTTCCTCGCTGTGCTGCACGAACTAAAGATGAAGGGAAAAACACGCACTTTGTCCGTCATTGGGATCCATCCCTATCAGCGACTATATCAGTAGATCCAGTGCTCGACTCATTCTGACGTTCCGCTGTGACTTGTTAAGTGACATATTGGACTGTCAAAATCATATGTCAAAACATAAAATACTATTTTTTCTCTCAATTAATTTATAAATTTGTTTTAAATTGTACTTATTCATGTCGTTCGAATGAATGACGCATTTTATTATCTTTTCTTATCCATATGCGGTTTGGCCACTCCATAGTGCTTCATAATGGACGTAGGGTTCCGCTGCTTTTGCTGCTTTCTCTGCTTGTACTTGTTGTACGACTGTGTAGCTCCATACGCGATCTGCCCGGCGCGCCGTTTAGCGGACACTTCCCCATCGTTATTTTTGGCCGCTCGCCGTTCTTCCAATATCTCACGGTAATTGCGGGGCTTGTTTTTTGGTGGCTTTGCTCCCAGCTTGATGGCCAATGCAACGCTCGCCTGTTGCTTGCTCTTTACGTCGAGTCCGCTGATGCCGAAGTTGATGATTTCCTTGCGTGCTTTGGACATGTCGAAAACAGTTGGGTCTTCCATTTTCTTCTGCTTCTTGCGTGGTGCATCGGAAAATATGTCATCTATGTCGTCCTCATCATCCGCCGAATTTGTCTTATCTTCTTGCGCTACCGGCGGTCGCGGCCGAGGAGCTTTCTTTTTCTCTAGCGCCGCCTTCTTTGGTTCAAATACGGTCACTTTAAACGATTCGGCAGCCTGTTCTTTCAGCACCGCAGAAGCTCTTGTTCTTATTGGAATAAAATTGCCCGTCTCACAAGACATGATTCAAAAGAAATGTTTTACACGTTGTTGTTAAACTCTAGCATTTCCAACAGCCTGGTCGGCTTCGAGAAGAACACATTGCACTCTGTTTTTGTTTTGAAATGAATTGACACATCGACAAGGTTTATACAAACTTGGTAGCCTGTAAATTGCTTCGAAATTGATCTAAATTTTCGATCATTGGATCGGATAATTAAAATACAGGAAGCATAAAATTACTCTATTTTATCGTTTATTAACATATCTTGCAGTTCTGATAAACCTGTTTTTTTTTGCTCTCATCATTTTATTTGCCACTGGAATCGACTGTACGTCTACGACTTGACCGCAGAAACGCCAATTCTTTCTAAATGTCTATCCCGTGTCTGTGAACGAATTGTGCCTGTGCCTATATGCGATTCGTAAAAACTACCTACTATAATATGTTCTTTTTTTTACAATAACGTGCCCCTATTTTCCCGGTGGCACAATCTGCCTCGGATGCTGATTGACTTCATTTTGTCCAATTCCACCGTGAATGACTGTATTTTTCGTGTAGGACCACGGTCGGACTAAAACCGCCTACTCCAAACGATATCCCGTCATTTTGAATTCAATCATGCCAGTAAAGAATGTTCCCATAATCAAACCGTATATCAATTGAATAGACTTGAAAAATGGTTCTTTCAACAAGGAAATGTATGGCCAAACCATGGAATAAAGAAAAAATCAAGCGAGCTGTGTTGAGAACAGCATATAGATTTCCGTAAGCATCCTTTGGCAGTTTGGGTTGTGTTATATGGTTTCACAAAAAGGACGGGTTCCTTTGGAAACGATTCGATTTGAAAAGATAAAAAATATCATAAAATAAACCATTTATATCAGTATCACATTATAGAATCGTCATACAAAACGTTCAATATATTATATTATATAAGCATTCTGTTGTTTTTTCTGATTCTTAGTTTGCTTTTCTCTGTGTTGTATGCATGGAATAGTTTTTCAAGCAATAGATCATCATATTCTCCCTACATCATCCGCGACATTATTAAGAGTGTATGACAAAGAAAGTAAACCCTTTAGCGAAATAATAAACGAAACAAACGTGCTTCTGTACAGAAAACTGGATCAATATCAAACGTAGATTGCAACGCATCGCCTCTAGAATAAACCAATAGAACAGTCTTTTAATTTCGATTCTCTCTGTTATGCCGGGACAAATGTATAAAGATAGTGCTTAAGTAAGACAGAAACAGTTGTTACTCACGATCAAATGATTCGGGAAATTGAAGGGAAGGATGCCCTCGTTCCTTGACTTGGTTTCAATCATGTTCGAATGGTATTTCATACATTTGTATCTTTGTGTATGAAATATCAGCATTCTATGGTATTTCTTTGTTTATTAAAGCATTAACAATCGAATCCTAGATCCTTGCTCAACGTGATACGCACATTTCTGTTGGCCACGCTACCTACCAATTGACTCGACCTGTGTTAGTTAATCAAAATGGGTCGGGGTAGAAAAGTTAACCCCAGGAAAAGCTTTCTTCGGTTCTTTCCACTTCGTACGCTCAAAATGCTTCCGCAACTAAAAACTTACCTCGATCGCTTAGGTCATCGAACCGTACCGGAGCGATGATTCTCCGGCAGCCCCGGTCGGCGAAGCATCGTCTACATCGTGGGCACTAGAGCGGCGGAAGTTCAGCCGCGGTATTCTTACCGAGTCGCGCAAGCTGTCCACCAGCCGCTGGTGGAATGTTTTGTACTCCATGTCGTCGTCCAGCGAGCTCGTGTCACCGAAGTTGAAGTCCGCCACCTCTACGATGAACCGATCGCGGTTTTGGATGTAGTAGGCCATACCAAACACCACCATAATAACGGCTAGTAGACAGAACCCGATCGGTACGATGATGACCGACAGTTGTGACTTGGGTTGATCTACGCAACGGAAATAGATATGTTGTAGTCAGAAAAAAAACAGAAAACAAACCAGAGCCACTCACTCTCATAAAACTGGATACCAATTTGCGTGAAATAGTTCGAGACACGGTTGCGAACGAAGATCACGATGGAGTATTGGTCGTTAGTAAAGAAGAATCGATGAATTTTGAACCGACAGTCGCCGTTAAGCGCCGGTTCCCAAGTACCGTCACACGTTTCATCGTTCGTCGTATTGTGCTGACCTGCAGATGCAAAGCAAAGGCATTTTAAGAACCAGGGAAAGGAAGTTAACAAACCTTCGTTTGGGCTTTTACCATGGTTCACATTGAAGCAAAACTCGAACGGTGGTGTACCGCTGCACTGAAATACTAGATCCACTGGCTGCCCTTGCCTCACCCACTGCTGCCCGGACACATTAAAATGCGCGATGGGTCCTAAGACAGAGTAATCGTATATAATTAGTGTACGATACTCTTCAACCATCAACAAAAACTTACTCTGAACCGTGAAGGTACGCTGAAAGTGCCCGTAAACCTTCTTTGGATCTGGTGGTATCATTGAGCTGTTGCCACACACGTATGGCTGCCTTGAATCCTCCAGGTTGAACATTTTATCGGACTTCTTGGTCATCTGCACCCAGGAAGGATCACTCGATGGTAGGTTCAACGTAACCTCCTTTGAAGCATCTCCTGGCAACAAAATGTCTGTTGGAGCAAAACGAGAAAATATCGTAACAGTTGTAGAGTTATTAAACCTCAACCGACTGAGCGATCAACATACTGCTTCTATCGGTTAGATTGAGCAATGCAGGACTTATGCTTCGAAGGGCTTCCGGCAAAGCTTCATCTCCTTCCTCGGCACCTCGTTTCCTTCTTGCCCCTTGGCTCGGAGCCACCGTGGATGGTTTGGGTGTGGACGTTGAGGTGGTAGTGGAAGGCGTCGTGGACGTAGTCGTCGGTGGCGTCGGAGTCGTTGTTGTTGTACTGCTCGTGGTTGTTGAAGGAGTTGTGGTGGTTGTTGTAGTGGTTGTTGTAGTAGTAGTTGTTGTAGTTGTAGTAGTAGTGGTAGTTGTTGTTGTTGTCGGTTCGGGAAGCTAGAAAAATTAGAGAAAAATCACTTATTTCTTCCTGTATTCCATAGTTTTGACGAGACTCGAAAGACCAACCAGTTACCTTCTCAAACGATGCCACTAGAAGTGCCTCTATCGTGTAGGTATCGTTTTCCCGGGTGAAGTTGCTGAGCGTGGACAGTTCGTTCGAGGTACCAATGTACTGGCAATTGATGAACCAGAACGTGTTGACGTACGCTGCCTTTTCAAGGGCTTTTTTATCGCTGTCCGAGAGAGCAATGGTTTGGTTTAACGGTAGCGTGCTCGAGATGTAGGTACTGTTGATGACGGTTTCGTTCTGCACCAGCTGCATCTCGCCATTGAGCATACCTAGAAAATCCATACGTTAGCACTCAGTAACAAACCTTCCGATAACGAAAGGTTAGAAACGCTTACTTGTTAAATTGAACGAAATTTTGGCCGTTGCCAACGGGTATGGAATGATAAAGTACATCTTTTTCACGGACACAGTGACCTCGTATGTGCCGGGTTTCACCGGGTGCGAGTACAGGACGGTCCAATTAAAACGTGGCGATTTCGAGGTAACATCCTAAAATTAGAGTTGCGGATCGATTAATGAAATTCGTTGACCTTGAATCTGCAAAAAAATGTAGAGTAACCTTTCAGCAAGAGAATTTTGTAACTAACACAGTTTCAATATAATTTACTTTTAATCACGCTGTAGAATGATAGTGACCATTAACGTCCGAGCATCCTTAGAATGATGATTCGAAAAAAATGAAAAACCAGATTAGGCGTTGTTAGTTACTCACTTCTAATTTATGCTGGGGTGATGTGTTGTCCATCCAATTCACAACGTAATCATCGTTCACCAATGCCCCGTCTGTGTACAGTACGGCATAAAATTCCACCGTCGAGTTCAGCCCAAGTACGACCGATCCGGAGGTTTTCAAATCTATATGGTACTCTGCGTTGGCTACCATTCCGGGAAAGGGAGGAAAACAAACAAGAAAAAAATTATTATAAATTCTAAAAAAACTAAACTAAATTCTGATAACGTGAAATGGTCCATAGCGATGAGTAATGCTGATAAACCCCGTCCGGACCGAAACGAGTTTACCAACTGCGGGTGAAACCGGCCGGACAGAGAACCACACAAAAACCGGATGGTAGGAACTTACATTGGTGGACGAGCGACAATAGGACGATGACAAGAATGGCAGAAAGTACCAGCCGGCTTCCATTCCCCCAGCCCTGCATCCTGGAGACGGAGCACATTTTGCGTACTAATGCACCACTCTCTACTACTCGTATCCGATCGAGTAT
This sequence comes from Anopheles sinensis, assembly GCA_000441895.2. Taxonomy (NCBI): domain Eukaryota; kingdom Metazoa; phylum Arthropoda; class Insecta; order Diptera; family Culicidae; genus Anopheles; species Anopheles sinensis. Next base: position 764,639 of record KE525036.1, read on the forward strand.
CACAAATGATTCACTTTCACCTTTTGATTTATGCTTGCACAACGCCGTGTACGGTTTCAATCGGCCCGTTCCCAAATGCAACCAAAACCCGCAGGCTGCATTCACTTCACGGTGCCAAACAAAAAAGTGTGTCGTAAATAAACTTGCTTTGTAACCTCCTCCTTTTGCTGCGCTTTTCTACTGCTCTGGCGATAACGCGACCTGTCACAAAACGTTTTGGTGTGTGCCTTCGCACACCAATGAATGAAGCACTGTTTGCAAGATGAAACGCACTTCCGACCAGCGGAGACGCAGGGGGTGGCTTCGGAGGGATGAATGAATATTCCTATTTTCCCTACCAGGATCCGGTTTTCACAGTTATGTTGCACTCCTTTCGCTCGATTTAGTTTCCGGGATGAACCATCGCGAAAACCGTTCAATATTCGCACATTCCGCAGACGGCAGAGACTATGTACAGCAAACTGTTTCGCAACCGATTTCTGTTTTAATAAAAATTGTAACGTAATTCACAAGACGAACAATCGACAGACAGCAATGTGGAAAGTGAACAGCACAACTAAGTAGTTTTTCGCACCGACAACAAAGCCCAGGGGGCTCCTACGATGCGCTTTTTAGTTCCTTGCTTTATTGTTTTCGTTGGTTCGTCGGCGGGTTGGCTCCTCTAGCAGACGGCACTTTGTTGTTGGTCGACATCGACTAATAAAACAGTACACTGGCCAAAGCGATGGGACTATTATGTGTGATAAAATTAAATGACGTAAACACAGCCCGAAACACCAGCGGTGACGATAAAAAGAAGTTCCTTTTCCGCACAACCGTACGATACGGTACGAATGCACAGACTTTGAGCACAACAGCTCTGCAAGGCAAAGGCGATACTACGCTGTTCGAAGAATAAGCAGCAATATCCCAGTGGCGATGACAGATTGACGTTTTCCTTGCGAGCTACCGCCTACGCAATTTTAAAAACATCGAGTTTCTACAGCAACAAATGAATCATTTCTTGGTATTTTCAGTGAGATGATGCATAAAATAGTAAGATTGATTTAAAAAAATTACTTTTACATCGGTACAATCGGAAGAAAATGAATAAACAAACAATAGAACGACAGAAACTGTCATTTTGACACTTTTAGATCGCATTCGATGCATCATGGTGCATTTTTAAATTTTCCCGACATTCCGTTATTAAATAAACATCCAATCAGACAAATGTTAAAACTTAGTATGAATAAATGTCCAGTTGGTAATCAAGACAAACGCACCAAACATGGATACAAGACACTTTTTGTATATCATGTATATATTTATATATATACGTTTTATTCATTAGAAAATAGATTGTTTTGTTTGCAGTTGGTTACACAATTATGATCAATCAGTTTACTTTCGCCTCTTTTGCATCTGTTTTTCTTCTTTTGCTTTTCTATATTATGTGATGAAGTATTTTTTGTTTCTTTTTCTTTTAACTAGACGACTGGTTGACGAAAATTTCTCACTTTAGCGCATCCGCTATATTGCAGTTTTATTTGTTCTATTTTAATGTTTTACTGAGAACGCGTTCTCGCTGGTGATTTGGGTGTATTAATAATACTTTCCATCAAACAGGAAATGGAGAAGGCAGAGATGGAGAGAAAGTGAAAAACATGCTGTTAATCTTTAAGCCACCACTAGTGTTTACCATACAACTCACTGCTACCAAAGTGTTTAGTAGTAGTGTATTTTTCCATTTTCATATCCTTTGAATCCCATCGATTTCCATTAACAACTGACTTTAATAAATCACACGGTATCAAGCCTTTGCAAAGCCTGACACATCATGAGCACGAACAGGAAAGTCCATCCAGCATGGACACACGTTGGTGGAAGATTGTTTTGCCAAATATTCTAACACAATCGAGCAGCAGGTTCTCCCTAAATGATTGAATTCTCTTTCGTTTTTATAAATTAACGCTAATAATCTTACTTTGTAAAAAGTGAACCAAACCGAATTAGAGCAATTTTAAAGAGTGCGTAAGGATATGAAGAAAGTTCACGCAAATGATCTTTTATGACTTCCTGACTTCCGTTTCATTTTCTATGGTTAATCTGTTTGCCTGCTGGTTTGTCCTGGCTGGATGATTTCCAACATCTTATGAGCGGAACTACACACTATACATTAACCATACTAGTACGCATCATTGCACTATTCGATTACGCGTCGTAACCGCATTTCTGCACACTTCGAGAAAGGAGGGGATGCGTTAAAAGATGGCCGAAAACGACTCACTGCGCCGAGGTGTGTGAATTTAGATAGGATGAGCGGTGACATTCCAGGTGCCGTTCAGTAGAAACATTCCCATTGTGCTGGAATAAAACAGTAAATATAGTGCTCGAAGGCCTATACCATACCACTTCACGTCCTTCTATATGCCCTAGAAACTGTAAGATTGGATTATAACATTCCTCGTAAATGCGATTCATTGCGAGACAACTACAACAAGACAACACATGATGACCAAACGTCCATCCACAAGAAGAACATTATTTGTTCGCTTTCTACCACGATGTCCTCTTCTTCTGCTATTTAAGTATATGTATATTTTTGTATAATAATTGCCTTTGCTTAGCTTGTATCCTAACATCGTTTAATACGCTTTTCAAAGATCTGTTTAAGTGCACGCACCTTAAATGTTTCATATGCGTGTAGTTTATCCTTTTTTTGATAAGTCATTTGGGGCAGGGTTGGTTTTTCTTTCCCTGTGATTTACAACAGATATATGAGCCCATTAAAAAATTCCGTGCAAGAAAATGGTTGCTTATCGACGACATGAAGCCATCTTGAGAGTGAGGAGTTGAGCTAGAAGAAAAATAAATGTTGTTCGATTGCTTCGAAAAGCCAACATCGATGGCTTTCTCATAAGTAAGTTAATTCTACACCAGCGTTACCTATTACCACCGTGTTCCCTTTGGCACCATTTCACAAACTGAGGAATGAACCTAGAACTGGTACGTAGACCGGACCATTGCGTAGACGGTCATCTGCGAGCAAGGAAATGGGATTGCACCATCTGGTTTTGAGCGACATTTTCCAATTGATTCAATTCTAATAATGATGGTTGTGAAAGAAAATAAACATATTTTATTTATTTGAATTCGGCGCACGTTTAGAAAAGATTCTTGTAGAACATATACTTCCTGACATAAACAAAATGCCGGATCAAATATTGATATTGCGGTAGACACCACGAAATGACGCATCTTATACCTTTAACTTTGTGTCTTATCATCCTATAACTTTCCTTTTCTCTTGCAGTGCCATACACGCTAAACGGAATCGGGAAAACATAAATCATTTCAGGTCTGTTTAAAAAAGGCCTTCATTTGTTACCTAGGAGGGTGGTTTTGAGCAGGATGGTTGGAACACACGCGATCACGATCGCGATTCCCGCTTACGCTTTCCATCCACCGCGCCCGCCACCGACCTGACGCTTTACAATCGTGCTATATCACACTACTATCAATTCCACGCTTGTGTTTCGTTCCATTTTGCCACGTATAATGTGGTTTGATTTATTTCTTTTCGACCTATAGCGAAGTACAATTAAAAAGTATAATCCTATTCGCGCGGTACGAACGAAAGGCGACCAGTAAAGGGGGTTCGAAGTACTGAAATACTTTTAAATTTCGTTTATATCTCTTTTGTAAAAAACAAACAAATTTCTATCATAAAAAAACGAGAACTGGAAGGCGAGATAGAAGTAGGAAAATTGTCCCAACGCCATCAGGTTATTTTCCTTTGCTTATTAGTGGCTTAAGTTACCCTCTCTCTGTTTCTGTGTTATCTATTGCAGCCACCTGTTATCATCCAACCGGAGGCAGACGAGTTACTTTTAAATGTACCCACTCTGTCACCCATCGTGTCCCCTCAGTTCCGCCACATGGTCCTTGTTACGACATCGCCCTTTCTCTCTGACTCTACTTTCTCCGCCTGTGCCAATGCAATGTTGTTTCTGTTATTTCTTTCTCTTCCTCATGCTGCGCGTTCGATAATAAAACATCCGGATGTTTGTTTCGTTCTACTGATCTACGAAGAATTTTCGCGAATGCTTGTGTTTGGTTGCTTTCTGTTTGTTGTCCAGCTTTTCCTATGATGATGATGGTCGGGATTCTATAGCGGTGATAAAAGTTTTCCATTTTGGTTATGTGAAGTCCTGTTATTTTTCCTGTTGCAGAGATTTGTTTGAAGGTTTGAAGAGAGTTGTTTTTATTCTGTTTCGCCCAATGCACCAAATCGGTTGTCATGCGTTGATGGAAACGGTGCACCGCCTACTTGATCATCAGATAAATTTAACCCAATACTTTCTTACTACCCTTAAAAAGTCCTTCGGTCCGCTTTGCTCACATATCTAATTTTATCCTTTTCCCTTAAAGAGTTGTGTGTGATTTTTATAGTGTGTTTGTTTTAGTCTGTGCACTCTTCACTTCAAAATCGGTGTCCTGGCTAGAACATGTTTGTAAGTAGAACATCTTTCTGTGTGCATGTCAATAGTGTAGAGAAGGAAATTATGTTTCTGGATGTATTCGTCGGTTCGTGTATTTGTATGTAACATTTAGGGATTGCTCGCTGTTTTCCCGTTTTGCTTCACCCCTTTGTTATGTTCACCGGCTCTTCACACTTTTAGTTCTCAAAACCCTTTGCCCCTGAGACAAACACGCACGCTTGGTGTAGCGCAATCGCTTGTCCTAACACTTGATTATCTCGCGGCCAGCAGCACAGTTACAGCGTCGTCGCCTCGTCTGATTTCTACGGATTGTGTTTGTTGTTTGTGTTGAACCATTCACACACATTGTGCCCTAAAAAGTGGTTTTACAGCAGCACGCACAGAGATTTCTTCTTTTTATTGGGCTTCCTTTCGGGTGATTTCTTGTTGATTTGTTGCACTAAGTCGTAGAAGATCTGCGCGGTAGGGAGAAAAGGCGGGAAGGAAGTTTTTAATTTGCAAACCAAAAACACAAGAAACGGCAAGCGAGACACTTACGTCGTTAACATTAATTTTGGCTTTGGCAGACGTTTCCATGAATGCACAATTGAACTGCGCCGCTAGACTCCTGCCCAGATCCTTGCCCACGACCCGCTCGTCCTCGAGATCGCATTTATTGCCGACCAACACCATCGGAACATCGTCAGTGTCCTGCGGGAGGGGAGAAGAGATTTATGTCCGTGATTAGTTGACTCACTCTCAAGTGTTCCGGGGGATTTTATTTTCTTACCTTCACCCTCAAGATTTGCTCCCGCAGATCCTGCAGATCGTTGAAGGTGGATTGCGCGGTGATGGAGTATACTAGCACGAAACCCTGTCCGTTCTTCATGTACAGATCTCGCATGGCGGTGAATTGTTCCTGTGGGGACGGAGAGAAACCGTTCGGCTCGTTTTGACATATTGCTCAAACATTAAAATCCAGACGAAATACTCACTGTGCCGGCTGTGTCCAAAATTTCCAACATGCATTGCTGCCCGTCCACTTCCACCTGTTTCCGGTAGCTGTCCTCTATCGTGGGATCGTACTTTTCCACAAATATTCCCTGCGGAAAATGGAGATGGTAACGAGAAAAACACCGGGAAATTAAAAAGGGAAGCTGAACCAATGTTAGGGAATGTTCAGGTATAAGAGACCCTTAGCGTAGCTCTTCTCGCTACTCGACACAGATTCGTTATGAAAATAACCTGGCCGTTTGTGGGACGATTTCCCGGCAACCCACACGATTGCATAGAATAAGATAGCGTGCACACTTTATTGAATCTACCGACAGAAATTAAACTTTTCGCCCACAATCACAACTCGATACGCTGAACTCAAACAGAAAACCCACGCTAACATCATCAACAGAGCCCCATCGGGGACGGTGGTAGGGAAGGTGCGAAAACATAAACTTCCTTCACTCTTCCTCCCACTACAACCCCCCCACAAAGGACTGCGAGAAGAAAAGGAGGACAACTTTTCCGACTGCCTATTCTGCAGGGTTTATACCTTTTTCGTAGGAAATCGTCGACAAATGTAAATAACGACCGACTGATATACGAACACCACCTACACAGCCAAAACCACAACCCTACAGTTGGACAAATGAATTAATAGAAAATTAAATTGAATGCCCCACTGGATGTAATCGCGCACAGCTTCTCTTTCTCTCTCTCTCTCTCCCACTCTCTTTTTAGAGCTTCCGCACCGACAAAACTTCCAAATGATGGCCGGCAGGACACGAAACGGCAGCCAAGCACGAAATTTCTGGCACTCCTCTAAAGAGAGAGCTTCTTCCCGACAAATTGCGACCAGTCCCGGTATCCAGCGAAAGATTGCGAACAAAACAGTAGATGAGTTTCTCTGCAAAAAGCGGGTGGCTGTAATGGACTCGAGGAAAAAGTAGGGTTCGGCATGGGAGCTTCTTGTATCTTTGCTGGTGCGGAAAACATAAACCGCACGTGTTCGCTTTGTGGGTTGCTGACGCTTCTGGCGGTTCCGAGTGGTTCGTCCTTCGGATGCGGGACGCATGTGGTTGTCTATTAATTTAATCGAGAGCCGAGGAAGATCAAGGAGGTTTTCAAGACAAGAGACAGAAGGACGAATCTGAAACCGTCATAAAGGTTCGAATAGATCTGCAGGTAAAATCATTCGAGAATATCTTACATACCGAAACGAAATTCATCCTATCAAGGGTCACAATTGGTTTCAAGGAAGTACGTGTAAAAAAAAGCAGAATAAAACATCCTTTATTTCTTTAGCTTAGACTTTCGATTTTTGTGCATCTAGGCGACAACGTTTATTAAGCTTTATACCAACGACAAAATGCTTAATAGATGAATCTCAGAGAACGTTTACGGTTCTCCAGTACTTCAGAATCTTTTTCCATTCAATTCTTTAACCGCTTTTTCCAAATACGACAAGAAGGTATTGAGTTGCGTTAGGTTGGAAGTTAATTTCTTATTCGTCTTTCTATGCGGTATAGTAACCACCCTCCGTTGCATTAAGGGTCGTTATGCCATTTATCCCCCGGTGTTGATAAACCTTAGCGGAAAGCAAACTCCAATCGCTCCAATCAGGACCCATTTTTTTCCTACTTTTCCTACCACCGAAACCGTACCGATGAATCGTCAAATTTTATCGGTTATCGGACGAACGCGACTGTGTTGCCTCAAATCGCCAATTATCGCCGAGTCAATTAGATTAAGAATTTATTTCCTCGCGAAGCGGAACCAAAATCCACGGAAACGCACACTCGTCAGCTTTGCGCCCGGATAGTAACCGTAGGCTCTTCTTCGTTCCTGTGATTCGTAGCACACACACACTTGGTGGGTCGCGGGATCTGGATTCTTGTGTGCATTTTTTCCCCCTCGAGTGGATGTGCCTCTATCAAGCACCGATTCGGTATCTTGCTGTCAACGAAACGGATGGCTTCACTGTAAGAAAAAGTTTGATTTGCTCATTATCAGACACGTTACCATGGGTTTGGCTGGTGGGGCCCCTCCTTCTGCTACCGAGAAAACCACGGAGGAGTGAGTGTTTGTATCAAGGATACAGCCACACAACAACACACTGTGGGTCGAAAGTAGGCCTTATCTTTTTAGAGACCCCCGATTGGACCGACCTTTCTGGCATGTGTCGTGCATCTTATCATACCAACGTTCCTCAGAGTCTCTCTCAAAGCAGAGCAGGGAAGGGCAACGGCGAAGAAGTTCATCGTGCCCAGTCTGTTACGAGTCAAATATGCCGACGACTCGGCATCGATTTCTAGGCGCTGATAACGAAGGCGCGTGTGTGCGCGTGAGTGCATGCGTGAGGTCGAGGGGCTTTTTATCAGCACTTCAACGGGGCGGCCCTTTGCTTGGCGATGGCCCTCTACGTAAGAGACGAGGAGGTCGTATTTTTAACCTCGTGACAGTCGGGTCTCTTTCCCGGGGCCGGAAAATCGGAATTGAATGTTTGACTTGATTAACGAAATTACACAACCGGATATCTATTTTGGTCGTTACATAATGTTTCAATCCATCTCCGCACAAGGGCTCAATATCAGCAGTTTCTTTACCGGCTGTGGCTTCTGCTTAAAAAAGTCGCTGCAACCCCATGGTGATGGCACCAGCATGAACTTTTCAACCAGTTTTACACGCTCTAACGAACCGTATTTCCACACCAGCACTGACACTGATATCGCTTATTTGGGTGTCTCCTACGCATCCGATCGATTCCGCGTGGCAATGCTGATGCTGGCGACACGTGTTCTGAATATTTCCAAACACCAATGGATGCGCGTCAAAATATCAAACGGCAACAATGGGGGGGAGTGGGTTAACTGATCACCGGATAAACAATGTGGGATAAGAAAATATTCTTTAAAGCAACAAGAAACAGAAACCCAAGGAGTTCCTTTTCTCTTGTAGAGGGTAGTATTCCATTTCCATTATTACAAGTTTTAGTACAAAGCCAAAAAAGCCCCTTTAAGTGAAGGTAAATTATTTTCCCAAACTCACATTAAACCACCAGTCTACAAAAAAGACTCAACTCGTTCGAAAAAGCAAAAGGTGATGCAGAAAGAAAAAGCCCTCGGGTAAATAGCTACGCCCAGCTGGGCCGTATGAATAAATAATGGAAAATAGATTAAATTTATTGCATCCATCTATCGGCAACGGGCTCGCCGGAATGATAACATTGTGCGTGTCGTCGTTGGTGGAGGGCGGAAAAGCTGCCAACGAGCAAATAGCAACCTTTTGCTGCCGTTCTTCGTCCACCATCGGACGAAGGGTTGGGAAACAGAGGAACTTTTTTTATGCCCTCCTCGGGGTTTGGCAGTGTTTCTCCCGGAACAACAGACCATCGGTTAACTGCATCCTCTCCCAGGACCAACACCCATCACCACCATCGTCGTCATCATCATCATCATCATCATCATCACCATCATCCATCGTCTTCCGATAGACATCTTCTCGCGCGGAAAGAACCACATGCGGAGAGAGGTCACACACGAATGGGGGAAAGGGATTAATGGTTGAAATCAATTTGTGACTACATGTAAGAGTCGGCGTATGTTCGTAGATGGGGGAAGGTAAGGCGGGAAATGGATGCGAGATGCATTTGGCCTAGTTCTAGAGACTCACATCGGTCTACACACAAAGTAAACCACCTATCGTTGGCCCTTCTTACACGGCGGAGGTTTCGGAGAGAAAGGAAAGGAAAACATTAACCAGACGTGGTGTGGTTGTTTAGATATTTACTTGAGCTCCGTGCCGTTAGTTGTGGGATGCTACTGACTTCTGGTTGAATAGGACGCTGCATGCCGGAATTTCCACAAATTGAACTGTAGCAACATGTACATAAATCTTGTTTTTGAACTCCAAATCATACGATTAGCCTTAAAAGAATTCTAGTCAAAAGAGTAAAGAACTCTTCTAGTTCATCGGACGAATCATCGGACGAGAAAACGATGAAGGTGCAAATGAGTTTCATCAGAATCATTACACAACCCATAAACAGGGGTTTCCACGTTTTACACTTTTTGATGGACGCTTTCAATTTGTTTAATGCAACTACTTTTGCGATTGCAGCCCACCGAACCGTGTTCCACTGCAATGGTGAATGACCTCCACCATCGAGGGATAGTCGGATGTGCTTAATCGAATATGTTTTCTTTCGCCTTTACGCTTCGATCGATTCGAAAGTGAAACTTGCCAAACTAACACAATGTTTCTGGTATTTTAATACGGAGGAAAGAGGGCCAATAAACCGTGTGTGTGTGTGTTTGAGTTGATGGAACTTAGAAGCGATTTTCATGCCAACCATAAGGTGCACTTACTTTCGGTACACATTGAGGAACGGGCCGGGGAATAGGAGGGACGAATGACTTACAGAGGATGGATGGGGGGAGATTCGGTGCGTGTTAAACGATCGTTAGATTTTACATCCAATCAAGGAAAGAAAATCCCCTAAGGGGTGGATAGGAAAATTAGGCACCGGCGGAAAGCAACTTCATTGGTAACGGGGAGTTTGACTGCAATCTGTTCATTATTACCTACCCGTAATATGTATGGCAGGCCCCTCCTCAAATTGTACTGGCAGGGGGCAGAGGCCTTCATACATTTATTGGCGAGGGAAAATTATAACTGTAAACTCCGAGGGATCTAACGTCAAACGAATATCCATATTTGGTGTAAATTGTACACCCTCCGTGGGGGGATTATCAGTCAGTCATTGTTAAATATTCGTTTGAAACAAGTTCTTTTGGTTAACTTTACATAACGATGGATTAGTTTCAAATTAAATGCTACTGTCATTTTATTCCACCTTGATTCACATTAAAATAAGTTAACTCACAAAGCAAAACGTCGGTAGAAATCCAACTGGCGTGAGAATAATCAGGTGGAGAAGCATTATGCCAAAATTTTCCCTCATTTTCTTCCCACACAAACGGGGACCACACCACAACCGAGGGTGACCGATTCAGTAAACCAAACCAACTCGAGCCCGTGTGCCCGGCCGGCAGACCATTTGGACGTGGGTTTTTGGAGTACATTCGAGTCGGACAATGTTTCGCTTCAGTCAATCCGTATACCTGCGGACGTAGGTTTTCCGATATGTGGGTGGTTCGTGACATTTACCGAACCAAACTATGTGTACCTGATGGATTCGCAAACCAACACGACGACTGTAGGTCACCACCGTGTACAACGGCACAAATTTCCCACAAAAATCCTCGTTCTCAAATCAGAAGTAGCCCCCCACACAATCGGTGGATTGGATGATAACTTTTTATCTGACTTCTGAGCCAACCGAACGCGACCTCCGAGAGAGACTCGAGAGCACGTGCATCTCTGGTCGGTGGAAAAATCATTCCCCACCAGCAGGGGGATGGAAAAGGCCATATGGGAAAATTACCTTCCCAAAAGTCGGCCGAAAACAGCAGTTGCACCAAATAACATCTGCGTCTGGTCTGGGTGTGCAACATCATTTCGATGACGTCCCACACGATCCTCCCTCCATCCTCTCCAAAGCGCCCACCCAAAAGCATAGAAGGTGGGGGAAGGGGGGAATATTACTGCATCGGTCGTAAATTTCCAATGAGCGAACCTCGGCCCCCCTCCTCCTTCTCGGACATGTCCGCGTCCATCGCTTTCGCAGCATTCACGGTAACACCCGGATAGACGCCGGCAATAAATTTCCATATCCGAAACGGGTTGGCCGGCCAGTCGCGGTTCGTTCGTTTGTTAACCTCCCGATGTTTGTGAAGTAAAGGCGATGGATTGATAAGTTAATAGGATAAAGCACGCGCACGATTGAGGTGTGACAATTTGGAAGGTGATTTTTCCATTGCTTCCCTAACTAAACTGGAAACTCCCTTTCCTCCGTGGGACTTTCTGGGCTTTCAAGTAAAGATATTTTATTTTATTCATTTTATTCTAAAGTAAACCTATCGATCATGTTCACAAAGCGAGATCAAGTGACCTACCGCGGCACAAAAGGCAGTAAAAAAACCGAATGAAACAACAAACCGGAGGTGGATTGGATTGCACGGATTCCGCCGACGCCTCATCACATCGTGTTCCGCCGTCGTCGTCGTCGTCGACGTTGTTTGTGCTCGACATGAAGCAATGGAACCTGTGAAATCCATACCACTCTGCATACCCCTTTTCTCCTACATCCCACGGTTATGGGTGAGTTTTTCTTTCTTGTTTCAATTTAGCTTCACGCACTTCTGCAACAGCAAACCTCATCCATCGCCCCAGGGGTTTCGGTTGGTGGTGGTGGTGGTTTGGGTGCTTTTAACTTTTCGGTAGGTGGTGGTCAACGAGCGTGAATTCAGGCAGTTTTTAGGGTCATTCTATCCGATCCACAACCGACGGCCGACGAATAGAATTCATGAACAACTGGTCCCTCTGTGTGTCGGGCAGGGGTTTTAACGGCGCTCAATTAATGCTCTGCGGGAGGTCAAGTGGAAGGTCTCTACCGGAGAGCTCGCCTCGCTGCGAATTGGTGTCAACTGTTTGCATACACCAAGCAACAACGACAGAAAGTGTGGCCATTCTAACACCCCACACACAAGGGAATTTTATCGCGAATTATAGAAAATCCGAACCAATTTCACAGGCAGTGAAATTGTGTTCTAAAGTCTGCGTGACGTATGCACCTGTGTTCTGTTCGGTGTCCGCCGGGGCGCCATATCCCGAGAATCTCCAGAAGCTGCTTAAAAGCCTTTCGCGGTTTCGGAATCGGTTTCGCTTGGCCTAACACACGTTCACAAAATGCGCCCACGACTTCCTGTCCTGTGTGTGATTTTGTTTTACTTTCGCACAACCACACACACACCGGATGGTGGTGGTGGTTTCCGCTCCACCCCTCCATCCCTTGACTCACCTGCTGCACCCGGCGGCCACCGGAAACGCGACCGAGGGACAGAGAGGAAGAGGGATGTGGAATGTTTAAGTCTAGGCTGGCGGGCATTTTATGCTAACTAACTACCGAACTCGCCCAATAAACCGGTGAAGTGCGTGGGTTTTGAATGACAATATCATTTAAGCTGGCTGGAAACAGAGCGGTCGGTGGGGGTTTTCGCTTATCCGATCGATTATGATAAAATAATGGCAATGTCAAACGCTTTAAGAGAGCCAATGGGGTGGCGAGTTGACTGGTTTTGGATGGCCTTATCTGTTCGGTTTAAAAATGAGCTACACGACAAGGCATCGCCAAGAGGGCGAAAAATGTGTTGCTTTACAGTATCAATACACATCTGAAATAAGAACACGTTCGGGTATCTTACCGCTCCATTGAAACCTTCTAATTTTTTCCCCCTTTTTTTGGTGACATAGCGTCATGTGTGCGATTTGCTTCGTAAACATTGAGCCTACCCACGCCCACAACAAATGCAAACATAACCGACGACATCGCGGGTACAACCCCAACGAGCCAGACGTAACATATGGCGCGAGTCGCAGCAAAAGTCAGCTGACGTCTTTTGCTGACGTACATTTGAGCGACAAAAAAGGACTCCCGAACCCGGCTCCACACAGCACTTCCCATTATCCCCGGGGGGAATTTTCGATTTCGACCTCCGAGAGTATGCAAACATAAAACTACATACAAAACACATCCCGCCAACGCCGGTCGTCCAGGGTGGGCGTTGGCATTTGAACACGGGTGTTGGTTCGGCAGCGAGCCTAGGTAGGGCGGGGGACAAGAGTAAGCAAAATCGTTGCAAAAACATGACTGATAAGAATGACCGATGGGAGTACAAAAATCACATACTTGACGGTGGAGGAAATTGCTACGCTTGAGGGTCGAACGAGGTCTGGATGAGGGAAGAAAGGGAAGCGAATATGTCCGTTGAGGAAATGCGTCAGCGTGTCGTTATCAGGTTTAGCACTCGTTTGGGAGATAAAGTGAGGAGGTAATACTGTGGACTGCGAACAGAAAGGAGCAGAACATTAAGGTTGATGGTCTTGCACTTAGTCAACGCTTAGAGGATGCAATATTCGCTTGTGTCAGCTTTAAGTACACTACTTTTTAAGGCAAAGCCGGTCAATAAACAACCGTATAAAACCACTGCCACATCCATTTACAAGAGACCCTCCTCGCCACAGGGACAGTACTTATAAGTGGAACGAGGAGGCCCGTTTTTCGAACAAAATCGATATGCAACTTCGCGCGCGCCAGCCAAAGCTCTCGACTTGATGGTTCTGCTTGTCGCGAATTCATGGAACGAGTCATGGGTCCAGGGTACGCCATAATAATCAGCCTTGTACGTTGTCCGCATGACCCACATCTGTACGTCGACGCCCTGGAGGAGGGAGCTAGGAGCGTGTAGCTCGCGCTCGAGTGAAATGTTCAACACGTCGGCGGGTCCGTGTACGTTCTAACGTGTACAACGTGCACTTCAACAGCTGCTGCTACACCTATACTGTACGGCTTTCATCACGGAAACAGAAATCCATCCGACCGCAGGGCCAGCAAACAGGAGGAGGAGGCGATCCTTCTTCGCCACAATCGCTTTTACGCCTGGAACGCCGGACGGACAGTCACGTCAGGTCCGGGCGCTTGCTGTTTCTCACAACGCCAACAAGATCACAGGATATTCCACCATCTAGCCATCCATCCATCCATCACCTCCGACCTCCGCCGTCACACGGACATTTCGCAAATACAAGTTTGCTCCCCGATCGAAGGGACACGCTATTACCCGAGTCCAACAGCTGCTACTTCCGTCACACACACACACACACACGGGGTTGATGAGCCCGCAATGATGAGCAATTACCGTTGTTGTTTTCGTGACAGGATCTCCACCTCCGCCTCTCCATCACCACGTCGTGTAGCTTATCCGAAAGCAATAAATCTATCAATTATGATGAAGCCGACCCGTATGTATCAAACATAACTTGTTTGTGTTTTGTTTTTCTCCTTCGCCCCGGAGGACGTGAATGAATGCCACCGGCAGCGACAACTGCCATGCCATCGTGAGCAAAGGACTCTGGCCCTTCCTGTGGTCTAAAAGAAAAGATAAAGATAAACCTCACTCTGTTCCGTTGCCCGGGAAGGAACTGCGGGAATCCATGGCTCACACTTCTTCTTTCTGCCGTCCGGTCTAGCCGTGTCTACATAACGTGGTGGTAAGAGTTCGGAAGTTCAACCCCATACCACAACCAGTCGCCACCAGACATCGTCAAGCAGTTGTCGTTCTTTCTTGGCCTGACTTCGAAGTATTCGCGTGCGTCAACCGGTACACGACTGGAATTCGATATTGGAGACAAATCAATTCCGTTACAGCGGGAATGCCACACCAGGAGTAGCACTGCTGACGTAAAGACAGGCAGCAGAGACAGTCAGATCTCAATCATCGCGATAGTAGTTATGACTTGCAAGCAGACATACACAGGATGGGAAAAACACAACTGGAATGGGTTGGGCGATGTATGTGGAGCAGAGGAAAAGAGACAAATTGATCGATTCAATGCAGCAAAAGTAGGGAAAGAACTACCGGAGAGTGACGTGCTCGTAGGGCCAGAACACGTGGGCCAGCAGTCGTCGTAACAGACGGCTATTTGTCGTTCGATACAATTGTGTGTAATGCCCCTGCAAGCGATGGAAACTTTACACCACGATGATCGGCAAAAAAGGGTTGGGTGAGTCGCGGGCGTTTGTCGCATTTTTTGTCGTCATTCAACCGTTCGACCCCATTTCTTGAGCGCTCGTCGTGGCGAGCCTCCCAAATCATGATGCAGTAAAAGCTGCTTCCGAATAGGGTTCGCCATATTTTAACTAAGATACTTAAAACTATCAAAACGGTAGCCAACGAATGCACAAAACGTTAAGTTTTAACTTGATATATAGCAACTGCAAAAAGCAACCGAAAAATAGATTGAAATCAGTTGCAAACCACTGCAAAGTCTCCAGTCGAAACTCTTTAGAAGCAACAAACAATAGTTTTATGTAAGGTAAAATGACAAGGAAAAGTTGTGAATAACCAAAACGTGCATAAAGCGTACCTGAGTGAAACAAATGGAAGAAATGAGATTTAAAATTGTTTCCATTGAAGCACGAGCTGGAACTGGAACTCGATACTATGAACGTATTCTCATCTTTCTTTACGTCTGTGTTTTATTATTCTCCGTGATTTAATGCAAAATAAATGTAAAATATAATAAAATAATAAAAGCTGCAACAAACAAGCGTTATTCAGAGACTATTGGATTCGAGACGAACACGAACCGTAAAAATGTGTTAATCTTTGTTTACGATGCCCTCCGGTACGGCACATGTCAATCAACGCAAATTTGATATCCATGAACATTGGTATAAACTATGGACATCTGGGGGGCGGAAGAGCAAGGAACACAATAGTAGAGTCTAATGCCCAAAAATATCACAAACCGATCTTTTTTGGCCACCGACATATTGGCGTTGGATTTTTATGCAATTTCGAGGAGAACTCGGTAAATCCGTCTGTCCGGAAACCCGGTAAAGGTGGGTGGTTGGGGGGAAGTGTATAGGATTTGAAAATCGTATCGCAAACAAACGAACGAACGCCGCCGATGTAGGAAGAAGATGACGTAAACTGCGAGGGCGGCCATAAACCACCAGCACAAAACGTCCGGCTACGACGATCGATCCAATTTCGCTTTCTGTTTGGCAAGGGCTTCGATTTTGGCAAGTCGTCAGCCGGGGAAGAAAAAAAAGCCGGTGGTTCCGGCGAGCAGTAAGCCCTTACGGGGAAGGTTTTACTTTCTTGCCCGATTCGGTAAGTCGGTTCGGTTCGGTTCGGTTCGGTTGACCTACGTCTGCAGCGAACACCCTTTTCAAAAACAATCACCTTGAACGACGAGGATGGACCGAGAGGAGCGAAAGACCCCATTGTAACAATCACACGTTGTAACCCGCCGACAGCTTCCGGTGGCAACATGACGACATCTTGTTCGGTTTCCCACCATAACAGCATTACTACTTTTCCGACGGCTATTTCTGGGGTCTTTTTGTGTGGCCATTTCGTATCCATTATTAATCCGGTCAGCATTGTTTCTCCCTTCGTCCACATCGATGGGGTTTTATTTCAGTAGACTTAACCTTAAACTATCAAGGTGAAAGCTATGTAAAAGCTTGGCTAGAGGATATCTAAAGGGAATAAAACATTCTATTCGACCAACCAGAAAAGGATGGGTAAATTGAAATTTGTTCGACAATACGATCATATTCGAAGCATATTCCAAAATACCACTAATATGCTATGAAACAACCATGACTATAAACACCCTTTATTGGATGCATTTTATCGCTTTTTCCACCGTCAGTGAACAACGGCCAATAGGCAGCATTAAACCAATGATTGGCCAATTACACCTCAGCGATGGAATGGAAACAGAAAAGGATATATGGCGATGGCGTGGAGAGCAAAGGAGGAAAGGTAAGCAAATGGCATTCATTATTCGGATCGTTAGTGGTGGAGGGGGGCAGTTTGAGGGCCGGAAATGGGTCGATTGATTATGTGAACCGATGCAACACCCACCACAAAATGGTCACCCCAAATGACTGTCGGTAAGTTTGCCACCAATAAATTAAATCACCAAATTAATAACCTCATTTGAACGCAATCACATTCGATTCGACATTAATTAATTTATTCGACAGTTTCGAGGTAGGGCGGGAAATTCTAACGTCTGTTGAGTTTTAAATAAAAGTAACCTAGTCGACGATAACACATTGGAGAATAACTTCAGATAAGAGAGTTTGTGAAACCCATCCTCCATAGACCCATTATTTTCCATTTCAATATTTCCTTTTCAAACATGTAGCTATGTCCTTGCAAATGGACATTTCCAGTCTTCTGCCACCGGAGTTACATCCGACCCTTGCTTTTGTTAAACTCTAACGATGTTATCCTCACTCTTGTTTGACCTTTGCCAAGGAAGGCTTTCGGCAAGTCTCCGGTGCGACATACCATTTTTCAACCTCTGGACACACATTCGGTATCGTAAAGGCCTCCCTCTCTCCCTACTCCAGCCATCAACTGATCCTTTTTCCCACTCGGAACGAAAGTAAGTCACCTGTCACATGGCACTTGCCGCACAATTCCACAAGCTTTCAAACCCATCTCCGCTGCTGTCCTTGGAACACTCGTATCGGACATGGGGCATCACACTCCTTTTACTTTCCCTTCCCATTCGTCGTGTTTCTGCAAAGGTGCATTCACTTCCCGGAAGTGCTGTCTGATGTTCCCTCCGGATCAGAAAGCTAAAGGTTAGACACCTGCCATTTTTCACGCAGACCGCCATGGTACGGCGTAAGAAAAACAAGGAGTGGAAAAAGGCGCCGCATGTTCTTCCGAGATCCGGCCGGGATAAAACACGTGCCAATATCAATTGCCGTCTTCGCCGTTTCTTCCTTAAGCTCAGGACAGACATAGTATTGCGGAGTTGCTTCGTGCCACGGCGTCAGGCAATTTATTTGGTACTTCGTTCATTCAAGCTCATTTATTAAAGGTAAAAAGAACCCGAGGTACCATACATCGCGACGAGCCTCATCATTCCCAAGGGGAGGTCGGGTGTAGTTGGAAGAGGGAAAAGGTATTTTATAAATAATTCTAATTTCAGATCACATTACCAAATGGCGGAGCATTGTCTTCGTGCATGAGCAAACCCTTCTCATGTGAAGGAGAAGAACTCCTCGTCCATCCTGTTCTCTTTTGGATCCTCCGTGAAGGAGTCGTCTCCTGTTGCTGAATGCCGAAGAAACCGGGCCGGAGTTGTGAGAGTGGGAAGGAAAGCCAGTAGGCTCCAACACCAACGAGCTTCATATTTGCCAAACGTCTTCATTTATTATTCCTCCTGTTTCTTTTGCTCTCCCCCACGGATTCCGAGGCGCATTTGGAAAAGGAAGCCAACAGCAACAGGTCCATCCCTCGAGTCTCATCCCGTGTCACGTTCCGTACAACGCGTCCTCCTGTTGAACCCGCTTCGGTTGCCTTTTCATTTTCTCTCCACTCTCTCCCCAGTCTCAGGGGCACACTTTTCCTCGACGTTAGTTATGTGTGTCGTCGGTGTCGTATCCTTTTTTATTCGATCCGCCCAAACTTCGCAAACGTTACGCTCGAAAGCATGGAGTCACACACACGGTGCGGAAAATGAAATTCGTTATGCAAAGTTATCCTGTTTGTTTTAACGATATCGCGGAACGGATTTTTGCTGTACAAATAAACAAACAAAGTGATGCGAACGAGGTGCGGGTTTGATTGTGAAGTTATTCCCAACTACCGACGCTTGGATTTGTTTAATTCGATTAACTGCCTTTCCATCGAGACGTGCGAGAATGTATTATTCATTGCGGGTAAGCGTTATCACGTCCTTGGTTGCCGCTACCCGACGAGTAATGCAATTAAACTAGCAGCAAAAATCAACTCAAACATTCTGCATAATGTTTCACAAACCGTTTCTACTCACAACCAGTTTGTCACATTTTGTTGAAACCAGAGTGGGTTATTTCTCATGATTACCGCAACCTTGGTCGTATGCTTCCACTTTTAACCCACTCATACAATTTCCGGGAACCACTAAACACGTGAAGGGTTCAAGGATAAGAGACCATTGCACGGGACGTTTTAAGTGTTTCATATTAACTTTTGCTTGCTCGAAAGGGTGGTGTATCAAATCTGCATTGCAGTAAAGTTAAATTAAAATAGCCAATTACTAAAAAATCCAGTCTTCCTTCACTTTATGAAGAGCAAGTTTTAAGTCGAACCAAAACTCAGACGCACCCCGAACGTCCTCGGGGTAGTTTCCGCTTTAGCTACATGCATATTTTAGATCCCATTAAGGCTGCGTGTTGTTGGTAAGTTTCGCACAAAATGATTCACAATTGAACCCCTCTTAGTCATCCCCATTCAATATGGTTCCAATATTAGAAGCAATTTCGGTGCGAAGTTCAACGGATCGGTCCGTTTGGGATGTAAATATTTGGCAACATTCTCCAAACGAATGGCTGGCGTTGGGCGAAACGACTAGTAGTGAGTCATAATGTTTGTGCAAATAGTTTAATTTGGGTGTTGAAAGATTTGCCAGTTCAAGGATTGGGCTGTGTGTGCTTTGAACAAGTCATACTTTAAAGCAGCTCCCCAAAGTATCATCATTAACATTTCTTTGATGTACTTATGAGTCATAAAACTCTCAGTATTTCTTTTTCTCAAAATGTACAAAATAAGGATATCTTTTCCGTGCCGCCAACAGGCAAGCTCTTCTCGACAACCTGGGTTATTACTAAACATAAAATGAAAGGAACCAAAAATATAAACTAGCTTAAACAAGAGTACTTCAGTTTCAGGCTAACGGGATGATGTGAAAACCAAGGGATTCAATCGAGAAAGACATACAAAACTAAAGCGGAATCCTTTTTCGACTCCCTTTTTCTAATGAAGGCACAAAGCGGAAAGTGGACTGCACGGCAAGATTGAGCTGAGAAATTGCTTTCAGATACGTTTTCTCGGCAAGTGGGCAGCATTGTGTTGACTATGCAAAAAAGAAACGACAACTCGCCGGGAACCGATAATAAAACATGTCCCAACATGGAAAGTCTTAAGGATTTGAAGGAGAATGAAAAATGAGAAAGCAGATTGCGAGCTGGAGTACAATAGAGTGACGTAAAAGGATTTACATCAGGCGAATGCAGCTGCATATTATACCTGACTCGACTTTTTCGATGTCACTTATTGGATGATGGATTTTTGCTTACTTACAAAAATTGTATTAAAAGATGATTCACCGGGATGCAAATGTGGTACTTCCACTGCACAGCTCTAACTAGTTTATCGGTTATCTTTCCTCATTGAAACCCACCAACGAGTGTCATTTTAATGACTGTAGTTCAAGGTAAACTTTAAAGATGGTATGATATTACCTTTTGACAAATTCTCAGAAACTCCAAACTCAAAAAGGGAATTCGTCTCGTTTACAACTGATCCAGTCGGTGCAAAACTTTTTCGTATCGAAATGTTATCATACCTTCAAACCAAAACCAAAACCATGAATGGCTTTTCTGTTTACAAAAACCTCAAAAGACGTATCGGCTCCCGAAATCGTTCACGGTGGGGGACCTAACCCTCCCTCCGTAATAATGTAGCTCCCGGGAGGTTCGAAAACCATTCCGGCCGCAAGTACTAACTTTTGGTGGCGCTGCACGACCAACAAAACGCTGGGGACTTGCGACACATCCTCGATGCTGCTGCTCAGCGGAAAACATCGTAACGCACCGTCGGACGCACGGAACAACCCGGAGTAGGAGAGCATGTGAGATGATGGTGCCTTGTCACGTGCGCATCCAACGTATTCCAACGTCCTTCTCCTGTTCCATGGAAGGGATATTCATGAAATTAACTTTCCGCATCCGCTTCTGGCTTTCCTGTGCAAGAGAACCGAAGAACCAAGAAGTATGCAAAAGCTCGTACATTACCCCCGCCGTGCTCCTCCTCGGCGCTGCATGCGCTTCCATTATGTTGGCCAAATGAAAGTTTTAGCCACTTCCGAAGCCCCACAACACACACACACAGGTTGGAGTTGGGAAGGTTCCTCTCGGTTACTCAAATAAAACAATACAAACAGTGCGTCGCACTGTAAATGGAACACATGGAGCGGATACACAAGACGATGGCGTGATATCGACAGCAAAACGGGCAGCTGAAGGCGGAGGCTCGATGGTAGGATCGGTTGGTTGCTGGTCGGTTGATGTAATACCATCATCAAAGTCATTCCATTCCACCACGGAGGCCTCCCCTCTGACAGTATGGGAGTAAATATTTGAGGAAAAAGGCTCTCAGCTGTTTCCCCGCTGAGGGTGTTTTCCATCCTGCTGTGAGAGAGAAAAATCAACGCCGGAAACGGCCAACAAAGAACAAACCGAAAAATCCTTACAATGTACACCCCGATGGCAAATACGCACACACTAACTCAGCTTTCCCTCCAGTGATATCCATCATCTCGTCGAGATTACGGAATGTGTTATTAAACATAAATATGTCCCAAAAGTTTTCAAAGCGAAACAACGACCGTCACATGGTGGTGTGTGCGAACGAAAAAAAAACCCCTGCAAAACAATCACTAACCTGAACGAACTGCACTGTGAGGGCCGATTTGCCGACACCTCCGCTGCCGAGGACGACGATTTTGTATTCACGCATTTTGGCTGAAGAGAGATCCTACCACAACACGGCTGCAACTACGGAGCGCTGCTATATTCTTACTTGCGCCTCTTCCTCCTCGATAATGGTCTTCCTCCCGAAGGGCAGTAAAGTGAAGTGTGTTCTTGATGGAGTTCTTTTCCTACGGAAGCGAAGACCGCAGACAGACGCTGCTGTTCAACTAAATTCCCTCTCCTACTGGAGGTGTGTTATGGGGCGGAGGAGTGTCGTTATCCTGCTACTGCCGTGGCCGTTTTATTGCTTTCAGGAATGCGCGCCGTCGCTGTGCGATCACTTCCGGTCCCGGGTTCTCTACTGCTTTCTTCCTGTTATCGCTGCTGCTATGCACCCTCCTCTGGATGACACACGCGACCTAAAAAGGGCGTAAAGGAAGCAGTCGAATGGAAAGAGATTAGTTTAATGTTTTGGTTCGTTGGATCGTTGTAATGGAATGAGAGATGAGGCATTATTTTTTGTTCATCGCGGACGGAGCCATTTTTTCCTCATTTAGGTTCGAGTAAAGATCGAATTTTCGTTTGAAAAACAATTGATTGCCGCGCCAAAAGTCAAGTGAAAAGAGCTCAATGAGCATCAACAAAAAAATATCAGATTTCAATTTAATTCTAATGAATTCAAAACGCTTACCCATGGGCCGAATGCAGAAAAACGGAGACTGATAGGGGGAGAGTTGAGCGAGGGGATAAATATTTGAATTTCGCAAGCCCGGAACGACCGACGTGGCGAAACATCAAACAAAATGTGGAGTTTTTGTGTTGTTGTGGTGGGTTTTATTTTCCATCTTTTCTCAAATCTGTTGAACCGTTGCTTGATGCGGGGATGAGAACGGTTTGGTTCAACTTTGAATTCGAATGTCATATTTTGTACCGAAGGCAAAGTTACGGGATGAAAAGTTTTCATTTTGAACCGCACGAAGTCTAGTTTGACCTTTCCAATGGGTTTTCCAACATTTTTTTCTCCAGAACGAATGATTATTATCTTCCACCTTTACCAGTAAGTAGACAGTAACGAGATATGCGAGTGGAAAAGGGAAAAAAGGGAGCATTTGAGTTTACTTTATTACTAAGAACACTTTAAAATGAGCTTTTTCTCGTGTGTAATCGTAATGACGCACAGCCCGTATTGCTCATTCCATCACATTACGTTCTGATTGTTAACCTTTCCTTTGCGAGACGATGTTCAAAACATCTTTTAAACACGAGAGCCTATAATCGTTCCATATCATCACCACGGGAAAACACATATTTTGTTCTTGACGTTGTTTTGATGTGGTTCGCTCAACGGAGGAAAGGACTAAAATTGTATCCTAAAATTGTATCCAATTCGCCGGGTAGGAAATAAATTTACGACTTGACCATGGCAGTGAAAATAAAACTTTGCCGGCATAAAATGTAAAAACTTTTGAGTACCACAGTGTTGCGATAAGTGTTCAACGTCCCTACTCTACAAGTTGTGTTCCGGGGGTTAATCCAAAAGCCCATTCGACGTGAAGTATATACCAGCAACAAATTGCCTTCATACACGTTACCGCAAAACCGTAAAAAAAAGTTGGTAAATAATTTAATGGAAAACACTGCTACTAAAAGATAACATTTTGCGACAGAAAGAAAAATGCACCAAAAGCAAGTTGGAGACTTTACTTGATGCGGTGGTAGGTAAAAGGAAAAATAACAGTCCGTAGCGTCCATAACAATGGATGGAACGTGCAGACGACGTGTGCCAAGCTCATAATAAACTCAAAGGGGTTAAATATATACCGGTGAAAGGAAGGTATTTAAAAAATACTAAATATTACTCTAATGATTTTTTAAACAAACAAGAGGAAATAGGTTTGTTTTAGTTTTTCAATATGTTATTCATACTGCACGTGAACTTGGACACGAATAAGGTTTAAGCTAATTAAATTTATTATATTTCTTCGGGATCGAGCTCTTCAGTGCTGGCGCCAAGACTCCAGGAATATAAGTAACAAAACTAAAAACTAGACAAACGGAAATGCAAATAAGTAACAATTTCCGTGCAAACCAACAGACACACAAACACACGGAGCGTTAGTACCACAGCAAATCCATTGGACACACCGTCCCGGCTTATTAATTAAAACACACGTCAACAAGTGGCTGGACGTCAAAATGTTACAACAATACGGCCACAGGCCAGCCAGACAAGTGCGAACCCGGGTGTGCAAGTTTGGCCAAAGGAAATGTCTCCCTTTCCACTTCTATTTCCCACTTCTTTGCTAACCCCATTAGATGCATGGTGACAGCAGCAATAGCATCAACATTACCACCACCGGAAGTTCGTTTGCGGAATCATTAATCAATCACCGTTGGTTTATTCCAGTCTGGGAGTGTGAACCGGTCGCGAGTGTTAGAAGCATGTGCAAGTCGTGTGTTCAAGGGAATGAAGTAGCCAATACATGCATCTCTATCGAACGTGAATTTCGGGTGTTCGTTATAAGAACTTTTTTTGTTCAATCGAGCTCTTGTCACACTAAAAAAGTAAATGAAAAATACTTTCAATCATTTCTCCCGCCGATTCCAAAATGATGCCTTAGAGATAGTCTTAGAGAGATCACCGATCGTTTCAGATGAACAACAGTTTGATTTGAAAATGTCCTCGTGGTAAAAGCAAACGGTTCTCTGGAATCAACAGTTCCCTGCAACAGAGATGCGTTTGCCACTACAAACCATCCATCTGCAGATAACAACTTATTCGCGTGATTTACTCAACCATGTTCCTGGAACATGTCAGCTCGTTCGCCTTCAAATGTCAACTGCCTTCTGCTGGAGGAAAAGCAAAAGCAACTCCCGCAGCGCTCCATTTGGTTTGTTTTCCCAGAAATTATCTCCGAAGAAAGCGCCGGCATTTGACGCGCTGCGTTTCAAAATATAAATCATAAACACACAAGACACCTAAGGTCGGAGGTTGATGAGCTTGACTTGAGCTTCAAACCCTGCCGAGTGCAAGTGAACCAATCCGAAGTCTAGAGTTCAACAGAATGCGTTTTGTGTGGATGGTAGACGAGGAAACATCCCACAAGCGATCCACAGAAAACGATTATAATTACCATAGAAGTAACATGTCTCAAAATGTACCCAAATGTGAACCAGCTTCGGTTCTGGTTTGGACATCTTCTGCTCCGGTGCGTTGTCAAAACAATCCGATAACTTTATAATTACAAGGGGGCGCTAAAAAAGCTTGACTTTCATCATATTTCCCATGAACGGATTCCGTTTCGGAAAAAGTTTGCCTTTTCCTCCAACGACACAACCGACAGTGACACTAATCTTTGCAGAGAGTAATGCCCGAGGCTTGTTCCCTTGAATATGGCCCATTTGGGAGGGAGGGATGCTGGAACGCTCGAGCCCTTATCCCATCTAGGTTCGGTACAATGAACCCTAATCGTTCCTACCATTAGCAGGAAAAAGGACCGTGGACGTTTGTTTACGCATCCTGTTCTTGCTTCATGCTACTTCGGACACCCCCGGGGGCTGAAGAACAATTCGAAGGAACCACACACACACACTCACAACGCTACCCCAATTCGCACCACCCGTCCATTGTAAGGCGGAGCAACAAGTCGCTGACAGCGTGTTTCGGCATATGCAAAGAAAAAATAAGAATATAATCGAAAAGGACATCTCTATACCTTTTGAATGTCCACTTGTAGGTTTGGGCACGCGCCAAACGGGAGTGAAAGGAAATTCAACACCGGATGTGCGAAGGTCAGGGACAACCTGCTCGTTGACAGGATGCAGGGCAAGGACAAACCCAACGGGATCCCGAAGGCAGGCGTTAGGCGCGTACGATGGGCTCGTTTTTCTTTTACGGATAAAAGCACGTCCCTAAGAATCCTCGGAAGGCACGAATCCATTTTCCTAATGCCTTTCCCTTTTTTTTAATCCGTTCCGTTTCCTGCACATAATGCAGAGGCGCTTTTCTCGTAGGGACACTATTCTTTTATGGGATTAGTCTTCGTTTGCGTGTAAATCATCGCCGGAACACGGGACGGCAACAAGGGATACCATAACTCGGATGTTAATGGACATTTAAATAACCAGCTACAATTAGCTGTGAGCCTGTGTCAATTTCAGACACGCTAATCGCACCTAAATTGCTTAATCCTTCCTGCAAGCGTTCAAGAGTGACGCTAGTTTTCCGTACGCTCTGCCCCGTCCTCATCTCCGGTTGGGCCGGGAAGCATCAGCAGGACATC
Organism: Anopheles sinensis; assembly: GCA_000441895.2. Classification (NCBI taxonomy): domain Eukaryota; kingdom Metazoa; phylum Arthropoda; class Insecta; order Diptera; family Culicidae; genus Anopheles; species Anopheles sinensis. The sequence continues at coordinate 790,552 of KE525036.1, forward strand.
AATATTCATGAGCCAAAGGTGGGTGGCGTTGAACCATTTTAGAGCTTCGCTAAACCATCATCCAGGGGCACATATTTTATCGATGAATCAGCGCGGTAAAGACATTGAGGTAAAGGGCATGCGAGATCATGAATAATGCCCGCTCGCAGCGTCTACCGGGCGCCTTATTCTCGTTCCGGAACAAAATGATCAAGTTTTCTACTTCCGGGCCTCACTTCAGTAGAAGCAGGAAATAGCTTCGCATCAGGTGACTCATGTGTGAAATGTGTGTTTTCCCTTCACGTTCCAACTGCAATAATAACAAAAGTACTACGCGTTATCATGTTTTTCTTGATGGGGCCAGATTGGTGTGACCTTCTGCAGCGAGTTCGCAGCATTCCCTCGCGGATGGTACGAGCGTGCGAAGGGAAGCCTAATTCAATTTGTTCAATTCGATTATCGAATTTTGAAACACCACCACAATTGACGAGCGTGATGATGAGGGCAGCCTATTTGCCCTTCTTTGTATACTGGTGCGGCGTCTCTCGGCTGACTTTCTGTGAGATGGAGACATTTGAGGCGGTCCATCGTTGCACACATGACAAGTCCGTGTCACTGAACTGGTAATGTTTTCCTTTTCGTGGCTCAATGTCGATGCATGTAACGAAGAGGGATCGAGAAAAGAAGTAACAATTATCCACACGAGGAGCATACAAGCTCTCGTAGGTAAATGTACCATAATACAACAAACGATAAGGGATGTACTGTTGAAACATATTGCTTTCAAGTACTCTCGAGTCTGAATCATCAACCGGATGAAAGTTTCAACAACTTTTCAATTTTTTCATTTCGACGTTTCCGGCGGTTCATAGGAACCATGTTTATTGCATGTAGACAGTTGACCCCAACCAGGCCTATGATGATCACCGGAAAGAGGACCAACGGAGCGTGAGAACCGGCCAGGGAGCATCGACGTTCGTCCGGTCTACAACGTCTCCATACGGTGCGGAATCGTTTCTCAAACGCGGATGAGTCATTCCCTGCGTATGACAGTTGTTTGTTCTCGAAACGTTGCTATGTACGCCAGAATAGGTTACTAAGATCAAACTTCCAAAAAAGTTCTTTATTAACTTGCCTGTTCTACGAAATGAAACCAACAAAACCAGCTCTACATTCAAACATTTGTGCACCGGCTGGAAGAAGCGTTACCAGGCATTGCCGTAAATTCGCGAAAATACGGCAGTATTATGAATCGTCTGAATTTCGCCATGGCGCCTAACCATCTTCCCCCGCCCTTCATCGAGCTGGTCTCGTTCCAGCACAAACACATTTCGTTGTACAAAGAAGCTGCAGGTTTTTTATTTCTTTATCTTTTATGCGGTTTTGAAGCCAGCAAGCGACTGCTAGCTAGCACGAATATGGTAACGAAGGCAAATGAAGCAAACAAAAAATAACGACAAACAAAAAGACAAACGTTTTTCGGTCATTCGCTTGCGAGTTTCATTCCGAATGACGACAAAGTTTGTTCTTATGTTCACCTGGTCCTTTCAGTACGTGCTTGAATGTCGTCTACGTTTACGTTTCGTTCCATCAATGGTTACACGTTTCGTATATCATACATCAACTGTGTGGATTAAAAACCTTCTTAGCACTTAAGGGCAATGTAAAAATTGTACAGTAATGTGAAACATTTCTCACCGGTGTTACAAAAGACACGAAAAAGAGTCCATAAAATACGGCACAGAGACACTAGCCACGATCACAGGTGCACCCGATTTTAGTTCTCACAGCGTAACTCGTGCACTTTACAAACAAACCGGTGGACCTATTCTTATTGCACGAAGTGTAGCACTGGTGGCTTATTCCCACAACGACGTCCATCGCCGCATGTAGTTTGCTTCTTTCCAAACGCAGCCACCGAAACTGACTCACAATCGAATGCTTTAGCCACATGGAAAATTACATTGACAAGTGCATCTTCTTGGCCAAGACCAAGGCCCATGCTGACACCGGGACAACTTACCTTTTAGAGCAAAAGGCTCTTTTTCTACTTCGCGAAGTGTCAACGCACCCGATGCTGCTGATGATGACGATGATCGCTTCCCTTGTTGGCTATTGCAGCAACTGTATCTCTGGTGAAGATGAATGTATGCTCTGGAAAGCCGAATAATAGACAGATACAACGAACGATATAGGTTTTAACGTATAATCCTTTTAGGACAGATCAAACACCACCACTAATGCACCAGCAATTTCTTTATCTTTTCGTATTTCTAGCAAACGCGATCTTCTCGGAAAACATCGTTTGGAAAACCCGTGCGTTACACGCGTACGAGATGTGTGTCGGAAAGCATCCCAGTTTCCTTACTTTCGGGAAATTTCCCTTCTCCGCAGCCGCACGCGGTCTCGACACCGCACCCAAAAGAAAGAAAACCAACCTCTTTTCGCACACACTAAACCCCACGTTCGCACACACACATGCTCTCGCAAGAAAGCGCTATCTTATTTCTTTTTCCTTTTTCTCTTCTTCTTCTTCTTCTTCTTCAACTTATGACTCTTTCTCTTCTTCGCCCTTGCTCTTTGTTTGAGCAAACTCTCGCGTTGCTCTCTTTCTCCTTCACTCCAGCCGTTTACACGCGCAGCTCGAAGCTTCCAGCGGTGGGACGATTGTCGCATGCACACACAATCCACACGCACTCACACACAGTGTCACACTTCCAGCAGCTCTGGATTGGTGGTACCTCTAGCGGCGGACCACATTTCCTTTTCCGCGAGCTATTGAACTGTGAAATCCGCTTCCTGCGCTGCCTTGTTGGACATTTCACCGACAACGTTGACGGTGAACTATCGCTAGAACCAATACTACGTCACTGCTGTTGATTCATTTGCTAAACCGATGCGAATGCTTCCGCAAAAACCCAATTCAGAAATTCCACAATAGCCACAATACACACCATTCAAGCTGATTGCTGCTTTACGTCGCACGAGCGTACACAGCGGCAACGTTCGTCGACCGGAGGATGATGAAGACTGGCTTTGACTTGCAACAACGTCGAACGTCGTCAACTGCGCCAGTTGTGCTCACCAACACATCTATGTGTGGACAAATCGGTTTACCGATTCGCTCGAGGTTAGTTTATAACACCATGCTTTGTTCTTTAAACACTTGATTGACTGTTAGTTTGATAGAAGAACCAAACGTTGGGCTATACACGATACGGTAGTCGATATGGTACAGATATCTGCAGAGAACTGGAATGATATAAGCTCGCCAGCTACTAGTACCATTTGTAATTCTTCAGGGTTTCTCAGTTGCTACCCGTTTCAAATTCAAATATTGAATATAAAACACACACTCTTTTAGCATCACGTACACGTACACTATTAAAACCTGTCACAGTGTGCGTGTCGCTCAGCATTCTCCTTGTTCGAGCAGCTTAAAGCGCATTGATTCATGCAGTTTAAATTGGTCATTGGAACAAGAATATTTCGCTGTCAATGGAACAAGAATATTAGTCTTTTTAATTATTTGTCATCATCATACGTCGTCACAGTAAACATTAAATTTGATCATATTTTAGAAAATGTATGTTTCAAAATCGTGACAATTCGAATAATTTACATGCTGTTTCGTTCACATCTGTGCAACCCCCTTCTATTGCTCCTGGTTTACAAAGCGAATTTGACCAACGACATAAAATAATCTTAACAAGTGTTTAAACAATAAAAGCAACCCTGTCTACCGCTGATAAGAAACACAAATCAATAAGCTATTATTCGCATTACCTTTATTCGACCGCATTTCATTCTACCACGTGTGTTGATTGCGCAAAAGTGCGGTTTCTTGAACTATCCGCTGTAACTTGTAGCTGCTTATTTTCTAAGGTGTTAGAAATGTACAATGCCTCCTCTCCCGTTTCGCTTCCTGTTTTTTTTCGAACTCTTTTATACATTTATTACATGGCTCCTGCTCACGGCTGTGCTATTTCTTTTAAGAATAATGAATGCGCAGCTAAAGAGCACGGCAAAAGCAATCCATCTAAAATGCACTGTTCGCACACTCCTCCGCGTGGGCGCTAGATTTGGCCGGGGATTGAATGAAAATGTTCTGCATGATAAAATAAAGGTCGTTGCCAGACCTACCAGGACACAAAACGTCATTCAGGTTCTTTTTGTAGTTTAGTGTTCTTACCGACAGCTATTCTTAAAAGTCTATATTCCATTCTTCCCCAACCCTTTTCTAACACTAGTGAATTAAGGTCAATAATTTACATTGCTTGCCCATAAAATGTTCTCTCAGCTTATCAGGATTCAACGTGATTCCATCGTTTTGCGCTTTCCGTTCGAGCTACCTTTACCTTCGGTAGAGTTTAATGCCATCAGTTGTAAATATTGCTGCGATGCTCATTTGTAAACTGTTTGCTTCATTTCACAGTACCTCTTGACGATACGGACCTTGAAATACGAGCGCGACATACGCCCTACGTAGTAACTAAACTTACAAATAACGAGATTAGCAAATCGTCGTAATGGGGCATAATAACTTAGTCGTCTAAGCCGTAGTCGTGATTTCGGTAGCGAAGAGGGGGAGCATCCTCGGATCAGAATAACTAACTAATACTAAAAATTAATCTAACTAATCATGATTAAAAGTCACCACCGAATCTGTAATCCGTTACTTTCAATCGACAGTGATACTAATCAAAACGTTTTCTTACTTCTCCTTTTGATGTATGTTTATGTAATTCTATTGTGTGTTCGTGCTTTTACAAATAAACATATTACATTACAATCCTGGCTACTAAGCGCCTAATAAATTTGCTGATAACGTATAGTTTTCAACCCAAAACTAAATTTAGAGATAAATGTAGCTTATTATGCTTTTAAAACGCAACGAAGAAAACAGGCTGGTACACACATTGTAGTGTTTTTAACATGGTATAAAAAATATGGGTACATCCTATAGTATCTATAATATTACTTTGGGTATAGGGAATTTGAAAGCCCGGAGTCGAGTGTCGAGAGCCCGAGAGACACGTGAAGATGTATACGAAAGTTTAAAAAACTAAAAAAAGCACTGCTATAAAGAAATACCTTATGGTTTGCCTATAATAAACTAAAATAATGTTCTCAGATGATAAGAGTTGCTGATTACTTGCGCATCGAATGATCATCGAGTGAAACACACCAAGTGTACAAAATATATGAAATTTAAGCGTATTTCGTTGAATTTAGAAATAAAATAAAAATAAATCGAATTAACGTCGACAATTCGTATACATCTTTCCATCCATCTCTCGCGCACAGTCGACGCACAGCCCGGTTGTCTTGTGCTAAATCATTCCGATCGCTCCCGAGCACTCATGCCTTTGTCGTGGGCGGAGAGGCGGCTTTTGCTTTACCTACGTATCTCTCCCACACCAGTCATCGTTCCCACCTTGGTTCCGGACTGCAGATGACTATTAGGGATGCCAGAACCGGTTTGAACAATCATCATGTGTGGTTGCTGTTTGATGGTGGTGGAGTTGTTTATCATATACTGTTGCGATTGTGGTTTTATCGAACCAGCCGGTCCCGCGCCAGACATCCCACCAACCGCAACAACGCCCTGTTGTTGAACGGGTAGCGATAGTTGTGCCTGTTTTCGCTGGTCGTTTGGATTGTTGTTATTGTTAAGGATTGCCTTCGTTTCACAATTGCTCGTCACGATGGGGTTACCAGCACCATGGGCATCCTGCTGGACGACCGTTACGATCGGTGAAGCTTGGTCCGGTTGCTGGAGCCTTTGCCGTCGCTGGCGCACGCACGGTACGCACAATGTCCGCAAGTGTTCCCGTATCTTCGTCAGCTCGTTAACACCATACTCGTGCGTCCATTCGGCCACCATTGCCAGATGCTGTCGCTGTTGCGCGTTTAGGTGCGGGTTTGGATGACCTTCGGGTGTGCGAGCCCCACACTGGCCACAGATCGTGCAGATGCTGCAATGCCAACGCCCTAAAACGGTACAAAGAGGAACAATCTATCATCTGCGATTCATTACAGCTTCGTGAAGTCTGTCGTACCTTCCGGTAGGTTCCGCAAGCCTTTGCAAGCCAAATGGTAGCCCCGATCGCACTGATCGCAGTACACCATCTTGCTGTCGGTGGCCAACGGGCACCGTTTGCACTTCATGCACAGTTTGCACTCAGAACACTGCCACTTGTACTGCTGCACACGTCGGTACATGACCGACGACATACCGATACACGAAGGATGTGCTGGAGTGGGGGGAAACGAGGCAAAATAATCACTCAATTCACTCTTCAGGTTTTTGGGATTCTCACCTTTCCGCCGGCAACGATTACAGCGCACAAACCGTTCCGGTTTGCTGTACCGATTTTTATTCTCCGGACCGAGACACACGGCACACATGAATGGATCTAAAGGTGGCCGTTTCCTCGGGCTCACCACCGGTTCCTGCATCCGTTTACCACCCCCTGCGGAGGGATGCGGAGGGGCGGTAGCATTGGTGGAGGATTGTAGATTCTTCTTTCTCACGGCGTGCGCAATAAGTGGAACATCAGAGTCCTGGCAAACAGTCGAAACAAACATAGCGTTAGTGTTCAAAAAACAAAAACTTCAAAAGATACTCAACAAATATACTAAAAAGTATCCGAATTAAAAAAAAACTTTACAAATGGCAATACAATTTATTCTAGTGTTAGGTGCACATTGTACTCACATCTGAATCAGTTGGGTCTTTCGTTTCCACGACGAGTGGCGGAACGACGACCGTGCCGGCACTCAAAGCACGACTCGATCGTCTCACCGGTGGACCACTGGCGGTGGAGATAGAGATTTCGTCGTTCTTTCCACAATCCACCGACATGCCCGTTCGCTTTCGGCGATCCAGCTCTTTCTTAACGCCGCTAGCGTCGCAGTGGTCACAGTCCGAGAACGTAGAGGACCGGGACGATGACGAGGTACAGCTACTGTCAGAGGAACTGCCGCCATCGTCCTCGTCACTACTGCTGCTGCTGGTACAACTGTCCTCATCACTGCTTCCGTCGCTGCTACTGCTGCTGCTATCATCATCGCTTCCCTGAAGCCGGGCCTCTTCTGCGGCCACCAGCCTACGGTAGCGCTCGGAGGAGACGATCTCCTTCAGTTGCTCCGGATCCAGGAGGATGGTGTTGATCGGGTAGCAGCTGCATTGGAAAACAAACAGAAAAACAAGATTCCATAAACATAATGTAGAAAAGCGGTTCGTGTTTCGTAAGAATACTTACGCCAACTCTTCCGGGGTGTAAGTAGTGTAGTACTCGCTGAACTGTCCAGGGACCAGTGCAACTGGATAATTCGTTGCCCCTTCTGATTTCGCCTTCGATTGCGCTTGGGTTGTCTGGTACCGCTTCGGCACTTGCACGACGTACGTCTGCAGGTCCATGCATGCGCGCCTCGTGTCCCTTCGTCTAGGAAATAGTAAAAATAAGTTTAAAAGAGCCATCCTTCTTAGCCCCTAGCAAGGCAATACATACTCTCTGTTAAAGCTGCTGTTCCAACTAGCGGCCGATTCGATGGCCTTCTCCTTCTGTAGCTTCACCCGATCGATCGGGGCAGCGGCCACTGCTGCTGCTGCTGCCGCCGCCACGCTTGCCGCCGCTTCCAGCTGTTGCCGTTGCTGGCGGCTGCTCAGTTCACGGAAGTGCTTTTCGCGCGTGTACCGCGTGTACTCTTCGTACTTTTCCGGATAGTCCGAGCACATGATGTCCAGTATCTCGGAGGCATAGACGGCCGTCAGCCCGAGGTCGCACATTTTCTCCGACGCGAGACCCTGCTCCAGCAGGAAGTTGCGCTCCTCCATATCCACCGGGCGTCGCATCAGGTCCGGATACTTTCGCTTGAAGCTCTTCACGCCCAAGTACTCCGCGATCTGCTCCTGCAGCATGAACGTATCGGTTCCTCGCGTGCCCGGGCTTGGCGGTGGCCACTCGTATTCTGCCAGCAGCTCTACCGTAAATGCAGCTCGACTGGAAAAAAATTAGGCGTTAGTTATTACTACCCTCTCCTCTATGTTACATTGTAAAGGAACCAGCCGTAAAAGGAGATTATACTTACTGCGCATCAAGTACTTCCATCTTCCCTTTTGGCCGCCGGCTACTGCTGCTGTTGCTGTTGCCGGCAGAAATCGCACCCGCCAGCGAATCCTTCTGTGCGTCCGACGTCGACGAGGCACTTGCGGGCACAAGTCCATCTGCCGCTCCAGCCGGAGGCTGCGGTTGCCCACCGGTGGCACTTGCGCCGGTGGCATCCTGCGTTACGCTTGTGCTACTCAGGTACGAACTCTGGGATTCCTCGTTCGGCTGCAGACACCCATCTCCGCTGCTCATCATCAACCGTACGGGAGTGGTAAAGTTGAAGTCGCCGCTCATACGGGTGTCCTCTTCGAACACCTGCAACCCGCCATCACCGGGAGTCGTCTCGCCGGGTGTACCAGCGGGCGTTGGACCTGCCAGTGGAGTTGTCTGGGCACTCGATGGAGGCGTATTGGATTTGATTGCATTTTTCGGCGTTTTCAGCTCACGTACATGCAACTTCGGTCGGTTCAAATCCTACATTAAGGAATAAACATGGATTCGTTTTTTATTGCACAGCATTGGCCCTTCAAGTGTTCGACTAAGATTTATTAAACCCTCGCTGGTGGTAAACGCTGGTGGTTTGTTCCCTTTAATCAGTCATATTCTACCTCATTATATTTTTTAAGTCATAATGTACAGCTCGTCACCGTATGTTCGAAACAGATTCACTTTCCAACGAGAGGTTCCCCTTCCAACTTATTTTCTGTGTTCCGGTGTTTCATAAACATGTAATATGAACACAGATACACACACAAAGGGCTATAAGTGAAGTTTCATGCTACCACATGTATCAACTTTATGAAATATCGATGTTGCCTTCACTTTGCCCAGTCCCTTTAAGTGTGTTGGTTTTTCCGAAGAAAGCAGGTGATTGACAGGGCAAAGGTTGTGGACCTTTCTCGTGCGGGATAAACGACGGTAGGGGACAATGACTCACTTCTGCTTAGTTCAAAAGTATGATAATGATTGTATAATTGTTTATAACAAGCAGATTCTTAAAGTTGTCACTCTTTCCTCCCCTCGTATACATTTAGTGTGGTATGGGAAATGTTTCTGTTTCTTATTAGAAACATGCCATTTCCGCAAAATTATAGATTGCGTGAGGTTTCATTGCTTCAACAACGAAACAATCGCACACAAATTTACATAGATGAGCTCTTTTGCATTTTTTTATGATTAGGAACGCGTAATTGCCCATCCTAATGACGTAATTAGATCGATGTCCGCCACTCAAGCCATGAGGGTAAATACAGAGTTTGACTGAGCCTTGAATTTTTTTTTTTTCATCATCGTCTTCATCTTTTCAAATCTAAATATTAATCGATAAATTGTACATAAATTATTAAGCAGACAAGTTTATGATGAAGCACCAAAGATCCGAAATGGTGATCCACTCATTCATCAGCGACGCTATAGATGCATTTCTTCTATATTTATTCAAGCATTTAATCTATTTCAGTCACTGGACTCCCCCATCGTCGTAAAACGCGCGCACGCGATGCTCGTACATTGCTCCCGAGAGAAGAAGGTTTGTGGAGAACATCAATGCGCAATGCCGTGAAAATGCTCCCGCCGTTCCTTCGTTTCATTTTCACGTGTTTTCTTTCTCTAACTTAAACCTTCTGACGAGCCAGACTGTAATAATTTTGACAAAGACTTTATGATGATCGATTTCTCAACAGTGGAAAACTTGCTGATAAACATCAAAGTAAGCATTAAACTTGCTATGAAACAAGACCTTTTTGTGCCCTATTGCAACATTCTGGTATCCTTATACAGCCGGTGGCCAAAACCGAACAGGTACCGAAGGCGTATCGAAAAACGACTGAATCATCACATCGGACAGCACCATCCGATATCAAACATTATGTCTCCATCAGCAAATCGTCGCATCCCTGTTGCAATTGACCGAGTAAAAACCGACGGTGAAACTGCATTCGTCTTGCGCTCGTTTTCGACTACCAGGCAATCAGCAAACCACAGCAGGAAAGGCCGTTTGTATGCGGTTTCCTGAACGTTCGTTTCCTTATTATCGATTTGGCGCTTCGAGCTATGGAACTACCTTGACTAAACTACCGAGAAGTGCCAATGTTTTTCTTCCATGGAAACGTAGTGGAAGAACAAATACCTTTCTGGAGGGTTCGAAAAATAAACTTACCAATCCACCAGCCATCGGTGTCATGAAGATGGTATTGCTCGCGTTGGCAGGATTTATCGCATTCTTGGGACTTGCCGCTGCTTCTGCCGCCGCCAGCAACGCCGCAGCCTCTTGAGCCTTCTTGCCTCTTGGTGCCTTTCTGCCCGAAGCCGTTGCGTTCCGCTTGCCTGCCGTTCCGGTTCCTCTCGGGGCACGCGCTCGTCCCCTTCCCGTCGGAGAACTTTCTCCCGAGGGCTGGGATTTCGGCGACTCCAAGGGATCACTCGGTTCTACGATACCTTCTTCATTCGCTTCCGGTGAGACTTGACCCACCACTGGCGTATCGGCCAGTGCCAGTGCGGCTCTAGCAGCCTTCGCAGCACCCCGACCACCGCCTCTGGGCGTTCTGGCTCCCCTGGAACCGACGCCTCGTCGTCCGCCACGCGTACGTACACTTCCTGTCCCACGTGGCGTTCCGGCGTGATTGAAGAGCAGATTGAAACTCGTAGGGTCTGAGGCGGGATCTGAGAATTGGAAAAATAGAAAAGTATATAAGCGTAACGAACGTCAATATTGTTTTTTACCGATTCTTACCGATAAACAATGGATCTCCATTTCCACCCGAACCTCCCACTCCTTGAGGTAAAGCGAAATTCCTCCTCGAAGCATCGAGCGGGTCCAAGTTAGGACTTTGTGCAACAGTTGCTCCATCCAGAAGCGCCAATTTACCTCTTCCTCTGCCCCGTCCTCGTCCTCTGGTCCTTTTAAGAAATGAAAAATATCATTAAAAACAATGCTGCAACCTATCCAGTTCAAAATTTAAACATCCCCAGAGACAATAACAAAATAGTCAAATTGGTATTTACAATTTGCGCTGCTTTGCGAAAACACACCCTAAGCCCTTCTATCATATATGCTCGTGAAAAAACCGCCTCCCTTATGCTCCGGAAAAATAAAACAGCCGGGATCAGCAACACCAACACCATCGCACCGTAACGGAGCGAAGGACACGTCGTAGGCCGGCATTCCGCACAACAAGCGATGGTATCCACCGACGAAGGGGAGGGAAGCGAGGGAAACTCGTCTCTCCGCATCAGCTGATCTGGCGTTTGTTCCATCGGCGCGAGGACGCCGGTCAAAGGGCCGAAAAAAGGCGCGCGCGCGTTCTCTCCGATGTTCCATCGCTGACAGCAGCAGCCGACTGCCCTCACCACCACCAGCGTACCTGCACCGGCGCCACCGCTGTCGCCGCCACCACCATCATCACCACCACCACTACCACACATAGTGCCTACGACCGCAACAAACAGCGACTTCTCGATTCGATCAGAGCAGAGCATGCCATGCCGGCGGATGTTAGGAACACCCCAACGTGTCTTCCTCCTTGCATCTCCACTAGTAGTTCTCAATCGGTCTTTTTTCGTGCGTTTTTCGCTACACGGAAACGTACACGTTAAACGTCATAAAAATCCGGCCCAAATGGCCAAAAAGGGAGATACTAACTGAATGTACAGGAATCCCCTGATGCCTGGAGGAAGCAGAACAGTCATATGCTCTCCAGCCCATCAAGAATATCTTTTCCACCTTATGCAGATTTTACATCAGGATCATGTTTGTTCAAAAAGATAAAGGTCCTTGTGAATGAATAACCGAAGGCTTTAATAGGAGAATTTTAAATACTGTGCAAGGATTATGTGAGTAATTGAACAACATTGATCTACATACCTAACTTGCTTCTGAAACAAGAAAAAACTAATCTAAGTTACAGCATCCAGAAAACTGGATCTCAAAAGCATCTTTCGAATTGAGCTGGTCCATATTTCATTGCTCAAGTTGTCTGTCAGCAGAATATACAAAATTCTTATTTGCCATAATTTATGGCAGTAACCAGCTTTGACATGCTTTTTACTTAGAAGATTGGTTGGATTTAGATTTCGTTTTCGCTCTTTGATTTGGTTGGGATTTCGTAGGTTTACAATTTTGGAAAGCAGAGCAGGCGGAAATTTTATTGTACTATTTCGAAGGAAATATGGTGATGCCAATAATGTGTTCGACTTGCATAAATCACTTGCATTCACCTGGGAAGTAGAAGTACTATCAGCAGTGTTTGGTTCGAACCTTCAAATTATCTTATCGCCGGTAGGACGAATGGTTCGACATGGTACGGAAACTGTGCACCGCGAGGATCTAGATTCGAGGTCAGCCCTCAGAGGTACACAAAAAAGATGTGTTACAGGAGAGAGCGGCTGGCTGAGCATGATCGAGCGCAACGGTGAGCGAGCGGCCAAAGTAAACACACAAAAACCCGGGAGAGAATGTCGCGCGGGTCAGTCGGGCAGGAGGAGGCAGAATCGAACCTAGAGGCGCGCGGGGCAGTGCCGGTGATGGGAGAGAGCGATTAATGCACGTTCGCAATCGCGTGCATGAGATGCGGTTGGGTTTGGGAGGCGTCGAAGGTTGGCGCGAACGAAGGTGAAAATTTGTTATGAAAGGAAGCACCAAAACGGAACCGAAAAGAACGCACACCGGCGGATTTGAAGCGGCGGCCGCTGCCGTCGTCGTCGTCGTCGTCGTTGGTGCCGTTGTGCGCTAGACGACACGACGCACATTGCGGGAAGAGGAAGGAGTGTGCTTGCCGGCGTGAGAGGGATGCTTAGGCAGCATTACACATAGCATTGCAGGCGCTGCAGATAATATGTTGCTGGTGGTGGTAGTACGGGCGACGACGTTGGAGAGAAGTGGTGGCTGCGAGTGTACGAGGGGAAATGGGGGGGCATTTGTTTGGGAGTCGTCTGACCAGCTGCTTGTTGCTCGAGAACAAGCGGTGGTGTAACGCACGCGGAATTACGAAACCGGTGAGCTGGCATTGGATTAGCGGAGGTCGATGACCGGCACTGCCAATGTGCAAAAGGACACTTTAGCAAGTGCAACGAGAGACCGTTGAGGAAGCATGGTTCATTAATCCTTTACGGAAGCAGCTATTCGAATACCAACAGATACCATACTTACTAGTCGTCCTAGAAATTTAAATCCCAAACAGAAATTCCAAGCAGAGATTCAAATCCCAAGAGTGAGTAAAAGAATTACTAGTCGCCACAGAGATTTGATTCCGTACAAGGAATAGGATCCCAATTATAGATTCGAATCTCAATCAGGCATTCGTATTGCAAACAGGGATCCGAATCCCACAATAGTAAGTAAAGGAGTAAAAAACCTAGATAAAAAGTCTGTTAATGATTTTCTGACAAAGAAAAGGTATAATGATGCTTTTTGTCATTCATATACGTTGATTTGAATCCTTGCTTGAGATTCGAATCCCTATTTGGGATTCAATTCCTTTTAACGAATGCAAATCTCTCTGGCGACTAGTGACTCTTTTACTGACTATCGAGCAAGATCATTCAATAGACAGGTCGGTGCAAAGCCTTTTTCTGTTCCGCCATTGTTGTGACAGTTTGTTTGAAAAGTGTTTACAGTCTACTGAACGAAATATGAAATCGAAAATTTTGGATCGCAGTGACCCAGTAGTAGTGGAAAGTGGTTTTCGATGCGAAGACATGAAATTTTGATCCTGTTGGTCGCCATGAAATGGCCGAAATCAAGCTACCGAACGCCTCAACTTCCTAACTTGATGAAACATACCAATTTTGCAGTTTTACTCCAGTTTTCCTGCTGCTCGTAAGAAGTAAACAAATTTCAAACCACCTGTCAAAAATTTTCCCACGGTTTTTGGCTCTTTGTATGGGATGATTCGACCTGTCTATTGAATGATCTTGCTATCGAGATTTGAATTTCTTCTTGGGATTCGAATCCATTCTTGCAACTAGTGACTCTTTTATTTACTCGTTCACTCTTTAGGGATTTGAATTACTGATAAGGATTCAAATCTTCAGCGACTAATAACTCCATTTTCCACAAATCAAATCACAAAAGTGTAACTAAAAGATTCTAATCATCGTGATTATACAGTCTCATAAAAGATCTCTTAAAAGATTTGTGATTCTCATCACTACAGTGCATAAATCCTCCACAGGAGACCATTTCTTTAAAATTCTAGAAAGCACACCATTTGTCCATCCCATCCATGTATTCGCATCGATCGTCACCTTCTAAACAAATTTCCTGACGGACAGAAACCAGAGTAACCTCAGTTTCAGTTTAACAATCTGTTCAGCGTCTACTAGATACTTTTTTCAAGAGCAATCAATCATTCAAACACATCATTCATCATCTGAATAACGCATGAGTAAGTTGTAAATCTGATATAAAGGTTAGTATTCCGTAGATACTACTTGACGGCACTTACCTTGGCGTTCGAACTGGTGTAATTGGCAGTGGCATGATGCCTTCCAATAGCTGTTGCGTGCCGAGCATTCCGGGGCCGTCCGGTCGCAAGAACGTAACACCCTCCGCACCGCCGGCACCGCCACTCATCATGGCCAATGCCATCATCATATTGCTGTCCGGGATGCCACCACCGCCGGCGCCGTTACCTTCCAGCGAGCTGCTGCTTCCTCCATTGCCATTCGTTTCCATCGTTAGGTCGACCGACTGCTTTTTCGGTCGGCCGCGCGGACGCTTCGAAGGGGTAGGTCCTCCATGGTGGGGTCCACTTTCGCCGTCCGTTCTCGCCTCATCGTCCACCCCGGAATCTCGATCATGGTGTTTGTTCGCTAGCACTTCCTTGAGTAGCTGTCCCGCACCACGTCTCGTGCTCATGCGAATGCCGGGGGTGGCAGTCGCCGGTGATGCCGGGATCGGAGTACTTCCGATGGAGCTGCTTACACTTCCGATCGAGCTGTTGCTGGCGGTTCCGTTTTTCTCCAGCTCATTGGAACCTCCTCCGGCGTGGGTGGTATTGTAAAGGACGGGTTGTTTGATGCCACCTCCGCCGAGAAGTAGACTTTCGAGCGATAATCCACTCCGCACCGTGGGAACGGAAGAGACCGTCGTCGTTGCGGCGCTCGGATCGTCAACGATCATGCAGTCCGAACTCGAGCCCTCGTCATTGTCGTCGTGATTCACCAAAACCTCCGGAAGTTTCAATCGAGGTGCTTCGTCGGTTACGACTGGTTGCTGCTTTGCCACGGCACCGCGTCCACCACCAGCTCCCCGTCGTGACTGGCGGCCTCCTCCAGCGCCACGTGAAGTGCCCCGCGTGCGACGCGGCTTAACCACCTCGATCGTGGTCGCTTCGTTGTTGCTCATAAAAGCAAAAATTGGTTGCTGCCGCAAACTTGCCGGATCTTGGCTTATGAGGTTTAAGTCCGGCAACTTCTTCGGCACGTGGCTTGAATCGACGGGCGGCTTTTCGCTCTCGCCCCGTTCGCTGGATTCGTTCTCCGATTTACTGTCGTCGTCGATCACAATCACATCGGCAACCGGCGGTTGTCCGCCGGTCCCGACAAGTGCCGTCTGTTGCTGCTGAGCCTTTTGAAGCAGTTGTTGCTGTTGTTGTTGGTGGTTCTCAAGCAACGATTGGCGGAGCGCCGCGTTATGTTCGCTCAACTGATGAGGAATAAACTTTTGCTGCTGCTCTCGGGCCACTCTTGCGACCCCAGCGGCAACCAGTTCGAGTTTGCTCTTTTTCGCCTCGGGCGAACCCGGTTCACCCTGGTCGCCACCACCGGCGGACGACGAGGGAGATGCGGGATCGGAACCGGCGGACGAGGACGAGGTTGAAATGGATACCGTCGTTGACGACGCCGACGATGAAGAGGACGAGAATGGCGCGATGGAGTTGGCTGCGGCGTTTCCAGCCGGTCGCTTCAATTCATTCGCCAGGATGGACGATCCTCCCGTTGGAGGAGGATGGCTAATAGAGCTGCTTTCCGTCGTGTCCATACCATCCGGCTGTTGCTGTTGCTGCTCCAAACTGGTCGTGGTCGTCGATGAAGATCCTTTGTTTATTTTAAGAATGATCCGAGGGGAATCCATGGAGCCACCGCCGTCCGACGCGGTCATCCCGGCCGTCGGGGAGTTATTGCTAGTGAGTGCCGCCGCCGCCGCCGCCGCGTGACCGATACTGTTGGCGGCGGCCTGTGCCTGTGGTGAATGCTTTTCCACGACCGATTGTCCTATGGCCGGGCTTCCTGGCAGCTGAAGTTCGTGTCCCGTCGGTTTCGGGATTGGTTTAAGTGTAACCTTCGGCGTCGACAGAATCTCCGTCTCCTGGCTGCGTGGATTAGCGAGTGTTTTAATTGTAACTTTCGGGATGACAATCGGCGCAGCACTTGGGTCCACCTCACCTTCCGACGGGGGACTTACTTCATCCGCGCCGGGCTCGTTCGCGTCTCCGGTTGGATTGGGGAACGGAGGAGGCAGAATCGGTTTTATGTTAAGCTTTGTCACGGTCGAGCCCGATGTCGTACCGGCGGACGATGCGTCCTGTTGTGGCGATACCTTTATGGTCATTCTTAATGCCGACGGTGAGGTCGTAATGACCGCCGAAGTTGCCACCGACGACGACGAGCAGGATGAGGACACTGGCGAAGATTCTAGGGAGTTAATACTGGTTTCGCTGGAGCTGTTGCTGTCCTCCCCGGTCGACTGCTTCGTTGACGATGGTGGCGGAATCGGTTTAATGGTTAGCTTCGGTATAGTTTGTGGCAGGTCTGCGCCGCCCATCGACGCCGCATTTCCAGCTGCTGAGCCAGTTGGGGACTGCTGCTGCTGCTGTAATCCTAGCTTCGCTGGAATCGGTTTGATCGTTATCTTCGGGATCGAGCTCGAGCTAATGTTCGAATGCTGATCGCTAGGGGAAGCAGGTTGCTGCTGCGCCACGGCTAACAGCTGTATCTGATTATGTTGTTGATGATGGTGATGGTGGTGGTGGTGGTGCTGCTGGTCATGAGAATTTCCAGCTGGCATCATCTTGGGAGAAAAGCTGCAACTAGTCGATGAAACCATCGAAGCATCGCTCGTTTCCGCAATCGTCCCAAGGCCGGTCGTTTTGATCGTCAGCTTGGGCAGCTTCGGTTCGGGGAGAGGTTTAATTGTGAGTTTCACACCCTCGGAGCTGGTCAAACTGTTGCCGCTTCCGCTCGCAGTGGCCAGAATATTCGATCCACTCCCGCCGACGGACGGTGGCGACTGGGTCGAGCACGAACCACCGGCCTCGGGAAGGATCGCTTTAATGTGTAGCTTGGGAATGGGACTTTCAACCCGGTTACCACTTCCACCACCCCCAGCGTCTGCCACATCCTTCATGCGCAGGTTATTATGTTGCTGGGACTGCTGCACATGGGGATGGTGATGCGGATGGTGGTTGTCCATTTTTATCGTTAACTTTGGAACCAACGGGGTCGATGGTGTCGTAGACGAACCGGACGCAGATGCACCGGCGGCCACTGTACCGGTACTGTCGCCCGTCGACTGACTTTGCGATTCCGGGGGGTGATGCTGGTGGTTATGATGGTGGAAATGGTGATTATGATTGTTCACACCACGTATCGTAAGTTTAGGCACAATGTGTGGCTCCGTCACTCCGTGGATCGACGCATCCAGCGAGGAACCTTTGATGAGTAGCTTAGGAATAATTTGCATCTGTTCCGCGGGCGCCTCGACGGTCAGCAGTTCTTCCGCCGGGTTTATTACCGGCTTGATGGTTAGCTTTGGAATGCTGCTACTGTTTGGCAACGCCGTCGTTGACGTGGAGGGCAGGGACAAAACGCTATTGCTATTTTGATTGGCACCACCAACCAATGACGATGATGATGACGACGATGGGGCACCACCTCCGCCGGGACCTTCCATCGTGGATGGGGGCGGTGGTTTCGGGGGTTTTATCGTGATCTTCGGCGATCCGGGTACCTCGCGGATCGTGGGGGACAGTTGCTGGGAGCAACTGGAGGAATCTAGCACGGATCCCCCCGTCCCGGGAGTGAGTTTGATGATCGTGCGAATGGGCTCACGGTCGCGCGCCAGATTGATCTTCAGCGGTTCCACCTTCCGCTCCGACGGGGCCGCCACCACGACACAGTCGCTATCATCGCCCGATTCGACCTCGCCGAGGGGCAGCCTGTGGTGAGATTCCTGCGGGTCACGCATGGTGAAGTTTTTCCTCCGTCGTCGACTATCCTCGTCCTCCTCTGCGTGCACTTCCGCTTCCCCGGTCGTTCCAAGATGGACTTCACCGTTACCATCCGCCGTTAGATAAATCGTTCTGCTGCTGGCAGCGACATGGTGGTTCAGGAGTTCCGTCTCGTTTCCCGCCTCCGATGGATCCGGCCGCTGGTATGTACCACCACTTTCCCCCCTTCCTCCGACGTCGTTTACGTTCTGCTGGAGAAAAAAACCGTCCATTATAGGTTTAGTAACAGATCGGAGAGTCGAACAGTCGTTAGTTGATGTCGTGCTTCTACTACCGTTGCCCAGCTACTGTCGACGCCTGCTGCTTCCTGCTTTCGCGGAAGTTGGTGGTGAAAAAGGTCGCTCGATGCTACTACTACTTGTTGCTTCTGCCCTTCCCGAGTGGTTCCATCAATTTCTTGCGGCTCGTTTTCAGCAGAGTTCATCTTTGTTACTTGGACCCGCGAAAATGATCCCTTCCGGAAGCGGGCTTTGCTTGCGTGACGACGCTTCTGCTACTGGGGACGCCGCCGCCGGTTGCTGTTGTTGTGCTTTCCCGAGTCGGATGAGTAACGTTCGAAATTCGGCCGCTACCGATGCTGCACATTTTCCTGGCTTACCGCGAAACGTACACACATAAAGCACGCGTGGATGTCATCCTCAGTAAGACGGTTTGCGTTTGGAATCCTTTGAAATAGCCTAGCAGCTTTGCACAACTCATTCACCGTTTGACGCTAACATTTGCGATAGTTTCTGCTCCTACTTCCGGTCGCAGGCACTTAATTCGACTATTGAACAAAGAAGGAAACCACACACTACATTCTTCATTCAAGCACTCCAATGTGGTTTTTTTTTTGGTTAGGAAACTTGTTTTACACATTTAAACGTTTCACCCACTTTCCTCGACACTCCTGCACATAGAAGGTTTCTCCTTCCGCCGGGGAAATTACCGACCGACCCGCATATCGCCTCCACCTTATTGCCCAGCTGCGAACACCACACGCGCAACGCTAAACAAAGGAAATAAAAGGGAAAATGAAGTATATTTTCACATAACGAAAACATTCACCCTGAGATGCTGCTAAAAAAGCGATTCATTGCACTCCGGAACCAATCGCACACTTTCGCTTCGAGCGACCCCGCGCGCACTCTTCCCAACGCATGCCCTTCCGCCCGTTGGCAAAGCTACAGGCAGAAACAACAAATTATTGGTTCCACCTGAAGCTACTCGCAGCCACGACGCACCGTGCAATTCGATCAGCAAAAACACATCATTCTGTCGCAGCGTATCGATTATTATTCCACTGGCATCTTTTCCTTTTTCCCGTGCCTTTTCACCAGCAGTGCAACGCCACTAGACTCGCGCTGGAAACGTCGATCACGAAGACGACGACGACGACGACCCGCGGTAGCCCTACGCTCTCTATCGGAGACCCCGTTATATTCTGACGACCATTTTCCTGCAGCACTTAACGCCTATAGCAGCGCCGCGCACACAAACATGTTTTGGGGCGATTGAATACTTCACTTCTACCGCACGTTTGACAGAGTTCCGAGATCAGGCGCAAGGTGGATCGGTACGGCGGTCGCGTAGAACTTTCATCGAACGGCCAAACATTCACTGCACTTTTCAGCCAATTTTGTTTTACCGAAGCGTACGATTTCTCTCTGCTCGATAGGTTTTATTTCTAGTTTCGAAATTCTCGCAGCTGCTCGACGGCATGCGTACACCATTCGATGCTCGTCCAACTCATACACGCACACTGCCACAGGCGCCATTTCCATTCGCCATCCGTACTTCTACCAACACACACGCAAGTTGCACCAACACACGCGCAATTTCTCACGCACACAGCTGCGACCATCAACATTGGCACATATTCATTCAAACCGTCTATCCGGATGCCATCGTTTGTCCTCTAGCTACCGTTTCAACGACCTCCGCTGTAGCAAAACCAGTGCGAATTACCGGTTCGCGAGTCGGTAAATAGCGGTTCGGTAGATAATCACTAACACACATACGTAGTGTTGGCAGAATCGGGATTTGGAAGACTGGAAGATGCGATCCCTAGAGGGAGTCTAAAGATTCGAATCCCATTTGACGGATTCTAAAGGT
This sequence comes from Anopheles sinensis, assembly GCA_000441895.2. NCBI lineage: Eukaryota > Metazoa > Arthropoda > Insecta > Diptera > Culicidae > Anopheles > Anopheles sinensis. The sequence goes on from KE525036.1 coordinate 810,971, forward strand.
TTGATTCGTTTGGGATTCAAATCAGATTTGATTTGTTTGGGAAACGAATCAGATTTGATTTGTTTGGGATTCCTATCAGATTTGATTTGTTTGGGACTCGACTTGATTTCATTCAAACTTGATCTGAATCTATTTGAATTTGATGTCAATCGATCCATACACGTTTAGCATGTATCGAGTCGATGTAGACGACGAACAGTACGAGGTTCCAGCTTTATATACACTGAAATTCGCGAGGTCACATTCAGATTCAGATTCGGAGATCCGGATCTCAGGATGGATTTGGAATAGAATCGAAAGATTCGAATCCCTTCAGGGATTTGATTTACCCATCCCATGTCAAAAATTTAGCGAAACCAGTGTTGCCAGTTGTACAAACCCCGTAAAATGCTATTTTTACGAACCAATTTGTTTTAAATCTTTTACTTCGATATAGTTACTAGTATAAAATACACAGCAAAATCTCAACACCTCAATTTTAAAACCATTTGCTTAAGCAAACGCTTTTTGTATTCCACCACCCTATCTACCCCAAATTGTTTGCACGACCTGATCCTTTCATGACATTAGCCAACTGGCATTTGGATCAGGACCACATCTCCGTCCGGTTCTCATACACTTTTCTACTGTGGTTTTTCTTAAATTTGTATTTATAAAAGTTTCAAAACCATCTCACAATGACTACCCTGCGACCCTTCACCTGCAATGACATGTTCCGGTTTAACAAAGTGTAACTAATCTGTACAGTTTTACTGCAAACATTCAACTTACGATTAATGTTGCCCTTTTCATCGCAGGAACTTGGATCCGCTGACCGAAACCTACTGCCTTTCCTTCTACATGCAATACCTCGCACATTGGCCGGAATACTTTCAGGTGGCGGAATCTCCAACTGGCGAGATTATGGGTTACAGTTGAGTATCGATTGTGCATACCGGCACCAGTATATTTCACCGGCCTAATTGTTAACGTTTCAGTCATGGGAAAAGCGGAAGGACCAGGCGAAACCTGGCACGGACACGTTACGGCACTGACCGTTTCGCCTGACTATCGCCGACTCGGACTAGCGGCCATTCTGATGAACTTCCTTGAGGATGTCAGCGAAAAGTAATCGCCTAAACGATCTCAAAAGCATGGCCAGGTGATTGATGTAACTGAATTGTTAAATATTTTTGCAGGAAACGGTGCTACTTTGTAGATTTGTTCGTTCGGGTCAGCAATAAGGTGGCGATAGACATGTACACCAAGCTCGGATACATCGTCTACCGAACGGTGCTGGAATACTACGTCGGTGATCCGGACGAGGATGCATACGACATGAGGAAAGCGTGCAGTAGAGACGTTGACAAGAAGTCCGTAATACCGTTGGAACATCCCGTAAGGCCCGAGGAAGTTGACTGATAATTGTAATTAAACAGATTGGGCTGTGCTTAATAAAGTTTCATAATCATTACACACCGTTTCAAATATGCCGACCGTACCGAGGACCAGGCTTTAATGTTTTTATTACATGTTTTAAATGCTACTTTCTACTACTCGTCATTGCCGTTCGCCGAACCGTTCTGTTCGTCATCATCATTCTCTGGTTGGCCGTTGGAATTTTCATCTGGATTCGCGTTGTTCTCCGGGACGCTGGTCGAAGGTTCCGTCTCCAGCTTACGCTTCCAGTTCTTTGCCGCTGCAAGCAGCTTCAGGTTCGGCCGGGCCATTTCATCCTCGGGGAAGATAAAATCGAACACCTCCTCCCAGCCTTCCTCTACGCCCGCTTCCGAGACGATCTTTTGCCGCTTCTTCACCTTACGCGGCATTCGCTCAAGCACCTTTTGCAGGCTGCTTTCATCACCGTAATCCCGCTCGAAATCGCGCCACGCTTCTAGTACCAGCACGCGAGACTCTTTTTCCGCCAGTCCCTTGAGACATTCGTTCGCGCGCTCGTAGACGCGTCGGGCAAGGGGGACATTTAGACCTTCCTCCTCGTTTTCGGCGCTGATTTCGAACTTTGCATACGAAATCCAAACCTTCACGTGCACCGTGCGCTCTAGGAGCCGCTCGTACAACTGCCGAACCAGCTGGAACTCGCCCTGCTGCACCTCAAAGTCGATGTAACTCTTCCACAGCAACTCGGGCATATCGAGGCGAGGCTGCTGTATCGCCAACTCATAGATTGCCCTGGCCCGGTCCGTGTCTCCCAGCAGTGACTCCAGCTCGGCGAACTTCATCCACGTGGTACAATTTTCCGGCCCAAACTCGAGAAACTTTTCGTACAAAATTCGACACCGGTCAAACTCACGGAGCTGAATCTCCAGATCGATATAGCCGCGGAACAACTTATCCCTTGGACAGCGGCCGATTGCCATGCCGAGGGTTTTGCGGGCGGTCTGTAAGTTCTTGCAGCGAATTTCGAACTGCGCGTAAAGAAGCCAAATCTTGCTGAAGGTGAAGATTTTGTGCGGAATCAACTCGAGGCAGGTGCAATAGATTTGTCGCGTTCTCTCCAAGTCCTCCGTCTCCAGCTCCTCGTATAGGGCGTAGTTGATCCAAAGATAGATATACCGACGCCAGAGGTTCTTATCCTTCGCGGGCGGCACGTTTGCGATCGCTCGCTCGTACGTTTCACGGATCAGTTCCGGGTCGTTCTCGTTCTCGACCAGTCTCAGATAGTCAAACCAGGCGTCATAGTTTGTCGGGTTCTCGTTTACCTCTTGCTCGTACTGGAACTTGCGTTTCGACACAATCACGTCCTCAATTCCCGAGCGATCGCCGTACTTTTTCTCGTGAATGGTGTACGCCTTGTACAGTTCCGTCGTACGATCCTTTGGAAGATGCTCCAGAGCATACTTGTAGATGACTCGGACCCGATCGTGCTCCTTCTGGCCCTCTTCGAACCGTGCAAACGCAATAAACAAGCGTTCATCGGCATGATCATCGCCGAAAAACTCGATCGCACGCTCATAAACCGTTCGCGCTCCGTTGACGAACCCATGCGCTTCCTCGAACCGGGCATATTTGATCCAATTCTTCACCTCCGGGTGGACCATCACGAAGCGTTCATAGATTGCCCTGGCGCGATCAATTTCCTTGTAGCGCAGCTCAAAGTTTACGTACGTCTGCCAGGCTTGCTCTTCCGGTTGCCATTCCATCCAGCGCTCAAACACCTGCCTCGCACCAGCCACGTTCTCCAGCATTTCCTCCATGTACGTGTACTTGTACCAGAACTGGTTGGTGCGCGGCATTATGGTCACCGCCCGGTCCCACAGGTTGCGGGCATGGTTCACCTGTCGATGTTTCATCTCCATCTCGGCGTACTTCAGCCAGATGGTAATGTTGCGGTGCTCATTGTCGATCGCTCGCTCCCAGATCGACCGGGCGCGCTGGATTTCTTTCTGCGATTCTTCCCACTGGGCATACTTGATCCAGTTGCTTACGACCATCCGGTTTTTACGCAGATTGTCCTCGAACGTTTTGCGCTTTCGCTGTTGATAGTCGGCCAGTTCGGCGGCATCGGAGATTTTCTGCTTTGGCGGCGGTGGCAAAATCTCCAGATCGCGCTCTTTCGCCTCACGGAGCAGCTGCTCGGCGGTGATTTGCACCTCAGCTGGTGCTTTGTTTTTCACCTGGAAAACAAACATTCGATGGGTGTGGAACGATTTTGAATTGAAGTAGAAAACTATAGTAGAACTTACCTTGGCCACTTTGGGCATTTTTTGAGGCTTTTCCATGTTGATAATAGCGTTTTATGCTTGGATTTAAACTTTCAACACCTTTGAGCTGCTTCTTTGTACAAGATTCGGCATCAAAACAAACCAAAGTTGACACATGGTTACAGTTGGATGCATAAGTTTACAACCAACAGAACTGTACTAAAAGTAATAAAACATTTTTCTCACATAAGAGAAGAGATAATTAGAGTTAGAGATAATATTTTACTCACAATTTACAATATATTATCAAATAATAGGTATTCGTTTTGGAGAAAGTTGTGCCGTGGATGTCATACAATGCTTCGTACCTTTTAGTACAGTTTAGTACCAAGCGTCGTTTCGAACATAAATGATGGATTTCAATGTAGAAGTCGCTTGGCTGACAAATTTAAAATGTCTGGTGAAAAACGAAAGATTTTAATATATCGATAGTGATATATTCTTTAAAAGATTTCGGTTTTTGAAAGGGTTTTACGAAATATTCATTAGATAAATTAGTTAATTGATCTTTTGCTTTCCTCTCAATTCCATATTCTACCAATTTCTCTACCATTTACTATAAAAGTTTAGAATAGTCACACATATAGACAGATTGTCACAAATTTGCAGATCTGCTATCTATATTCTCATAATTCATCTTCCTGATGTCCAGACTTCTGTATCTAGCATAACAAACATACGGGAATGAGAATCCAGACTTATTGCTTGTGGTCAGATAAGTTTGTAGGTTTGCGACCGAAATGAGTTAATCTCACGTATAAGGAAGGGCAGTTGCGGCGATTCTAACCCTTTCTATCTCTACTCCCCTAGATGCCAACCCGGATCGATCGATCAATAAATAGCACGAGGACAAACTGCGACAGAATACGGAACCTTTCATCATCACCTCATGCCCTCTGAGGGGGCGCAATGCCTTCTAAACTAAACGCCAGCATGTGTGAAACAATGAGGAAGTTCTTCGTAATGCAGCTTCCGCCTTCATGCGGCAGTTCCACTACTCATCCCGATTTCCATTGCTCTCTATTTTTCCGGATAAATAAACGAACTCCTAGTTTCTCGCTGGCTGCAGTCCCGGATGGAAACGAGGCAATATTTTAGGGACGCGTGTCTTTTTGCATCTTTCCACATTCCCCAGATGTGGTAAATAGTGGGGCAATATTTCGTATCGGAAAAGGGGTTCGTTCTTTTTCCCTTCGCCTGTCTAATCTTGTTTGCGATTGCCAATTGCATCGCGTGGAAATGTTGTAGAGAAAGGACATAACCCTTTGGTTTGGGAAACCCGGAAGAACATTATGCCTACCGGCAGGTCGGAAAATAAAGTGCCAGCAGTAATGAAATCAAGGTTTCATCTGAAATTGTTGAAAAGGGGAACACAACGATGGCGTTGGGTTATATATTGGTAGAAAAATTCTATGTATATGAGCGTTTTAATTAAAATAGATAGTCTACTTATTCCGAACACACAGTAACGCTGAAATGGTGCTTATTGCCGTACTGAGTAATAGAATTTCTAAAACAGTGAATACGAAGAATATATTAGGAATATTATTTTGAATACCCACACAGGATTGAATCTGCAAAACACACATGCGAGACCGAAATATAGCAGAATATTGCTTTGACATTAACTTTGAGAAGTGTATAAACTGCCTGAATAGGTTCAATAAAACTGGTCGTTGACTTGCAACGTCGGGTGACTGAAATCATAAAGTTAACAAATAGATAATAAAACGATTTAATCCCCAACGACCTTCTTGTTGGCTCGTTCGCGCAGCATTCGGGGTCGGCTTTCCCAACTTTCCGCCCCCAAAATGACCTACTAGAGGCTGGTGTGCGAAAAGGCGGTCTTTATAATGTTAAACACGAGTAAGGGTAAAGATTCGCTTGGTTTCCTTAGAACATTACATCACCTTCATCTCCTTTCGCACATGCAGAATATTGTGAACTAATGTCGAACCCTTCGATGGTCATCTTTACCTCTTTTTTACAGCCTTTCCCGTGTTAATGAAGGTACGTAATTGTTTCATATTAAAGCCATACACATTCTCATCCTTACAAACACACATAATACTACACATATTTCTAAGTGCTTCTCATCCGAAACGAATGGTCTTTTGGGCGAACCGAAGAAGAAGAACTGGGAGAAAATATTTGCATACCGTAACGAAAAGGATTACGATGCTGGGTGTTTTTTCCTTTCCGACTTAGTCCCTTTTGTCCACTGGAAGACGATTGACCGAAGGACCTTTTCCCTCGGTGCTGGACACTCTGGTTGACCCTTTCGCAGGGCAAGGACAATTGCATCTTTTTACGAGGACCTTCTGCCGATCCGGTCAAGACGCACAACATTCGAACGGTCCATGTGCATCACAGAAGAAGCATCTCAGCAGTGGTCAAGGTTCTGGGCCCTTTTGGTCGTGCGGAAACGGGATGCCTTTTTAGCCAATAAATGTAAAGATTAGGTAAAAGCGGCCAAGTTGTCATCGTGTTGTCCAGCAAACCCCTAAAGGGTGTGTGGTGTCGCTTTCGCATACATTTATGTCCTTCGGATTTGCAGGGCTCAAGCGCTGGAACACGAACGACGTTGGTAACCCTTTTCGTTACCCAGCTTATTTGCATCGACTCGCAGTTATGAGGCAGAGGCAGCGATAGCGTAGAAAAGTGTTGCAAAATGACCAGTTCCTTTTGACCCCCGGGGGAGTTGTAAAAGTATGGCAAATGGTTCGCTTTTCGGCAGTAAGCTACGCAGCACGATCCAAAACCTAAACGGATAATTACAGAACGATGCTGGGCCTGCAGAAAAGGATTGTCCTTTTGCCAAACATTGCCATCTCTGAGCTTTTACATTTATCGACACTGTTGGAAAACCTAGAAGAAGGAATTATTTGCAAAATGGAGTGGACACAAGATGTGCTGCAATAAGGCAGGGAATTTACGACAAGAGAACGAACAACGAAAGATAGTTTCCAGAACGGGTACAAACCTAGGAAAGCGAAGGCAAAGAATTCGGGCGGCATTCCGCATGTCCTAACCATGGCGGAAGCATTGTTCTACCCGCCTCGTTCTGCGCCCAATCCGAGCATCAACTTCCTAAACTGACGCTGGCACTGGCTCTAAGCAAAATATTTATTCAACCCGTTCGGCCATTTCCGAGAACGAACCGCAAGCCGGAAACCGAACGTTCTTCAGACGACGACGTTTGCCATTGTGGCGTCCTCTTGGTCCGAGGCGATTTAAAGCGCGACAGTTGCACCAACATGCCCCGGGCAACATGCACAACAAAGCTGATAGGACAGTTATGTAAACATAGACTTCCGAGAGTTTGTGCGGTTCTGTTTTGTTTTAAGTTCAAGTGGCGGCACTGGTCCAGAAGGGGTTTGTTTTTCTTTTCATGTTGCAAATGGAGAAATCGAACGCAAAAGACCAAAAGCGTTGGCGTCGAATTTATGCTCGTCTAGTCTCAGAGATTTATGGGAAGTTCAACAAATGAAAAATATTAAGCAAATATTTACTTGTTGTTGATTTTCCGACATGCTGAAGCTAGGAAAACGATTTTTTTTTTAATAACATTACTTAACTTGTCAAGCAACAAGAATTTGGTGTGTTTCAACAACTTTCTAGTTAGATTGTGAACTAAGGCCAAAACCATAATTTTGCACCTAATTATGACTTATGAAATGCACCTCGAACATTTGCCGACGTGCGTAAAGTATAAAGATAGAATTTTTTAATCGATTTCTTTGAATTCGAGAATCGTGAATTCTACAATTTAAAAAATGAAGGATAGAATGAGGCAACTATACACGATAATGTTTTAAAAATAGTCATCGAAAATGGTGTAAACTGCAAAATGAATAAAACATTTCATAAGAAGAAAACATTCGAAATATAAGGACACTTGAGACGTTCATAAAATCTATTTCGTCAACTCTCGCATCTCTTATATAATTTGGTTCTTTAAAATAAAAAGAATTCAGTTCTTTGTGTTCGGTTTGTTTCAGAAAGTCATTCATATATTTAAAAAGGTATTTGATGGAACGAGCAAAACAAAAAGATAGTGGGCATATTTTCTTACGATTGTTTCATTCTATTTTCTTCGAAAAGCCGTACGCGCTCTTCCCGTTTATCCTTAACGATGTAATACTGCTTACAGGTATCAGTCTGCGGAAATATGTTGCCAAAGCGGTTTCCGATGCTTCTTAATCCTAAATCCCCCCGAAGATGGCCAACGTTCGCGTCAAGCGTGCGCTTTTCCGACCCTCAAAGTCACTGTACAAAAGTTGTGGTGTTGTGTTCGCTATTTACAGATTTTTCGCAAGCTTCCGTCATAGGCGCAGTTACGAGGCTACCGAAGCCGTCCCGACGCCATACAGGGCCAACTGCTTCCGGGCGGCCGCCAGCTCGAACTTCAGCTCGATGTTTTCCCGCTCGAGAAAGGCGGCCCGGATGGCGATCTCGTCCTCCTTGATGCGTCGCCGATCGCGCGATTTCTTGGCGGCTGCGTTGTTCTTCTTGCGCCGCTCGTAGTAGGCGGAGTCTTTCACCGATCCGCTTCCGCCGGAAGACGACGGTGCATTCGGGGCGCCGCTGTCCGTCGATGACTTTTTGTCCCCGTGAGGCAGCGTGGCATCGCCGCTTCCGGTGACGACATCGCACGAGGACGAGTCGGTTGCGTTCTGTTTGCTATCTCCGTCGCTCTGATGGCTGCTGTCACTGTCGCACGCCGGGGTTTCACTTTGCAATGGCGTCCCATCACGGCGCTGATTGGCTGCCTTCGCAGCGGCTCGTTGCGCCATCGCGTTGCACACTGACGTAAGGTTCTGTTGCTTCTTGCCCTTTTGCGACGCCATGTTGGAAATCGGTGCGGGTTCCGCCGTCGCCTTCGAAGGGGGTTTTTCATCGCACGATTCCGACGACGCGTCGCTCATCGTGGTCAAACCTTTGCTGGAGCTGTTGGCCAGGCGGCGCATTTTCGGGTTCGACACCGTCGGTTGGCCACCGTTGGCCGCGTGGATCTGTTCGAGCATCCGCTTGCGGAAGAGGTTGTACTTTTCCGTCGAGTTCGTGTCGAGGATGGTGTCACTGGCGACGAACCCGGCCGCGAGGCTGAGCGGATCGCGCGGGTATGCCTTGAAGGGGCGCGACAGTTTGCCATCCCTTCCTACAACCATCGGATACTGTTGCTGCTGCTGTTGGCCATCCTTTGTGTCATCGTTCGGTTTACGCTGACTCGACGTTACGAGAGATGTTCCCTCCGAGCCGGACTCGGAAAGTGCGTCCAGTTCCCGAACGGTCCGGATGGGACTTGGCGAGAACACAACCGATGGTGGCGTTTGCTGTTGCTGCTGAAGGTGATGGTGCTGTTGCTGAAGGGCCGCCGCCGGAAGAAGGTACGAAGGAATGGCTGGCGATCGTTGCACTTGCTGGAGAAGATGTTGCTGAAGAATGTCCGTGTCCGGCTTTGCCATTCCTCCCTGGTGGAGTGGGTGGTGGTGCTGGTGGTGCGGGTGATGATGATGGAAAGCCGAAGGGCCAGTCACGAGCGCCGCCGGACGCGCGAGTTCGTCAAAGTGCAGCAGAGACTTCGATGGCGACAAGCGACGAGCGCGCATTAGTTCACCGTAGTTCAGCAGAATTGCGTTCTCGGCCGTCTGGTCACCGACGGGTTCACATTGGGGGGAACTGTGGTTGCTCGGTGGTGGAGTACCACCAACATCACTGAAGCAATGGTACGCCGGAGAGGGTGTCTTGCGAGTGTCCAAAGAGTCACGACGCTTGGAAAGGTCCAGCACTCCGGAATCGGTCGACTGAGGACGGCAGTTTTGGTCGGTCAGCTTTGGGGAAGCGGGTGAGTAGAGCGATGGGCTGAGGCGTGGTTCTGGAGAGAACAAAAAACCCTTGATTAGTATCGATTCACGGCAAACGCAAACATCCCTTTTCGATTTCTTCACACACAACCGAAACACTTTATATCTCGTTGAAACACTGGCTGCTTACCTGTTTTTAAATCCATCATAAATTGAGCCATCATTTTCGTGGCCGAGTTTTTCACTTTCCCAATCGATTCACACTCTCACAATAAAACACTCCGTTGCTAGAGCGCGTTCGGTTTTCACACAAATTCACGAAAATGTCTCCAGCTCAAACGTTTCTCGTTTCACTTCCAGAACAGAACTGACCTCGAACCTTGACCGTTTACTTATATACCCACGGCCCACCTACGCCCCCGACACACATCCCATCCCCTTTGCCCTTTTCACCTTCTTTCTCGTCCAAAACAGATTTCCCATTTCCATTTCGTGACAGACCCTTTTTGCAACGGGAACCCTTTCGAAGCGGTCGATTGTGACAAAGACGAAAAAAAAGAAGTTTACCGCTCCGACCTTTCAACTGACCGCTCGTCCATATCGCACTTTCCCTTTTCTCCCCCTGTTCGCTCGAGAACCAATCAACGAGGGTGGAAAAATAGGTAGATGAGGAAACGATTGTTTGCGAACTGTTCCATCCCTTTCCATTTCATCTCTGGCTCTCGTTCTTCCGTAGTGACTTGTTGCTGGGAGTTTTCCCTACACACACTCACACGGATAGTTGTCAGGCCACGATTGAAGGCAGTTGGTGGTGCACTTGAAGCTACTGCAGGAAACCAAACACCGAAAGGGGTCTGGATGTCTGCGGTCCGATCTGCTCCTATCCGGAAACCAGCGGTACAGTTAGTTCAATAGGGATTTTCGAAGCGGTGAAAAGCGCTGGGACCGGTGGAAGAGGGGTAGAATGGAAGCTGCCGTTGTGGGAGCTGCCTTTCAGCATAATTTTTCCTTCCGCATACCGACCGTCATGTTGTCGGATATAGTTTTTTGTATACGCATAATTACGATAAGGTTAGCTGAAAGTTTTATTACTTTAGGTTAGGCAGTATGTATGTAAGATAAAGAAGATTTTAGCAAAACTTCACTAACTCTTTATAAGAAACTAAACTTACAAAACAAATTGTGCCGAATTGCATGGGGTTTTTTTGGATTCGTCTTTTCAGGGAATTGTTTTTGCACACTGCCTTCCTTCCTTATGATGTGAGCTAAAGCGTTTTGTAATTTGAAATGTTTTTGATATTAACGATAAAAATATGTTAAAAATTAATAAGAGAAACGTCCTAAATTGAACTCGAAATAAACATATCATTCGATGAGTTTTAAGCCCGAGGCTGCATTTATTATTAAAATTTTGAGAATAATTCTTTATAAAATATTTTTAAAAATACAAATTTGTTTCTCGAACGCTTTTATTCTTCTCTTAAAGATAACTTTCACACTGATAACAAAAATTCCCGAGCTCATGAATTTGTTTATGAAATAAAAAAAATACATAAAATATAAAAGATATATTTCCTTTAATCTAACGTAAAAGTTGATAATATTAGGCTGATGAATAAACTCGCAATGAAGCTGATCAAGCACACCAAATATGGTGACCCATTGCTGTCTGTAGTACGAACCATCATGAAATCGAATTGCAGAAAGGAAGAAAGAAAAAGAATGGCACACGCAAGCCAACTGCATCCAGCTTTCATGCCCGGTACGTACGTCCAGTACCGTAATGCGGAAATGGGAACCGACAATACCTAAACCCTCACAGTGGCTCACAGTCCCATGGCTCAGGGGGAGTGTCCTCGAGAACGCTGGGTTTGCAGCAAAGGAAGCAATTGCCTCGGGAAGCGTCGAGTTGGCCACGCGCTCGACGGCAACCCTTCGCCATCAAAACGGAGTCCCCGTCCCTGCCTGACCAGCAGGACCTCTTCGTTCGCCCGGTGTCCCTTTTTGAAGGGGTGAGAATTTTTACGACCACGCCAACGCCAACCTCCGGCCCTTCGAAGTAATGAGCAAAAGCAATTCACATCAGGCGCAAAGCGGGGGAGATCTATGGAGTTTTATTGAACTCTTTTCCTTCTCGTTTCGGACCAAAGTCGGTCCAATATTTTCGCCCATTAGGAAAGGTCAGCCTCGCGCAGGATTTTCGGCAGAAAGGTCGGTTTAGCGAAATTGTCGCTACGCATTGTGTGCGGACCCCGGACTGGACCCATCTTAGGGGAAGGGAAAGAGTGTATCCCGTTTAATCATAATAATTTTGCGACCCTCTCAGCTCAGGTAGAAACGATCTTAGATCAAGGAACGGCATAAGTGAAGCGCTGAAGATCGAACGGAAAGGATTTTCAAGGGGTTATGGGAAAGTGCCGGCTCGACGACACCCACGCGGACGAAGATGAGGAGTTTGTTTAGCGCTTTGTTGAAGTTGAAATGGCGAAGCAATGTATCCTTCTAAGTCTGATGGTGGGAAAAATTGGGAGGAAATAAAAAACGATTACTCCTAATTAACGCTTCTTTGTTGAGGCGAACATTTGAGGCCGGGAGACAACGGGTCGACCAATGGTTTCTCAGAGAGATCGTGGGAAATTTCCCTACTAGCCTGAAACAGAATAATCAGAATTATAATTTAATCAGAAAGATGTGACAATAATAAACACAAAAGACTAAGGATAAATATGAGGTAGCAAACAGCAAAGTAGTCTCTATCTTTTGCATGGTTGTGTTCTTTTGGATTGAATTCTTTTTATCATCAACGATCGAACATTACTTGATCTTGCTTGGTTTGGAGAAATATTGAAGGAGGAGATGAAGAAAACAACATTACATTTCACACTGAAGCTCAAGTAAAACATACTAATATACTTTTAATTTAATAAGTGATAACTAAACAACAACATAAAAGCTTTCTTTACGTTACAGATGCGTTAATATTGAACCTTTTTTTTACCACCAACGATGGATCATTACTTGATGTTGGTTGGTTTGGTTGTAGAAGTCAAGGCTCACGAAAACATTCGAAAAAGCTGTTTAAAAGCTGATCAGTAAATAAATAATCAAACAACATCAACCCTATACTTCCGTCGTCGTGTGCTGAAGAAAAGTGAAGAGAACTCCTGGCCGGTGTTTTGCCTGGTTTGAAACTGTTTGCCTTGCACTTCTTCGCAACACTTTGCCAAAGGTAAATCTTCCCCATTTTCTTCCACTTTCGAGAGAGTTTGTTTCCGGAACAGGATTTTTTAAGTAAAAAAGAAACAGAAACACATGGAAGTGCAGGGATAAATGAAACACCAGAAGCTTGTTGTTGGTTGAATGGGTAAAAGAATGATAAAAGAACGCGAGTAGGATCTCCGAAGAGAAGCGTGCGAGTTGAGTTTTGGCCAGATAGGGTAAAAAAGGAAATCATTAAAGGAATAACCTTTGAAGGACAGGAGGACGCATTCAACCGCACATTGGTTAATCTCTTCCTCAAACAATCACCGGGCAACGTTTTCCTTCGGACTCGAGGACTTTGGCGTTTTTCCAGGAAAGGAAAAGACATTCCGGAAGCGGCCCATGTTGGTCGCGTGATCGCACACCGTACCGCAGGTCCTTTTTTTACAAATCGCACTTTGCCGATCAAAGGCTTTTGCTGCCGCGCACTAATTGGTCTAAATCCTATTAGCCTCCTTGTAGGCCCACTGTAAGCGGCCAGCTTTACGTCGTCCTCGTCCGAGAGCGAACTTTTGCCGAAGCACCAAATCCGATTTGTGTGTCTGTTGTTTCATAAAATGTTTCCTTTTTTGTTTCACGAAGAGCTTCCTTTTTATCTTCAGCCACAAGCAAAGCTACCGGTTTCTGTTCGTGCTGCCAGAATTTATGAATGAATTTATCACAATCTTTCGGCTCTGCGTTGACGAACAAAAAAGCACGATCGTCGAGCACGGAACATTCAGCAAGGATTTTCGCAGTGGCCACGTTCCACCGGCAAAGTCCTCTCAAACCGGGATCGGAGTTGTTATCGTTATTAAGGCATTTTTGCAGCGCGGGCTGCAAGGATTGTTTTCCAACATTTCCGGCAAAGGAAAAGGATTCAATAAAGCGAGAACTTTAGAAATGGAAGATTAACGTTTTTACCGATTGTTACAATACCTTCCGCCAGTTCCGATCAAGATTTCCTTAAAACTCAATCATGTGGACCCGAACGGAAGCGGAAAATTATGATCCGCACCGTTAATTGTGGAGATTGACAACACAAAAAGGAGTTGGAAAACGTCGTTCACCTTTACCATATGGCGCATAAAGAGACATCAATGCTTTGCTTGTATCACAAAGTTTGGAATATGAAACCAGGGGATTCAATGGAATAAATAAAATTCAAACAACAACATAATCATTCAACGTTTAATAACATCATATGAATTCGCTTTGAACAAAATATTTCTGGTTAAATATCATCAACGTATTCCCACGTTATAAATATTGACCAACTGGAAAAAGAACCCTCTACAAGCACGTGATAAAAAGTAACACTTCACGGCATACGGTGCAGCATTAATTGGGCCTCGAGATCGCAATCTCGATGACCAAAATCAAATCAAGCGCTTCTTTGCCCAAATCCCGTTCGAAGCGAGAAATGCAACGGTTCCCTTTTCCCATACCTGTCGCACGTAGCGGACTTCGTTCGCGCCGACCGCCTGCAACTCACTCTGTCAACAGTGTCAACCCTTTTTGCCCCCTGTTTTCACCGTCGGTGACCGAATTACTTGCATTAGCGAGCAAAGCAACCTTGAGCTCAAACTTTGTGGCCCGAAAGGATCGACCGAAGGGGCTTTTGCATTTGTTTGCATTTCCCCGACCGACACTGCACGCGTCCCGAGGCGCAATAAAAGTGCGTTGGTGCATTTAGTGGCATTCGTCGAGTCGAAGCCGGTCCTTTTCAGGCTCACCTTCAAAACGGAGGAAAACGAAAACAACCCACTCGACTCTCGTGCCCCGGTGTCCCTTTTTAATCCGATCTCAGCCTTGAGCATTTGATGAAAAATGTCAATTCGATTGTTGATGGGAACGCACAGACGCACACCGCACACTGGCAATAAATACCGTAACCGGTGGCACCTTTTTCTCTAATGGGAACGAATTGCCATGTATTCCCGTAAAAGCAGAACACGCCTCAAGGAAGTGGAAAGTGTTCGATCAATTCTCGAAACACATTTTTCGGCGGTTGAAGGTGCAAGCGAACGGATTAATATCCATAAAGTGACACATCTTTTGCGAGGCTGTGAACAAAAATGGAAGAAAGGAAAATGAATTGACAGAAAAATATATGGCAACAGATTTCACTTCATCAGCCTTCGCAAGTACCGTTAATTGACCTTTCACCCTGTTTAATTTCCATCTAAATCTTTCTTTTATTATATTTCGTATTCGGCAAGGGTTTTGAATTCCCAGCGCTAAAAATCGAATCAAAAGATTTGGGTTGGCATTAGGACACGAACCTGGTTCAAGTAACGGTTTTTTTAGGTTTTCGTTAAATTGCCTCGTGTTGGGAGGCGAATATTGTCCAAAAATAAACGAAAATAATAAAAATTTATATAAAGTATAATAATTTGGTAGAATTTTGAATGTGAATGTTTCAAATAATAAAATATTCGAAATCGAGAGAAAACACATCCGTGACGGGCTTTCAAGGGATATGTTTAAATTATTCGAGACAAGAATATCCTCCATCGTGAGGAAAGGACATCAATGAACATAATTAGTTCGAAGCCTTCGGAGCGCCACAGCGGGGCACAAGTTCCTCAACACTCCGCTTGAACGAGATCATTACCAGCCTTCATCCGGAAGTTTCGGGACGTGCAGCGCCAAATGACAAATTACTCGCCGTGCGTTGACCATCTTTCAGGCGAAATGAAGAAAGCAAGCGTGATTTTTTTCCGCTCGGACATTTTCCAACGAGAACAAACTCTCTCTTCCTGGAATGGTTGAGTGAAATTGCATCGGTTTTGTTTACCGACTTCCAATTTCGCCTCCTTCGGGTTCGGTCATTAAATTGTCTTTGCTTTCTCTGGAAAAGAAAGAAGTATTATTTTCATTCCAATCTTCACTCGTCACACAATTTGTCTGGCCAGAAACATCTGCACAGCCAAGGGCATGTTGTTGCTTGTTGCGAGATGCCAAGAGCAGCATTTTGGCAGTCGCAGAAACCATTTTTCATGTCCCATGTAGAAGGGTTTCCCTCGAACTGCTCCTCCCGCCTTCCCAAAGAGACCGATGGGCTTGTTTATTTGACTTGTGCTGTGTGAGGTTCGGCTGCAACAACTGCGCATCTTCTACCACGAGCGGAATGAACCGGTGCACCGAAATACGATGGTGATTTGGTTTTCCGTTGATTGAAAAGAAAATAAACCATCAATCCACTTGAGACAAACTGGGGAATCGGAACCGCTCGAGGCATCGATTTGGCTCGTGCTGTTCGCTATTTCGGAGGAACGGAAGAAAAGATACTCTTCCGGGGATTCATATAACACAAAACTGTTGACCACGTGCCTGGAATATGCCGGAAGATGGGATGAAGAAAACGGATGATTGCCGGATAGATGGTTGGATATGTAAATAAACTATCCTTCTAGTAAATAGTTCTTGAAAATTGTTCCCTAAAACACGCAGGCGAAAGCAAAAATTTTTTTTCATTGAAGGCAGAATAGAACTTCCTGGTATGATTGTTTAATTCCTTCCTCCAATAGAGACATATTTATCTTTCAATCAGTAGGTAATCTCTACAGGTAATAATTAGATGATAAAGAAATGGGATGAACCTGCCCAAGGCTTGATATGTTGAACCGCTGCTCTGTCATGTTACGAGGTATTGGTTCTTAACAAACTCATCAGCTCGTAAAACAACTCTTTATCCAAGCTCAACGCTTCTCGTAGTCCTCTTCCGGATTTGCATTTCCATACGGCGTCATTGATCCAAAAGGCGTCTGCATTCTTTTTCCGTAATCCCTGGGTATATTTCTTGAAGATTGTATGCCCTAAATGTATGCAATGGTAAGATTTTGCCAAAGCTTCCTTGCTCGAAATAAGGTTGCAGAAAAATGGTCAAGCGTTCTTTGGCTGCATTTGCTAAGACACTCAACCTCAGAACATTGTCCACGGGTTTTGGGTTAATCTGATTATTAGGCTTCCCTTTCTTTCCGAGTCTTGGAGCTTAGGATTCCACAAGTTCTTGAGGTTCTTGTAAAGTGGTAGAGTTTATCGAAAAGAGGCCCATAAGACGATGATCTTCAGCTCGGCGCAAAGTGTCACCGGGCAGAAAGCGGACATGTCGCCCGGAGACACGCAGGAAAAGATCAAACGAGAACTGATTTACATCGGTCTGAAAGTGAACGATTGAGATGTTCGCCTTTGTCAACTTGCGGTTTTTGTTCGCTTAATGCCCATTTACCAGAGATTCAACTGCAATCATGCGTGGGAAAAAGGAAAATTGAATAATGAAACAGCAAAACCATGCTTCCGAAATCTTCAGGAAAGAGGAATAAATGTTTGAAATGACCTCTACCGGAAGCGGGTACCTGCAAAGGCAGGGCAAAGCCCAGTAGCGACAATGTCGCACAAACATTTTGTGGTCAGTCGTGAAAAAAGATTCTGCAAAAACGATCGATCATAATTCTTGGGTTTGGCGACTTCCGAAACCCCCGTTAGTGAAGGAATCTCCCAGAACCAAAACCCGGAAAATTCCGTACGGAAGTCGCGTAACGAATCGTCTGCAATACACTTCCATCGACCACCCTGCTCGATCGTTCCCCGTTCCTATGGATCACTTTCACCGAAAGGTACCTTCCACTTATCATTCTGAGGGTCAGCTCCGGTAAATGACTTCACACCGGGTTTGCCGGGAATTGCAGGATCGAATGAGAATGGCGTTGCATCACCGCCGAGTCTGGAAAATATTAGGGAACAACTGACCAGACGACGCGGTGGCTAACGACCGACATGGCACGTACAGCGACGACGACGACTCGGTTGAAATGGGGTTGAATTTCCTGTTTTCGTCTATTACGGTCAGTGGAATGAAAATGGAACTTTATGTAACACATTGGAGGAAATTTTGTTGCTACGCGGTTTCTAGCACGTAGAACGTTAGCCCTTTGACCGCTAGGAACCTGTTTGAAATGTTGTTTCTCATTAAGAATTTCACACGAACCATAAGAACGGGAAGCATAATGCTGAGCAAAGTGGCATTAAAGTTAATTTACCATACTTCAATTAAATTTGCTGTGCGGTAAGTGTCTAGATAGAATAGAGTTTTACACGACATCTATAATTAAAAATATAATTGTTCCTGGAACATGTCAAGGTATGATAAAAGAAAAGACATCTTACCCTACAAATGTATTTTTATTATTTGAAAACCCACATCTTTATAATCACATAGCTTTTGATAAACGGATAACACCAGTTCTCGAAGCAAATATGATTTACCCAAAAATCCAGGAAACCCTAGAAGGCTATCTCATGGTAAGAAAACCCTTAACCAACGTGCGTTAATAAAGCCACAAGAAAAACGAATTTACACTGATGATGCCGTTCGATTTTGTAAGCCACGGGAGTTATCCTAATTTTGCACTCATTTTACGCATAGTGGCTTAAGGATACAAACAAAGATTGCGAAGGAGTAGAATGTCATAAGAATGAGTGAAAGAAGGGCAATAAAAAGCCCACAAGCCATGAGGTGCAAACAAACTCACTAATCGCACCTATCCACGCCCATTTCTGTTTTTTCTCTTTTTGTATTTCCTTGTTGTGTGTTTTTCTTCGTTTGCAACAAGTTTCTTCATCTTGCAAGAAAACCGAAACCTGGCCCTCCCTTTTGCAGCAAAATGGAGATACGCACAACGCGGAGGGAAAAAACAAACAAACATGGTACCGTCCCGTTTCGTTGCGTTAAGAGATTGCAGGAAAACGCCTTCGGTGGTACAGTTTTGTGAGGAGCTTTGTTTTTCTTTTGCACCTTTCGAAAAAAAGGATGATCATTTCCAAAGAGTTTAATCACCGAAGGGGTGCACAACACCCTAGCCATGGTTGATAATCCGCTCGAATTGGACGAAATCTCTTGACCTCTGGCAACCCCGGAGCAGGAAGATGATCAAATGGCACACGGCAGGACATCAGCTCGTGGGAGTTGAGAGATTATTTTCGAGGAAATTTGGATTTTTTCTCAAACTTTATGGTATCGCCGTGTCATTTTTGCATCTTCGTTGCTGGCATTCTCCGACACTCACGTTTGGGGTTTAGGTAAATCCTTTCCCACTAAAAACGGTAAAACCCTGTGCGGATGAAAATATAAACCGTTATGGCTTATTCACATGGAAAGGGAACTGGTCGTCGCTTTTGTGGATGATTTGGTGAAAAGAAAAAAGGATTCGTTCCAGATTCTTCCTGGATTGAATTCAACTGCAGCTTAAGGCGAAGAAGGAGGTGTCAAAAACAAATTCGTCATATGGCACCGACATATTGGCAACGTTAAGTTTTACGAATCAGCCATTTTTTCCCACCAGGAATGAACATGTGGAAGGGAAAATTCACGTTCCAGATGCGGAAGGAAGTGTCGCGATAGGATGCAGACCTCAATGCCGAGTAAATGTGAAACACAAATGTTGGTTATTCAAAAGAGGTACGACGACGAGCAACGGATTGGCACAATTGAAAGCTGTACGGTATTTTGTGGTTCAATCGGAGGGTTTGTGCTCGTCATTCCACGTGGCATTCAAACGATTAACGGGTGTCGTTGAATCCCACTCCTAATGAAGGATGCTTTTGCTGCGTTCTGTGAAGGAAAGTTCACCTTTTCCCATACCCAAACGTGACTCTCGTTGAGCGATGCTTCGAGGAAAACCTATAATGTTAATTTGAATGAATTTTTCCAAACTATTTTGAGGAGGAAAGAATGGTTTTTCAGATCGACATGAAATTCAGTCTGATAATCATGACGGAGCATGTTTTACATGTTGTTCATTTACCTAATTTCCTAACTACCTTGCGAATTTATGCCGGCTATTAAACGATGACAATGAAGAATACAACATGACCGGATAAAATGAAACATAAACGAATGATGAAGAGCACTGATTAATCTTCAATGCACCCTTCGTTCCAACAACTATTTGATTGTTGTTTAATTTTCTATCATGTTGTAATCTGTTTTCCTTAAACGGAGATCAATAATAGACAACGAAACAAGCAGAACACGAAGATTCCAAGGTAAATGCCTTCTGTCTTGCCTTTTGCTTGTACCTCGAACCTTAAACCGAACCTTTCGCAATGTCGCCTGGAAGCCACAAAGTTAAGCGTAAGACTTTGGGAGATAAAGAAAGAACGAAAGAAAGTAAAACCGAACAATTGAAAAATTCGAGGAAGCTGGACACCGAAATGGCATAATCCCTTGTGCGTTTTGCGGTAACAAACCTGTGCCAACAAACGAAGTTTCGTGTTGAATGAGGAGGAAGGGGAAAAGAAACAAGCTACTTACCGCAAGCCGGCCAAAGAAGGCTTCGTCCGGTCACACAAACGCTTGTGCTTGACCAATACCTCGAACGACGGACGTCTTGTTCCCTGGAGGAAAATTCCCTCACGTAAAGGTTACGGAATCCCTCAACTGCTTGTCCTCCGAAGGAACCAATCCTTTTTCCCTTTTTGCCGATCGCCCGACCGTCATAAAAATGGCAACAAATTGACCGTGTGTTCGTAGCGGGTTTTCCTTTTTCTCCTCCGAAAAGCGCAATGATTTGCTAATTTTACTCAAACAATTACCGCACACCTTTCGACGAACCTTCGACAAAGGGTGCTGGCCAGGATCGGGAAGAGTATTTTCATGCAAATTACCTTTCTACCGGTGTTTGCGAAGGCTCTGACCAGCAACCGGAGTCGAGCGAAGGTCAAACAAACGCGATTCCGTGATTCGGGCCGCCAAGGACCAAGGAGTAGTGATGAGGCAGTTTTCTTTCAGTGGAATCTTTTCTTTGCGATGCGTTACTTTGCCGCCTGGCTTATCTTCTATGTCTCGTTTTTTCACGCAGAGTTTCTTGAAAAGGGTTTTTCGTAACCATCTGAAGTTCTCTACCGATTGTGATGGACTTCTCGAACGTCCATCTCGTCTCGTTGGATAAGAATTGAATGTCCGATCCTTCCGGGAACGTCACTGGTAACGTGTTTTTCTCTTAATAAACCATTTCTCGTACGATCTTGTTGCTTCTTCGGGGCAGTTTTATTTTTTACTGTACAACTATTCAACCCACAAAAATGCTACTCTCGCCACGGGCCACACGATCACTTCCGCTACCGCTCTACTTCTGCTTGATCACGTGCGGCAGATCGTACTTTCCGCGGACGCACTTGATCTTCACGCCGGGCAAATCCTGACAGCGACCGACGCGCACCAGCACGATGTTGTGCTCCTGCAGGTTGTGCCCGATGCCAGGAATGTACGCCACCAGCTCCTTCCCCGTGGACAGTCGCACCAACACGCACTTTCGGTTGGCCGAGTTGGGCTTCTTGGGCTTCTTGATCAGCGTCTTCAGCACAACTCCCTTGGCGAACGGCTTGCCGTCGAGCGGTTGGCGGGGTGGCCGCACCTTGAAGTGTGGCCCTGTCCGGTGCATCTGGTTCAGGGTGGCCATAGTGCTGCGCTGCATGAACGAAGAAATGGCTGCGAACGAAAGGAGGAGAACAAAAAATGCATAAGGCTGTGATTTCACGTGGTTTCTTGATTCGATCTGGCACGTGACCGGTCGATTTAAGTGGGTTTTTCATTTGGATGAAAGGATTCCCGATGGATCCAGACGTCTTACGCTCGTGCTACAAACAGCTGCTGGTTGATCGACCCTGGTTTGTCGACCATTGTCAGCTGCGATGGAGACGGCGTGATGCCACGCCCAACAATAAAGGGTGCTCATACAAATAAAAAAGGATGAGGATCGAAGATGAATGTGCATAAATTTGAGATAAAACTATCTAACGGTTCACAAACCACAAATAAACCAATCAAGAGAACTTAAGTCGATCTTTTAACGGGAAAAAGTTTCCTTCCGTCAACCAACAATGTTTTTATATTCCGGTTTTTTTACGAGTTCTGCAGGAGAATAAGTTTTACCGTTCTTAGTTGACACCTTTAATTTCATGCAATTTATCTTTTTGTGTAGAAACATATTAAATTCCTTTTTCTTAAACATTTTAAAATAATTCTTAATAAACTATCCAAAAATTTAAGATTAAGATTGAGTCAAACCCTATTTAGAATTGAAGTTCGCTTGAATAAGTCTCTTAAATTGAGTAATTAATTATTTGCAATGAAACTGGTGATGAAAGCGAGGCCATTATTGTCCCAACTAGCAGGGTTAAGTATTTCATTTAAATTTTGGCGAATTTGTCACTTAAATTGTACAGAAAATCTTAAAAATGAATTGTTACATAAATTGTTGGTAATCAAAAAACCCAAGCTAATAGAATTTTGATAAAGAAATGACAAATGTTAAATGGAAAGAATATTTGTCTTTTGTTTTCCAAAGAAAAACAATCCGGTTTAAAATTCTTTTGCAAACAAGCTAACATATTCGATATTGTACACAAAATCTTCTACGACATCCGAGAGGGATATTCGATTTGATCGATAGCCGGTTACGAAACAAAACGATCAAAGCAGGAATGTTTTTCTGTTGTGTCCTGAGATCGTCCTGCGCGATAATGTTTTCGACTTGTCAACGCAAAAACCGGACTTGAGACTTGTTCAACATGATGTTTAACACGTGTTAATCAGCGTTCGAGTGCCGCAACGAAGAAAGCTGGCATGTCGGTCGACCGGTAATGATAGCTTCGGTGTTGACCCCACACTCCTTCGTCCCTTTTGTATGACGTCTTAACCTCGTCCGTTTTCCTTTCTTCGCCAATTTTCATCCTTTTTTGTAAGGTCCTTTTGTCTTCGTGCGTTGATTCGTAACGAGGAAGAAACCATTTCACAAAGAAGTAATGCCACCTTTGACAGATCGATCGATTCAACCTTTTGTTTCTCGTGTGGTTACGGTTTGATAGAACCGTTATGGTCTGCGCCAGTTGTGTTCATCGATTAGAGTCTGCACCTTTTGTCACAAGGTGGACATCAGCACGCTTGCATTGTGTGGTCAGAGGAAGGGCTTGCATAAAAAAGGCTTATGCTGACCACGAATAGGCCAGATCAGAACATAATTGACCAGCTCGAGTGGAAAACCACGAGAATACGGCAGAATTGAGAGCTCAATCGATTATTACAAAAGAATATGGGCGTTAGTTGCATCTTTGTTCCTTTTGGGAAATGTCAATAGGAAGATTGATCGATCATCGTTGCACTAGTTTTAAAATTTAAGGGAATTGTAGGTTCGTAACAGAAAAATATCGGTAAGCCACTCGAGTGACAGTAGAGAGCTGGATACAGTTTGAACATCTTTTAAAACGCTTAATGCGAAGAGTTGATCGTCAAGTGGGCAGATTTTATTATCGCATCAGATGAATCTATTTCCTCGTCCACGATGACATACGGCAGACATCGAAGCGTCAGCTGCACGATGGTGAACAGGCTGCTGGACAACCCATTTTCAGGTACCTGCAGTGGTAAACCTCGATTAAAATCTTCAACTGGTATGGTATAACCTCTAAGGACGATTGACGGCGCATTCCTCAGCGATGAGGTTAAACTCACGAGCTACAACATTTCCAATCGCTCACACTCATCTCACCTTTCTTTCCCTATCGCCTTCCATGCATCCTCGCAATCTAGAAGGGTTTAAACGGAGGACGGTTGGGTTGCGCTTCACCTAATTCCGGATTCCATGTGCCGACCTTTTCCTCGAACGCCATTTGTTGCAATTCCACACCCGCACAATCTGTCCTCAGCGATTCTGACCACGATTAGCCGCCCAACGGTCAGAGAACTCTTCAGCAGCAGCCGCCCCAGGATCATGACGTGGCAGGAAAAACTTGTCCCCGGTGCGGTGGTGGACAATTTCATCTCCAGCGATGACCGTTTGCCTGCCTTTACCGAGCGGAGAAATGGCCGATGAAAATTGTGACATTTTACGAAGCTCGAGCATCCACGAACCATCGGCATAATCCTTTCACCCAAACGAAAGTGCACAATAATGCGTCCCAGGACAGTCCCTGGGACGCTATCCTTGCTTTGACCACGTTTGAAGGGGCAGATGTTTTTTTCTCAGATGGCCGGACATTGGTCGGTAAAACTCGTGGTCGTGCAAGCAATGGTTGCAATTTGCGGCGTTCGACCATTGGAGGGTTTTGTCTACTGATCCCTCGGGATAATCGGAAGGGGTGAGCAAACAAATTGTTTCAGTGGATGTGGAAGTGATTGCAGAAGAACCATTTTCCTGGTGTGCAATGTTTGATTTAATTTTTGAAATTTAGATTATTAGTTTAAACCGATGGTGAATGTTAGGTATTTACAAATGTTATCAAATTGGTTTAACGAAATATGGCATGAAATAATAAACGGAAAAGCCTTCTAAGGAAAAGTGGTAGTTATTTGACATTTCTATTTCTTCCTTTTTTCCTTCAAAGCTCTCAAGAAAGCTCAACTTCTTACAAGACATAGTTCAGTTTCCTTCTAAGAAGCTAAATTGCATGCAGGATGCAACAAGAAATCTGTGAAGATGCATTCCATTTCAATAAGCTTGCGAGAACCGTGTTACAGCTTTCATGTAAAATCCTAGTCGTGCGAAAAAAGGGAATGGTTTTAACCCAAAAGCCACCCAACATTCACACGTGCACAAGCAAACGTCATCCCTTCGCATGGGTCAAGCAAAGCAATTGCCACAAACAATAGGACCCGGATGCATTGTCCGGCGGCATTTGCCTCCGAAAGGACACTCCCGAACTGAACAATAAAATCCAATCTATATGTAAATTAGTTTTCCCAATCCCCATCCGGCTTGTGGCACTTTACCTTTTTTTTGCCAAAACCCGGTCCAATTGGATGCTGGACATTATCCTTCTCGTTTCTTTTTGGCAAATTTGTTCCGATGTTGCACACAAAGGAAAGCTCATCTGGAAGCTTTCGCCACATTGCATTCAACCCGTGTCCTTTTTGGCAATGGATGTGTATTGAGAAAAGATGTCCGTGACGTTCGGAATGTGTGTTTGCAGAAAAAGGAGAAGCGTCACACTAAATTTATTACACAGGTGTGCAAAATAACGCTTAGACAAAGCAATGAGAGTGAATTAAAAAAGCTTTGTAACGCCTGCAAAATCGTAACTTTTTTCCTTTGTCGTATAGTTCTAACAGGATGCATGAGACTTTGAAGTGAAAAAACACTAGTTATATTACAGCAAATTGTAAAAGAGATATTTGAAAGCGATAAAGCATTCCGTTGGTTTACATAATGACTTAAAGATAGTCGAAAGCTTTGCCTAATGGCGTTATGGATTAGCAATGAGCAAATCCCTTGAATGTCGATAGGCTATATCTTGATCTCCGTTAAGGCATACTTGAGTTTTTTTTATAACCGTCCATCGTTGGCAGATAAGATACGTGCGGTGTGTTTTACTTGCACTTTGGTAAAATTCGAACACCTGGTGACGTTGTAACCCTCTTTCATCAAAAAGGAATGCCACGAGGATGAAAAGCAAAACCGAATCCGAACTACAAAAAGAGATAGAGGATGAACAACAACCAATGCTTATCGTTTCGTCTTCTATCAGTCTAGGACGGATATCTGAATGATGCATCTATTTTTATGACCACCGTGTCTCGGAATCATTGCGCCCAACCCTGGAGCGGAGGAGATTTGCTTGCTTATCTGCCCCCCGTAGGGAGTTTTTAAGTGGCTGACATTCCACCGGCAGTCGCTCAGTGTCACATACGATGGCGCGCGAATTGGTAAAGTGTTCTACTCGGGTGGGCTCGCGAAGGTGGCGTTTTCTCCCGTCGGTGGTTCTGTTGTTCCTGGCGAGTTGTGCTTCCAGCAGTGCATGGCTAAGTCCACTGCCAGATGAGGTGTTGGCCGGTGATAGGTTTCTGGAAGCCGGTGTGCTAGAAGTCGTTCCAACGCAGGAAGTCGATAGGACGTACTTCCTGCCGAACAATTCCATCCCGACTCACTACTCTATCTCGCTGTACACGGACATCCACAACGATGTGCGGACGTTCAGTGCTACCACCAGGGTGCACCTAACCGTGGTGGAGCCAACCGATGTGTTGACCATGCACGTCCAGGAACTCACTATCAAAACGGTGGCACTCCACAGGATTCCCAGCGCGGGTGGTAATCCGATCAAAATTGACAACCCAACTTGGAAAATAAACATCGTCCTTGAGCACATCATTTTCCAGTGCTCGAGCGTGATTCCCAAGGGAGACTACATCCTCGAGGTTTCGTACACCGGCACGATGCGTAACTACCAGAGTGGATATCTAGTGTCGAGATATCGCGACGACGAAGGACAGTGGAAATCGGTGGGAACGACACACTTCCAGGCAACGCTCGCCCGTCGGGTGTTTCCCTGCTACGACGAACCTGCCCTAAAGGCAACGTTCGACCTGGAAATCACTCATCATCGCACGTACAACGCGATCGCCAACATGCCGAGGAAAAGCCTTACGATCGATCCCAACAATCGGGAGTATCTGGTGAGCACGTTCGAGAGGACTCCCCTAATGTCTTCCTATCTGCTGGCGTTCGCAGTGACTGACTTTGTGTCGTTGGGGGACAAACAACACGAGGTGGTTGTGCGCAGTAACGCTCAGGCTGAGGCAACATATGCCGTAGATGCTGGTGCTGCGATTTTAGAACGACTTGGGACGTATCTGGAAAACTCCTACTTCGACCACATGCCGAAGCTGACTTCTATCGCCGTTCCGGACCGGGGCACAGGTGCTATGGAGAACTGGGGTCTTGTGACGTACGGGTAAGTACGGATCTCCAAAATGCGCTTATCGCCGGAACCTCAAATTGCCCCTTCAATTAAACCCCGAAACCATCGATAGCGAGTTCCGATCACGATACTAAAGGTAACCGCCCTGGAATTAAATTCTGCGATTACAGGGAACCGTCGCTGTTGTACAATCCGGCCGTAAACACCTATCGCAATCGTAAACGGGTGACGACCGTCATCGCCCATGAGTACGCCCATCAGTGGTTCGGGGATCTGGTCAGCCCGCAGTGGTGGGAGTACATCTGGCTGAACGAAGGGTTCGCCACGCTGTACGAGTACTACGCAACCCGGCTGGCAATGCCCGGTGACGAGTACTGGGAGCTTTTCAACGCAGAGGTCACCCAGAGAGCGTTCCTGCAGGATGCGAGTGAGACGATTCGGCCGATCAATTGGAACGCCGCCTCACAGGATGACGTACCGAAGCTGTTCGACATCATTGCCTACCAGAAAGGTAAGAGACGCGTTAGATGGCGTTGTGCTAATGTGACATTGACTCTCGCCTTTCCCGCTCTCCAAAGCCGGCAGTGTTCTGAACATGTTCAGCAAAGTTCTCGGTGAGACAAACTGGCGTGCGGGCCTTAAGGCATATCTTTCCGAACGAGGATTTGAGGCAGCCACTGAAGAGAACCTGGCCACTCACCTCCAGCAGGCGATCGACGGCAAGAACGTCCTACCGGAGGGGGCAAATGTGCGTGCCCTTCTCGCATCCTGGACCGATGGACCGGGATTCCCAGTGCTCAACGTGCGACGACTCTACCGCGACGGAGAAATAATTCTCTCCCAGGAACGATTCCTTGCCGATAAGGTCCTCCCAAACAACCACATCTGGCACATTCCGTACAACTACGCGTACAAATCTTCACCGACGTTCTACGAGCTGGAAAAGCACGAGTGGCTTTCGTCACGTGCAGCCAAAATCTCCACCCCTGTGCCAGACGACGAGTGGGTTGTGTTTAACCGGCAGCAGATGGGATATTATCGGGTGAACTATGACGCCCGGAACTGGGAATTGATCGCGGAAGCCCTCATGGAGCGGCACAATGATATTCACCGACTGAATCGCGCGCAACTCATCAATGATGCGTTCAATCTGGCCCGAGCGGATCTACTGGACATGGCCGTGGTGTTGCGCATGATGCGATACCTTCGTATGGAGAGGGACTATGCTCCTTGGCAAGCGGCGGATAAGGTACTCTCCTACCTCTACGACAAGTTACGTGGCACGGAGCATGAAGAAGCTTTTGTGACGTACGTCGATGGACTGATTTCGGAGGTGTACGCTACGACGCCGGTCGATACGGTCAATGCTTCCGAGTCGACATTGTTCAAGTACCTTCGCCAGTTGATTACCGGATGGGGTTGTCGAATTGGATATCGCGACTGTCTAGAGCGTTCCCGGGAGGCTCTAAGGAAAGAGTTCACACCCGAGCAAGGCTCAACGGCCGTTCAAGTCCATCCTGATGTGAGAGCTGTGGTTTACTGCTATGGATTGCAAGAGGATGTTGTCAACGAGTTCGAAGCTATTTACCAACGTCTGATAGCGTCTCGCAATCAGGCAGAACGGACAGACCTCATTGATGCACTGGGATGCTCTAAGAATCCGAGCAACATTAGGACGATGATTGCGACTATTTTGTTCAGTGCATTACCCGACACGAACTTTGTGTACCTTTCGGAGGAACGTGGTCGAGTGTTCGAAGCCATCGTCGCTGGAGGCAGGGCACCAATTGATTCATTAATGATCGTGCTTAGCGACGTTGTTACTGTACAACAGCTGATGGCGTAAGTATACCCCCTGATTTTATGGTAACTTATTGATCTTCTAACGTTTCTACCTTTGCTTTCTCCAGCATCGTCGGTGAGGGAACGATCGTAAATGCGGTCACAAACATCGCCCGACGAACAAACAACGCGCAGGAGATGGCACAACTCGAAGCGATGTTAACCGCTCTACAAACGTCTCTCTCTGCGAGTACCCTCGCTGCCGTCCGGGAAACGGCTTCCTCACGCACCCAATGGTTCACGACGGCCGAGGGACTGATTGTGGGCGAGTTCCTAGAGCGATACAATGTTTGATGAGGATTTTAGAATAGGTACAGATAGGCGTTGCGTTGCGTATTGATAAAATTAAATCACGAAGTCGTGACGTGTTCGGGTGTGGAAGGGCAGAATCGAACAGATGATTGCTTATCATGTCAAGCTGTCAAAAGCGGGTGTTGTTGAATGAATGGCTTGCCCACATTGATTGCCCAATCAAAAGCAGTCTGTTTTTATCATACGCAAAGTGATCCATTGATGAGATTCATCCAGAAAATAAACAAAAGATGTTGAACGAAAACAATCCTTGTCCTGCATCTTCTTATTGAAGAGCACTATGGGTGTGGTTATATTAAATTTATTTATGAGGTATTTTTGTTGCTTTATTTTATAGTAAGAGAACATAGCTTGAATAAGTAAAGTATCTTTCTGTAATGGGATCACTTACTTTATATCCTAAAATTGAGTGGTAGCTATGGTAACGCTTCATAATCTAGAACGCGTTACTATGGTTAACTGATGATGTAGCGACAATCTCAACGATTGATCTCGGGTGACATAAGCCATTTCCCGTGATGCGATCGTTTTTCTTTAAAGTAATGAATAAATTACAAGTAGTCTAACCTACACCCACAGTCAATCAAACCCCAAGATAAAGCACTGAGTTGTGTAACATCGATGGGCCTATCTATTAAATAATGAAGACACTGTTCAATCACAGGTGATTACCATATCGCCCTGCAACCGAGACAAGGGTAACAAACCCAACGGCAACGGAGTATAAAAATCAAACTCCTGCCACATCCGGCACGTCAGTGTGCTTCACCGCGAGAGATGGTGATGAAATTAGGGAAAAACTTTGTGCCACTCCTGCTGTTGGTGGTGGTCTCTACTACATCGGTGTTTGGCCAGCACCCGAATCGTCCTGCCCTTCCCGAGTGGAGTGATCGAGAGTTTGCCCAGGTGTCGTCGGATGATGCGCAGCCTCGGGACGATCAGATCGACCAGAGCTACCGTCTGCCAACGGACACGGTACCCTCGCACTATACAATCCGTCTGCACACCGACTTGCATACGGTAGCCGGGCATTCCAGGGCATCGTCGACATCCACTTCGATGTGATCGTACCGACGGAAACCATCACCGTGCATAACCGTGGGCTA
>KE525036.1:846780-952667 GCA_000441895.2 Anopheles sinensis
CCTCGCGCACAAACAACGATGGAGAGTTGGAGCAACTGGACCAGTTCCTTGCTGCCCTTGGCGATCTGATCAGCCCGGAAACGGCCGAAGCCGCTGTACGCACCGTCAAGACAAACGCCGCTTGGTTCGAGTCGTTCGAAGGAGTTGTTTCCACCAACTTCTTTGCCAACTTTGCCAAGTAAAACGGGAGGCGTATAGCCGCCCAAATAAAGTATTTGTTTCAAAATAAAAATCAGTCACCCTTTGCAGAATGAATGCTCGAGACCTTAGCCTTAAAGACATATCTAAGTGGTTTTAGGTCCGAAAAATGTTTAGGTTTTTAAGGAAGTCATCCTAAAACAAACATCCATTGAGAGTATTCGCTTGATTCCCTACCGAAATCATTCAATGACGGTCAGTACGTCTGGTGTGAAATATTTCAACACACAAACAATACATAATCTTGATGTGCACATCTATCTCAAACTGTCTATCAAGGGACGCATTGAATTGATAATGATAGCACACATATGCGGACACAAACTGCTTGTTTTACAACCTTGCAGCGGTCGGTCTTATCTTAGCGTATTATTTCATGCACAGGAAAGTCACTCCCATTCATTCGACGATGGACAACAATTCAAGAAATAAGGTTAACGATCATCAACTCTGCGTATCAAACGAGCGAAACGAGATTAAAAACGTGTTCACACAACAGACTGATACTCGTATTTCCGCGCAAATATCTAAAATTATCTTAACTATTTTTATTATATAACATCGGTTTATTACATGACCCCCATGACAAACAAATAAAAGGTGAATGGATGTTCCAACCGTAGCACAATGATTTGACGCTTCCTTTCGAGGGATAACGCACATCCTGTTGTACGTAGGGCCAAAATGATGGAGAAATTCATACTCATCCCCGCGAAGCTACCACAGAGCTACTCTTCTAGGCCGATCAGTCGTTATCCTATCATTTTTCGCCACTATCTAATCTTTACAATCCCCAATCGGTCAATTGGTATTCCCAATTGTGTATTGATTCAATGCGTTTTATCACCACCGATCAAGTGAGACTAAAGCTGGCCTAGGAGAGGCACTCTGGGCCAGCGACACTATAAACGACCCGGCCTTAGGCGCGGTTACGTTCAGTCAGTGTTAATCCCTTCGCTGCGAAGGAACATCCTCTCACCCGTGGAGGAAGTGAAGAACTTTGTGTTTTAAAAATGCTATCCCCAAAGAAGGTGATAGGTGTTGGGGTGGTGCTCGCCGTCCTGTGTCTGGTGGCCAATCCGGTTTCGGCTGGACGTCCCGCTTGGAAGTGGCTTGCGGAACCATCGGATAATACGCTTGCCTTCGAGCAGGATCAAGAAGCTGCGCCGGAGAGCCTTTTTCCGAGCCGTCGTCAGCCGGTAGATGAGTCGTACCGGCTTCCCGGTAGCACGGCACCGGTTCACTACCACCTGGCGCTTCGGACGGCGATCCACGAGAATGATCGTCAGTTCAGTGGCACGGTTACGATTCACTTGCAAGTCCTCGAGGCAACCACGACCATCGTAGTGCTAAACCGCCGGCTTACGATTCAACGTGCGGCACTCCTCCAGGAGGGTACCGGTGGTACCGTTGGCCCGCAGGTGGAACAACCTTCATTCACAACGGATGCGCGGACGGAACATCTTACGTTCACCCTGTCGCAAGTGCTACAGCCCGGTTCGCGCTACTTCTTGCGCATCGAGTTCCAGGGAGTGCTGCAAAACAACAACAATATGGGCTTTTTCGCTTCGTCCTACCTCGACGACAATGGTGTGCGTCGCTACCTGGCCTCGAGCAAGTTCGAACCGACGCACGCCCGCTCGGCCTTCCCATGCTACGATGAGCCACTACTAAAGGCCACGTTTGAGCTGGAAATTACGCACTCCGTAAACTACAACGCCGTGGCGAACATGCCAATGGCCGGCACCCCCGTACCGGATCCGGACAACGTAAACTACGTCACGACCAAGTTCGAGGTGTCACCGAAGATGTCCACCTATCTGCTGGCGTTTGCCGTGAGCGATTTTTCCATTCGCACCGCCGGCCAGCAGACGGTGTACGCCCGCTCGAACGTCTTCGAGGAGACTCAGTTCCCGCTGGAGGCAGGCAATAAGATTCTGGATGCGCTAAGCGACTACATGGACATTTCGTACTACGAATTCATGCCCAAGATGACGCAGATTGCCATTCCCGATCGGGGCACGGGTGCAATGGAAAACTGGGGCCTGGTTGCATACGGGTGAGTGTAAGGTTATGTTCCCTAGCAAACACGATGGTGTAATGGATTAATAAATCTTCTTAATCATACACCTCATGACAACCCACTTTGGAACATATCGGACAAAAGATTCGATGTCCCAATGACTATGCTACTATCATTGTGAATAATTTGTGTTGCGTGCGTGTGTGTGTGTGCTATCACACTCGCATATGGTCCCTTATCACGGCTTAAACAATCGTGTGATTGTTTTATAACCACCAGTTAAAATAAAAGACTATTGCACTCATCTATCGGTTGTATCTGGTTCGTTCCATTCCCCAACAGAGAACCCGTACTGCTGTTCAATCCGGCGATAAACTCCTATCGCACCAAGAAGACCGTCACGACGATCATCGCCCACGAGTACGCGCACCAGTGGTTCGGCAATCTAGTCAGTCCAAACTGGTGGGAATTCATCTGGCTAAATGAAGGGTTTGCCACCGTCTACGAATATCTCGCGGCCCAGCGGGCCTACCCGGAGGGAGAGTTCTGGGAGCTGTTCACCGTGGAAGTGATCCAGAATGCGTTCGCGGCCGATGCGAGCGAGTCGGTGCGTCCGATGAACTGGAACGCGGGATCGCCGGATGAAATTGCCGCCCTGTTCGATACGGTCGCGTACGATAAGTCGGGTAGTGTGTTGAACATGTTCCGCGAGGTGCTGGGAGATGACAACTGGCGCGCCGGCCTTACGACGTACATGCGAGCACGGCAGCTTGACGGAGCGGTGGCGGACGATCTTTACGCCGGATTGCAGGCGGCATTGGTTGCCAACGGGGTCACATTGCTGCCGGCCGGAGTAACGGTGAAGCAACTGATGGATTCGTGGACTACGGTTGCCGGATTCCCGATCCTTAATGTTTACCGTACGTACGGTGGTGAGGGATCCAACCATGAGGTTATTCTCTCCCAAGAGCGGTTCCTTTCCAACCGCCAGCTTCCCAATAGCCACGTGTACCACATCCCGTACGACTACACGGGTGGAAACGCGCCCAACTTTGAGATTTCGCCGGCTCAGTTCTCGTGGCTCTCTTCCAAGGCCGCCAAAATCAGCACGAACGTGCCGGACGATCAGTGGCTCATCTTCAACCGCCAGCAGACGGGTTACTACCGGGTGAACTATGACGCCCACAACTGGGAGCTCATCATTTCGGCCCTCCATGACAATCCCATGCAAATCCATCGACGCAACCGGGCGCAGCTGGTGAACGACGTGTACAACATTGCGCGGGCCGAACGCATCGACCTGGCTGTGGCCCTCCGCCTCATGGCGTACCTCCGGAAGGAGACGGAATACGCTCCCTGGACGGCGGCCGGCAGTGCTCTCACGTACTTCCACAACAAACTTCGCGGTACGCCCTCCTTCGAGCACTTCCGGGTGTACGTCAACTCGCTGCTGGCCGACATCTACCCGACGCTCTCGATGAACGAGCGCCCCGAAGACACGATGCTGCAGCGCTACCTGAAGCAGTTCATCATCACCTGGGCATGCCGCATCGGACACGGCGACTGTCTGCAGCAAGCGCGCACGGCGCTCGAGGCCGCCTACCAGACAAACACTACCGTCCATCCGGACGTTGCGACCGCAATCTACTGCAACGGACTGGCGGCCACCGACGCAAGCGACGAAGCGTTCGTTTGGGTGTTCGAGCAGTTCCAGAATTCAAACAACCAAGCGTACCGTACCGTCCTAATCGATGCGCTGGCATGCGCGCGCAAACCGTCCCACCTCGCATCGTTGATCTCGGTCGCACTCGGCACTGGCAGCGAGTTTGAAGCACTACTTGCCACCGAACGGACGCGCATCGTCTCGGCCGTGTACGGAGCGAGCCGGGAAGGTGTCGATGCGGTGATCGACTTCCTCTCCGTGCCCGCGCAGGTCACTGAATTTGTGGCGCGACTCGGACGACCGGCACTCAACAGTGCCGTGTCGAATATTGCCTCGCGCACCATTACCCAGCAGGAGCTGGATCGGTTGAACGCCCTTTTGGTCAGCTTAGGAACGGAGATTACGGAAGCAGTGGCCACTAGCGCCCGGGCTACGGTGCAAAACAATTTCAACTGGTTCAACACCCTGGAAGGAGTGGTCGCTACGGAGTTCTTCGAGAAATTCGCAACGCAACCTCAGGAATTGTAAGCCGGTGTTCCATTGCGACTGTCGCGAGGGAGACTATTTTGTTTGTAATTAAATAAAATTGAATATATAAAGATTGTTTAAATCACGAATTGATTCTGCAAACGTAGTCTTCACCTTGCGGATCAAACAAAAAGGCTTCCTTGTAACGAATATGAACTTTCGATCTTCTCTTCTGTTCTCACAATTCTTGTCACCATTAAAGAATCCTTCGCTTATCATCGCTTCTTGGAGCTTATATTTTTCAGCATAGTTCGACCTTCCTCTGAACATAAATCACCTGTTTTCGCATTCATTCCTCCACCATAGAGCACACACACACTCCCATTCACGCATCCATCGATCATACAGCACATTACGCATCCATACTTCTTATTCCTGCGCTCATTACCATCTAGGGTTTACAACAACGATTGAATGTTACTTAGAAGCTACTATAGTACTACAAGGAAGAGAACGAAGAGTTCCACCATACAACGCGCGTGGCTGGGCGTGATTTTGTTCAGCAGTTATTTTAGATATTTCCTTCTATTCCGAGACTGCAACAAAAAATATTAAAGGAATTCTTCTTCTCCTTACTCTTCTTAACGGCGATCGTTTGCCATTTTTCCATTCGTTCGCAAACAACCTATCACACACACACGCACAAACATTGAATGAAGTACTCCTACTTGTTCATTTTCGTTGGCCGAGGGGAGGAGGCTTATCGAGAAGTGGATTGACTGTCCGTGTAAAAACAAGCGCTAGCATCCGGTTATTTTAGGCAAGCAATGGATGAAGGATGACCATTTCGACCATGTTGTGCGTATTTTACTGAAATCTCGTTTCCGAGACCGATTCCAGGCTATCGTCGGAGGAACAATCTTACGATGGATGGATATTCAAAGGAGAGTTTTGTCTAATCGAATTGAATAAAATAGATTTTCCTCCAACATCCATCATGGTGCTCGAGACATTCTTGAGAGTTTTTAATCGCTCTGGAACGTACAACGACGATTGTAAAAGCAATTGCCGGTGGTAAGTATTTTTCCTTTTTCACATTCCATCTCCTCCTCCATCTCCTCCTTGTCCTCCCCTCATGCGCAGACTTGAAACAAAAGAGTCAAAAACGTAATTAAATCACAAACATCGAGTGCGTCACTCCTTCACACACCGATCGATCTCTCGCTAGATCCGTTAAAGAGCCATACATATCGACATTCTTGACGGCTTGGGATGCGTGGAATTGAGAGAGCATATTGGCGATCGTCTCCCATCCAACACCACAGCGCGACCCATCAATCGTATCGTTTGCCATACAAATTCCTACGTCCCGAGCTTGGCTCAAACGCAAACTAAAACCTAAGCCAAACGGATGTTGCGCCAGCGGGCTTTTAACCGGTGGACTTCCGGTTCGAAGATGAGGATCAACTCCCCATCGATGTTGAGAGTTGGTGCAGCTTGTGGATGGAACAGATTTCCGTTTTTCGAGTAAAATCCACTCCGAGATCAACAGTCGTATCAGTTGTTTTGTTTTTGTTTTTCGGCAGCTGTTAGTGCCTACGGGTTGGCGGTGGTTGAGCGGGCGGGCGGGGAGATAGATACATTCCGACTCGGGTGCGAATCGGAATGGTTGTTAAATATCAGGCGCTGCATTTCGTTTCTGTTTCGTTACTACTACGTTGCAGACTTTTGGTACTACTCGCCCCCGCGTTCAGTAGTTGTTGCCAGTCATCTCCCCGCCCGCTAACTATTCGATGCCATGAGCAAATATCATCACTAGCCCCGGTTCCACCATCACGTCCTCGTTCATGTGCGTGTTATCGCATTGCAGTACGAGTACTGCTTGTTTTCCTGCAACAAAGAAAAATGCACCCTGGTTAGGTGAATCCAATCGGAAGACGAAGATGTGCCTCGCTTACCCGGAACTCTCCGGCAGATATAGTTTTCGTATATTCGTCGATTGTTTTGGCGTGTTTCCAGCGAGCTGAGGCCCCGGGGCCACCGACGCTCGTGACAGTTTTCCATCAGGTCGTCGAGTATGTGCGGCGGGCAGCCGGATTCCGAGAGTGCGCGTTTTATCATGAGCTGAAACAACAATAAACGGGTTAGTTTATTAGTCAAATGCATCGAACGTGATCGCGTCTCTATAACCAACCTGCAACGCATCGTCCGGTGTGGAGATCATACCACCCCAGCGCGTCACCCGAGCACGGGCCAACCCGTTGCACCATCGCGTCACCTCGTCCCGCTCCATCTGGTCGGCAATGGCACGCATGGCGGGATTGGAGACGCGCATCGCGCGCATAAAGTCCTTCACCAGGTTCAGCTCGCGCTTCAGCTCGTTTATCACCAGGTTCTGGTCGTTGATTTCGTTCTTCAGCTCGCCCATCTTCTGCTGCTGACTGTGTACGAGCGAGCGCAGCTCCCGGAAGCAGTTGTGGTCCTTGTACTCGTCCTTCGGTATGACGAAGCCGCAGCCCTTCTCGCACGGCAGTGGCCGCTTCGGGTTGTGCTCGCACTCCTCGATGTGCGTCGCCAGCGTGTCCAGCTTCAGCACGAGCGTGCAGCCGTACATGGCGTTCTCGCACGTTATGTTCAGCCGGGAGAGCAGATTGCGTAGGATTCTTGGCACGGCGCGGAGATTGTTGTTCGTGATCGGATTGCGGTCGACCGGGCAGGTTGGCTGCCGTGACAGCCACTCGGTGATGCAGCCACGGCAAAACGCATGCTCGCAGGCGACGGCCTACAACAAGAAAAGGGGAAAAGAAGGTTAATAAGTGCTACATTCCTTAAACACTACGAGCTTTTCGCGGAGTGAAGCAGAGAGAAAACCACTTTTGCCTATATGTTTCACTATCTCCCTGACTGACAAACAGAAGGTACCGTAAAAACATTAACAGCAGAGACCGAATCGGCTTCTGTTATTTAAACCTCCAATAAAATACTCTTATCAAATTCTTTACGACTCCGCGAAGTCTGCGTTTAGTTTACATTACTTTCGTGTTATTTTCATGGCGTAGATGAAAACATACCAAAATTAACCAGGTGTTCTTTATCTCTTTTTGGGCTACGAAAATAAACAGTGACTCAGACTATGATCAGCGATATTACATTCAATTAAAAGTACTACTAGTAAGTAAAACTCGTCCGATTGAATCTGCTTCAGACCGGAAACAAAGACAACTTTTCCGCCGTGAGCCCTTCCCTCTTCAATTGCCTTTAAGCATGCCTAGGTCCAATCTTCTCTTCAGCCATAAATCAATATCCATTGCTTTGCAACGAAAACACCCGGAAGCAACCTAAGGTGCCATTCGTTTTTTTGTCGCTCCACGGGCTACCTTCACTTCCACTCTACGCTTGGTACGGCACACAGTGATCGCCGTGATTACCATTTGCCTTTTCTTTCGGCTGTTGCATCGACCGTTTCGCGAGTGAACCAATTCGACAGTTACCGAAAATTGCAGTCACTTTCTCTTCCGCAAGTGGCAGAGTTCCGCTAGGAAGAAAGGTCGTGCAACGTGAGCTGGTTCCTGCACCATCTCTATCTCTCTTTCTCGGATCGATCGTATTTCGAACAAACTCACCTGCAGCGGTTCCTCCAGCACGCCGGAACAGATGGGACAGATGAGCTCCTCGTCGACGTCACCCTGAAACCGGGTCAGATCGTAGCCCATGGTGGTCAACCGGATGACACAATTGTTTGTCCCGCTTGCTGTCGATAGGGTGAAGTCGTGGATGATGTGCGGCCACAGGGTGACGGAACGATCGATGACGGAACTCAAGCGCTTCGCGTTCGGTTCCGCCTGCCGGACACTACCATTGCCCCTACCAGCACTTGCACGCAGGCATCGGAAACGGTCGGGAAACGCACTGTGATTCACACGCACACTGCACACACTGATGGACACCGTCACTGTAAGGGATGCGCATCGACAATCCCTTCCGACCCGGGACACCACCGTTCACAAGAATGTCATACGAGATGCTGATACTTAACGGCACGCGGAAGCACACGATCCCTCTGTTCTTCTGTCGGAAGTGAAAGAAATGGGTTTTTATCACCTACTGCCCCCAGCAAACATACACACACACGCACAAGCTTGAGGAGGTCTGGAGTCTGCCGGCATCTGTTGTTTCAATTAACGTCAAGGGGCAGTTCCATCTTTCCTCGAGCAGTTATCGAGCGGAGTAGTGGTGTTGCTGCTGCTTGTGATGCTCTTCCGATTGTTTGCTAGCCTGACCAGTGCACCCGCCGTCCACCCAAACCAGTTCATCATAACCGCGCTCCTCACAGCCCCTTCCCCTCCCCCCATACACCAAGACGTGCCCCGTACGCGATCTCTTGATCTCACTCATCGATCGACTTCTCAACCACTTCTCATTCGCTCTTTTCCGTTTCTCCACCGACCGGCGAAAGGTGATCGAGTGGTTCGACGGAAGAAGGAAAACTTTGCAAAATAAAGGAAAAAACATACAAAAAACTGCTTACTTCTCCTTTATGCTTCCGATCGGACGAACGCGGAGGAATTTCGTATCCTAATGTTTCAACTAAGCAAATTGTTGTGAATTCTTCTTAGCTCGTTTTTATACTCAAAATGTTTTTGAAGTAGTTTAAATTGAGAATCGGATTCGCCGTTGAAGAATTTATCAAAAATGTTCGCTTATATGTGAGCAAACTATTGTTTCCTCAACGGTTTTTTTTTAAATTATTTTATTACATTCCACATCAAAAGTCCACTCACTGAACTCACTGTGCGGCGGTTCAGGGGTCCAGGGACTGGGTGTTGGAGTTCCGCAGTTCTCCGCAGTCCATTTTCGCACGTTCTTCCCACCGTTCGCTACTTCCGCCACTCCACCTCAGACCCCTCGGTAACCCTTGGCGCCCGGGGTGCCCCCGGTTGATGATTTATATACTTTTACTCGCATCCTCCCCCGGGGCGGCACCGACACAGATGGTAATGGTGAAGGGTGGGAGGGGAGATAAAAGAGATAGAATGAAGCAATCGGCAACCTTCTCTGGATCGAGCCATCACCTCTTCGCGAAAAAGGGGGATCGCGATCGAGAACAATGAGCAAGGCAAGAAGCAGGCTATTGCACCCGATCTTCAAGTCAAGCGGGTGGACATTGTTTGTTGATGTTATATGCTGCCCCAAGGAAAGTATCCTTTGCTCGAAGGGATCCTTAAAGGTGTTCAACCGAAAATCGGCTCTCCTGCCCCGGTTGTCCGCCGATCGGTGTTTTTTCCTACACCAAGGAGTTGAATTTATTCTTATTTATTTATTTATTACCGTTCTCTGCCACTCGATCTTGATCATTCGCTACATGCTGATCAAAAACCAAACACACTTACACACACAGGTGATCGTGGTCACGGTGAATGGCAAAGCTGATAGAAAAGGGGGAAAAGAAGGTACGATCGC
Organism: Anopheles sinensis; assembly: GCA_000441895.2. NCBI lineage: Eukaryota > Metazoa > Arthropoda > Insecta > Diptera > Culicidae > Anopheles > Anopheles sinensis. Next base: position 856,593 of record KE525036.1, read on the forward strand.
GAACAACGCGGTTTCTTCTTTGGCTCAGGTCAGAACTGCTTCAGAAGAATCAGAAGAAGTAGCATCAAAATGCATTAATGAGCAACAGCAGCAGTGATGGTGGTGTGTGTGTTCGTAATGGGAGCGATATTTTTCTTTTGGCGATTTGCCAATCTTCCTCCAAAGATGATGGAAGGAAGGAGACGAGCGGATAGTATCAGACGAAGATCAAGTTTCCTGTCTCCGACAAATTCGCCGAAAATGAAACGGGCCCTAAAACGAAAAAAAAATACACAGCGACAAGGGGTTGTTGTGCCGCGTCCGTTGGGGCCATTTATATTCGACACCCGCTTTCTTGCTCCGGTTCATCTCCGGGGAGAGAAATTCGCGAACACATGCGGCGTTTCACCTTCACCTTCGTCCCTCCCCGTCCTGTCCGGATGTCGTCTTATATCGACGTTACTCCAACAAAACGGGCGAACGCCACCAGGATTGCGTTCCCACCGCCATCTCTCGTCGCATTCGTCACTGCGATCGCGGAGTAGAGAGTCGGTTGGTTTGCCAATTCGTTCGTTCGGATGGACGGACGGGAAGACGGGACGGCGCTTTTCCACCAGAAGGTAAAGTGAGAACACATAAAATACGGATGCATATACACATTCGCCCTCGTACATTCGCCGCGGCGACCGCAAAGGTTGAAGTCCGGGACCGAAGTGGGTATACACTCCGGTCATATTTTTTCTTTACGCTTCCCACCGCGGCGGGTTCTGCTTCTTTCTCGTGTGATTCTGTTGCAACCCTTGGTCTCTTCACGTTTCGTTTTATTCGCCACTTTGTGCGATCGGCTCAACTTGCCTACCAGCAGGAAGATTATTACCGACACGAGTGGAAGATTCTTAAGAAATAATCAACCACTTGACTGAAAGTCGAAAAGAAATAAGTTATTAAGCGCCAATGTATCAAAACTTATAAAGTCATTCAACATACGTTATTATTGGCCATACAACATTCGACCAATCTGTTACGAACCAGCACCAATCATTCAGATGATGTTGCTCAACTTATTTTGCTGGCAAAATTACAACAAAACAACATGAAACAGGTGCGTCTGTTTCAAAATATGAAATAAAATGCGATCACCTTCACGAAAGAAGCCTTTAGCTACGATCGTAACGTAGTTCGTGATTGTGAAAACCAGGACACAACACAAACCGGGGGGAAATTAAAAACACAATTCATCACTCGTTTTGCTCGTTGGGATGGGAGTTAGTTTTTCGCAGCCGTTTACGGTTCGCGCTCCATTGCACGTAAAAATAACTTAAGGAAACGCAACCCTGCCGCAACATGAAACACACCACAAACGAGTCGCTAATCGATATCTACCATCTCAATCTATCGATCGATCGTGCTTCGGTGGTTGATTTTTGCCTTGATCTGCTGAACTACTTTTCACTGGAGACCAAAAGAATTACACATACGCACGTTCACGCATTTGTGATGGATAGAAACTAAAAATCTAGACGCGCGTGTTAGCGAAATCGTACTACCCGGGGCCAACGAATAAAAGCAACAACGTCGGGGTCTGCTTCTTGCGCCCCCAAAGCCGGTCGAACTTGCTTGCGAAAGTGTCGTGTGTCGGAAGCACTTCTTCTCTGCCCTTCATTTTGCAATGCAGCAGCAGAGCAACAAGTGGCCCTCCCGTCCGTCCGTCCGTTCGTCCCGGCGGGAGAAACAGGTTACCAAGAATAAAACCGTGAATCAGTTCGCCTTCAGCCATCCTGCCCGCCGATTCGCATGCATGGTGGGCGCATTATTTTGGGATTCATTTTTCCTTTTTTGTGCCACTGTGATGATCGAGATCTCTTTTTGTCGATGAAATCAAGAACAGTGACATCTACACATACACACAGACACGTGCATGCGCAAACTCGTTGCTGCCGGCACCTTTCGCCGAACGGACGCCCTAAGGATCCCTACGGACGAGCGAGTGGGGGAACGCGATCGACCAATCGGGCGCAAATGGAGCGGGGGAAACAGCTAAAACCCCAAAACGGGATTCGATACGCGAAGGTATTGGTACCGGCCAGCAGCCGCCGGGAGACCAAGAGCGGTCGACCGAAAGCCAGGCATGCATGCGAACGCACACCGCAGGAAAATGTAAACCGCAGCCGCCAAGCACGCAAGCAACATAGGGACCGACCCTCGCGTAAAGGTTTGTACGTGCGTTGGCCTCGTTTCTGCTCGGCCCTGCTATTAAAGCACTTCCCTGCTTTGATGTCCGTTTCTCTTTTGCTGCCACTATCGCAGGTTGGGAAGGAACGGCGTCCTGAGCTCCAAGCCAAGGAAAGTAGAGAAACCGGTGTTGGTGGTGGACGGAGTGATGTCCACAATTCACACGAACATGCAGTTTCGCCATTTATCGCGAGTGCGTTTTGCGTTTCTGCTTCTGGCCATCCGGTGTACCAGGGCAGTATTGACACGCCACGGTCGGTAGCGACGGCGCGAGGATTCATTCGTGAGACGGATATAACGGGATAGCCGTTGTTCCGACCGACCGCTTCTAAATCCTTGCCCTTGTTTTTACGCCTCTTGACGTGCACCTTTGGCATTGTTTCCCATAGCATCCAGAGCAACCTTGAAAATACAATATAAAGGACACATTACTGACAGATTCGAATGCCGGCATCTAGAAGTTGTCTTTTTTGGGCATTTCTACACTGTTCCCTCTCAAATCTCCACTCGTATGTTTGTCTTGGTCAGCAAAGATGTAAACCATACGCACAACATAAGGGCGGCTAGGCTGATCAACTTTCGACACTTTTCCTCAGGTTTTCTGCACTTTGCACTCGAATTCCTTCCACCTGCGAGAGACCCCCATCCCACTCTTGCCTCTGCTATCTCGGACGATATCTTTTGTCAACGAAGCGTAACAAAGTTTTGTTCCTCGCGGTTACAGTTCGAGTTACGTGCAGCAGCTCGCTTGCGGGGTTGGGGTGCAGTGCAACGATGTTAATTTATGCGCGAAAAGAGTAAGGCGTGCGTGTTTGTTGGCATTTTGATGCCACTCTTCTCAGGTGCGCTTCAAGGGCCTAATATACGGGAAAGAGAAAAGCGCGACTGTGGAGCAGACGGAATACTGGATGTGCATCACCGGTGGTGACATCTGTCCATGTTCACTTCCTCAAACCCTTCCATGTAGATGATGGTGCTGATGTGTTTTTCATCACCACAAGTTGAAACTATGTAACCAGCATATACGCAACGAGTTTACTTGAAACTTGAAAAATGTATGCATGACATACGGAATCGCTGCCGATTCGGTTGAACACCACTTAACTTTACAAGTACGGAGGACTAAAAACTATGCATCTCACAGAGAAAAGGTAAAATGAAGCAGCAGGCTACGAATAAGTACGTCTCGGTTGTGTGATCACAGACCTCACGAAACGACTTGTATTCGATGCTGTCCGCACTAATTAGAGTCCATTTTCGCAATCACGCAAACTTAAGGTTAACATTTTCACAAAAAAGCACACAAACTTTACACTTTGCACACACTTCACACAAGGGCTACGCGGGTGTTTCTTCTCGAGGTACAAAAGACAGCTTCCATTAGATTTTTCTGTACTCTGATCCACGGCACTTTTGCGCTGATACTAATGGATAAACGCACTTTCGTGCCTAGCAGTCCAAAACCTTTTACAACAGTATGTTTGCTGCACTTTTTAGCACGGGAATCCAAACGCCAGAAGAAAATAAAGATACCTCTGTTTGGTGCGTCTGCCTTTCCACGAATGGATGCTTTGACATATGAAATAGTGTTGGCATAGTAGGGGTTGGGAGGATTCAAAGACTCGAACCATTGACGGATTTGATATGGACTCGATTTGATTCGATTCTGCTTAGACTCGTTTGATTCTTTTCATTTGCACTTGATTAAAATATTAAGGCAGTGTGCCACTGAGAAAATTTGGTGTGTTTAGCTGAATTAACGAGTGGGATGATGATAAGCAGATTCGAATCCAAAATCGAGTCCCAACAAAGATTCGTTTTTTCCATCACTGATGTGAGCTAAGGTGTATACATATTTTATTCCAGTGATAAGTATACCTTGAGCAAAAGTAATCCAAATGCATCGATATGCTCGCATGGATGACCGCAAGTAGTGAAATAACTACGTTTGCTGGCAAAGGAATTTAGAGAGATGTTTTAAACATACGTAAATTGAAACAGATGTAATGAACACATTTGAACACTATCACTAAATTTCACACTAAATTTGCACCACCACTTTCATCACAACATTTGACTGATAGAGATCATGCGTAATGTATTCTACCTCCTATTATATGCGACAAAAATGTATTGGATATTTGGTAGATAGTTGGGACAAAATAGCATATAAATGTAGCACTTAACAAAAGTATACATCAACTTAGGCACATCATCTTTTGCTTACCGTATCACGATTGCAAGCAGATCCAATCGTATACATTGATAATTGTTCCAAAAATCTTCTTTCACGTCCAATGGCATTTATATTATTATCTATAGGTGATCAGACCACTATCTAAAGTTGAGCATGTTCAATTATCTTTCAGCCGTATATTACACAATCTGGCCAATAGGCGGCATGCTTAGGACTATGACTTACCTTCTCCGGCAATCGATTTGGTGAGGTTGAATGTTTGTCGAAGGAAATTCATTGTCCTACAACAAGGAAAGGGCTAGATTAGTAGCATATTCACAAGGGCTAACGATCTGAATTCTTACCGTCCCACAAAGTAAGGTTTCCTTAAAATTAAACAGCTACTTCCAGCACCTCATGTACCGCTTGAAAAACTTTTGTTTCGTCGAGCAACTTTTGTTTTGATTAAGCTAGAGATGTGCATTGTGACAGTATCCACTTAGAAAGTAACTAGCGTTCCTGATATCTGATTCTTGTACCTAGTTCCAATCCAACAACCATTAAATAAATCCAGTTGGACTCATAATATCCGCTTACTTTTATCAGTTAACAAGTTAAATTGTAAAAAAATAATTTAAATCCCATTGAGTAATTTTATGAACAATTGTGTTCTGGTAAAACTGCATGCATTTTTACCGCGCGTCCACACGGCATCGTAGCGTAGCGATTTTTACACATAGCGTAGCTAGAATCGTAGCTAAAAGCCAACAATATATTGACTTTTTAGAACAATACACGATATTTAGTGTTAGGTGTTAATTTCAACTAAACACAACCCGACATACCAAGATTGATGCACATTCACAAACGTTCATTTTAAAGTTGCAGAAATTTTCAATGTCCTGTCGCATGCAACTGCAACACCGAAGCACCGTACAACATGTTGCAGGATAATGGATGAACGAAAATCTATAAAAGGTCCAAATCAGCCCTCAAAGTGCCATTGTATCCTCATCAGCCTGGTGCGTCGGTTGTGCGATTCGCTCTCTCGCGGTCTGGTAGTGTAATTCTATTCCCATTGCGCAAGTAGTAAGAGAGAGATAGTGATATTAAATCTTCTTCACACATCAACCACGGTGCTGGAAGACTCGGCTTGTGTTTGAATTGCTACTACCGACGCGTGCGAGAGCAACATAATTGACCATTTCATATTGGCTCGCAAGTAGTGCAAGGGTTAAACGAAAGTGCGCTAGTGGTGTCTGGATTGTGGGATCTTATAAGAAATCAATAGTAGTGGCGTGCAGTGATTAGATTCAGCTTCGTCCTCTAAAACACGACTCACCCTCCCTAACGACGCCTCCTCCACGGGACGTACAAGGTTTGTAGAGTCAGTCAACTTGGTTGTACGCAGCTTGCTCGTCTCCAATAGGATTTAACACCAACACATATACTTCCGAGAAGTAATCGGAAAAATTCGTGACAGTATTTGTGATATTGCTGTGTGTGCAGTCAATACATGTGTGTGAGAACGAGAGAGAAAGTGTCTCGCTCTTCGGAAGGAAGTGAAAATTTGAATGCTGTTTGACTCAAACAACACGATTCGTACGCGTAGCATAGAGCGGCCATTTTTTACACTGTCGGCAAGGGTGATTATTTAGATCTCCACTGCTAAAGAGCCTCTGTGGGAGAGGAAGAAAGGGAATTAAATAAACGATTTCCCAGATCGCACCGAATCGCGGGAGTTGATCGTCGAACTGTGCCGAGCCACTAAAGTTACGTGTGCGCGTCGTGAACAGTGGATATTTTTTCAACCCCTACGGCCCAGAGGACAAGATACACGCGTCCTCCACCCCCGCGAATCGACGTGAAGTTTGTTAGTCTCGATTAAAATCCACCTCGTAGCTCCCGTGCGATACGCAGCGGGACAACTTTTTAAAGCCTCAAAATTACGACCGTAAACATGACTAATAAGGTGCTGGCGGCAGTTCAGGACCTCCAGAAGCAACAGCAGGCGCAGCAGCAAAATGGTGGAGGCGGCGGCGGCGGCGGTGGTGGTGGTGGCGAAGCAGGCCAAGCGGCCGGAGCTGCCGGTGGAGCTGGTCAAAGCTCGGAAAACAGCTCACGCACGAACCTGATCGTCAACTATCTGCCACAAACGATGACGGAAGAGGAGATCCGCTCGTTGTTCTCCAGCGTTGGCGAGGTGGAAAGTGTGAAGCTGGTACGGGACAAGAACGTCATCTATCCGGGGCAGCCGAAGGGTCAGAGCTTGGGCTACGGCTTCGTCAACTACCATCGGCCTCAGGATGCCGAGCAAGCGGTGAATGTACTGAACGGATTGCGGTTGCAGAACAAGGTGCTGAAGGTGTCGTTTGCCCGGCCCAGTTCTGAGGGCATCAAGGGAGCGAATCTGTACATTTCCGGCCTACCGAAAACGATCACACAAGAGGAGCTGGAAACGATCTTCCGACCGTATGGCGAGATTATCACCTCTCGTGTCCTCATTCAGGAGGGCAACGATAAACCGAAAGGGGTTGGTTTCATCCGGTTCGACCAACGTAAGGAAGCGGAACGGGCCATCCAAGCGCTGAACGGTACGACCCCCAAGGGACTAACTGATCCAATCACGGTCAAGTTCTCCAACACGCCCGGGCAGAATGCGGCCGCCAAGGTAGTCCAGCCGGCACTGCCCGCTTTCCTGAACCCTCAACTGACCCGTCGGCTCGGTGCGATTCATCATCCGATTAACAAGGGGCTCGCCCGATTTTCGCCAATGGGTGGCGAAGTGCTGGACATGATGCTGCCGGCGGCACCGACCAACGGACTCAACGTGGCCCCATCCGGTGGGTGGAGCATATTTATCTACAACCTCGCGCCGGAGACGGAGGAGAACACACTTTGGCAGCTGTTCGGTCCGTTTGGTGCCGTGCAGAACGTTAAGGTGATCAAAGATGCGGCCACGAACCAGTGCAAGGGCTACGGTTTTGTCACGATGACTAACTACGAGGAGGCGATGCTGGCAATCCGCTCTCTCAACGGTTACACGCTAGGTCAGCGCGTCCTACAAGTCAGCTTCAAGACCAACAAGTCAAAGTAAATTGAATCTCACTTTATATAACAACTATTAAACTCTACCCCCATCGCTCCCTGCTCCATACGCAATCCTTTTACCAACAATGGAACAGTTCTTTTGATCCTTTCGGAGATGTCGCCTCCTGTGATAGTATGCTTAACTCCCAAAGTTATAACTAGCTCATTGTTTACCAAGACGAATAATCCTTCTCCGGTAAACAATATAGCACGTAAAAATTTAGAATGCTCGAATATAGACGCAAAATGCAACTTTTTCAAAGTGAAAACTTTCTCTTCTTATCGAATGTAAGCTACAGCAGCACAAAAGAGAGCATTGTTTTCTACATGTTTGCCCCCGCTCCGGAACGAATTAATCACCGCCTGCCAATCCCATCATGTTTTTCTCGTTCTTTGCCCTTTGCTTAACTCGGCACTTCTCGCTTGTTTTCTTCTCTCCCCCAACCACTGCTTCCACCACTACCGTATGCAATTTCATCTAATTTACTGCAATTTCGCTTGCGGCCAAGAATTTTTCGCTCTCATTCTCGACCAATGTAAATATAATAAAACCCAACCCCCCCTACAATTTCAGCGGCGGCCACATGATGATGGGTGAAAACTAAAGCACAGCACGCGCGCAGCATTTGCAACAACCGAATACTATGTTACACAGCCATACATAAACCGTAAGAATAAGAACGTGCAGGAGCGAAGTTGGCCGAAGAGAGATGGTGGAAGAAATGGTCGGTGGAAGTGTGAAATTGATGCAGACGGTGATTTGAAGACCGCTGCACATGATTTCTCAAAGCGCAGCATGAGACGTGTGGGTGCATATGCATCCAAAAACGCATCATCCGTTTGAAACGTCTTCTTTTAGTATTCATTTAAAATTTATTTTTGTACGGTAGCTTTGATGAACAATATCCTTTATTCACAATTGGCACTAAGGTATACAAAATCGTATCAAAGTATGTAAGCAATTGAAGAGAAAATTGCAAATTCCTGTACCTGGTTACTCCACGATATCGTGTAACGAAAATGCTAACTGGTAACCAGATACAGCAATATTTTCCATCACTAGTGTTATCTACCTTTTCGATTTGGTTCCGGATTTAATTGATTTCTAAGTGCATCAATGACATGTAAAAAAATTTGTTCATGAAGACGAGACAGACAAATAACACTTGATAAGGCTTTAGAGGCTATTATATTGCATGTTAGAACCAGTCCAACCAGAAGTTTATCTAGGAATCTAGGTATTAATTTAAATGGGCTACACAAGGCTGGCATCCATAAAAACTATTTTTACGTGCAGTTTTCGTAACGATGCTGCATCATCATATGAAATGTTCTCTTTTGTTGTTGCAGTTTAGCATTCTACATAAAGATTCCATTTTTGGCAAATGAATGTGACAAAAACGTCACTAAATGATTTCTAAATAAGACCCTTCCTTCAACACTCCTATTTCCTACTCCCCACATTCGCATGTTCCATAAAACATTCTCTCCTCTAATCACACGCTGTATAATCTATTCTCTCCCTCCCGTTTAGTATGCAACACTAAGGAGGAGAAACGATATGACGATCAAGTAAGAAAGTCGAATCACAGTAAAACAATCCAAAATGCAATTAGAGAAGCGAAAGAGGCAGCCCAGAAACACATGACGCAGTTGCATGCCTATCGTGAATCAAGCATAGGCTCTACACGACGTTAGTATGCAAAAAGCAAGCAGCAAGCAAACCAGCATAAAGATAAAGTGACAATGGAAGTGCAAAGCAAAAGGGGGGAACCGGAAATATGACAAAACATACAACACAAGCATGAACCCACACACATCCTCACAACACGTACACCACAACGGTAGGATACGCAATGATCGTGGAGGAAGTGGCAAAGCAAAAAGTAAATCTAGTCAAAACCAGGAAAACGGAGCAAGCGAAGAGGGAATTCGCACGCGCATGAGGGGAAGAGAACGGCAGGAGGATCCATTGATTGATTGTGCTTATCCTGGAAGGCATATGTTGGAAGCAGCATGTATGTATGTTTTTGTCTACATTTTATAACGTCTAGATTTTTTAAATGAGCATTTAGTCTACTGTACACCACACGAATCGGGCGCATTTTTTGAGCGGTTCGTTTACAAACAAACAAACAAACATTTAAAACTCTGCATGAAAAACTCGTTGAGATTCGCCATCGAAGCAACATTCGACTGCAATGCAATTGCAATAGTAGAACCAAGTTTCCTTGGGGGCATTTTTTGAATCATTTTGCAAATCAAAGAAAGCGTCGAGGAAAAAGGGTCACCATTTCGCTTTAGCCCAGTGATGGATAAAGATTGGCATGGTGCTTTTTTCCCTCGCTGCCAAATTAATTCTACTTCTGAAAGAGAAACACGCGGGTACGGTAGGGACAATGGCAGATAAAGAGCGACAAATATTTCGCTGTTGTTGTAAATGCGATAACTAACGTGGCGAATAGTAATATATTACTAAAGTACGTGTTTTGCGTGAAAACGAGTGCAAACAACAAACACAGATTTGCCCATATTTTAGGAGAATTTTATTTATTTGCTAACTTATTTATTGGGTGAGAAGCGCGATGTAGAATGAATAAAGGAGGAGCATTTAAGCAGAGATGTGAAATAAAACGTGTGTTGTAGCTGTGCGATAGCGGGCGCAGATTATTGAGGCGGGAAAATGTTTCATATAATCAACGGAACAACATTTGATGCAAAAATCTGTTTAAGGCTTAACGCCGTCGAGGTAAAATGGAGTGTGCTCCCAAGATGCGTGACACTTTTGGCTTCGAAAGCTAGCAGAAGGAAGTCGAATTTCCAAAAAGATAGAAAAAAACATGCCAACCACGCTCATAATCTGTACACAAATGAATCATTGAATAAGCAGATGAATTTAGTATGTACACCATACACCACACCACACCAAGACACAACACGTCACCGTAATAGCACACTACATAGCAACCATAGCAAGGACGACATACAGCACATCATAACAAACGGAATACATTCAAAACGATCTCAAACTCTAGTATAATGAACGGAAAGCAGTTTGGTGAACGAAAATTGAGTAGCAAGGGAAGAGGGAAGTGCTACTACTATGGAACACTTAGCAAAGCGATGTCCGTATGTCAGACGGTCGGCAAAGCACCGAGCATAAGCCACGTTCCCAAGCGGATGCATCTACAATCTACAAACCAGCTGGACGGGATGCAGTTGGCAGATACTGGAGCGAATGTCCCGTAAGGACGATAAAGATTAGCATAAATTTAATATTTGGCAACCGTACAAGACAAACGAACGGGGGCTATGGGGGAATGAACGGGATTTAAAAGCTAAACAAACGAAAACTGAACGCGAGTACTTACGGAGTTGTAAAACAGAATATTGTCGCGGTGCACGAGAGAGGTACTACTAGGCACAAACACTAGGCGAACAGGGTGCCTTTAGTTTTCCTCTTAACAGCAGCGACAGTAGCGTCAGCTTCACCATGACTCCAAAATAGAAGCATTTACTCGAACATCTGTTTTAAAAAGAACCGTTGAGAGGAGATCAAAGGAGCCCTTTTGCCCCAGTACCTGTGCGTGACCTCCCGAGTCGATCGTAAGCCGACTGACAACCCTTCAGCATGCTGAAGGGAACGCAGAATGCGTAGTGTCATAGAGACGGGGGAGGGAATGCTACTGAAACACAGTCTAGTCTAGTCGAAGGCAGCAGAAAACGGCAAGAGCCTAGCATAATCTACTTACTATATTAGCTCTCAGCTCCTCGAACTCCATTTAGTGAATCGCAGTGAGTAAAAACCCACCATTATGCATGACAAAGATAGAGAGAGAGTGAGAGAGAGAGAACGAGAAAGAAACTGCGACAGCAAGGGAAAATATTGCAAAGTATAAACAAAAAAACATTAGTTAAACATTTAACTAATAACAACGTAAAACAAATATTAAACGATTAATCTAGAAAAGGTTCAGCGTTGAAAAAGGGAAACGAATGTTTTGAGAGAACCAAGTGTTTTCAAACCAACACCCTTGTGGACGATGGTTTACATTTGTTTCTTCGCTTCCCCAGAAATATTCTTGCGCAACGTCTGTCCAGAGATACAAACAATTCATATTTTCTTTTGATAACCCACACAACAACGCACGAAAATGCCGCGCATACGCAGTGTTCTTCCTTTAGTCTCACACACTTTTCGTCAATATTGATGAAGTGCAGAATTTAATTTTTTTAACGTCTTAGCAATGGTTATATCTACAACTTGCTAGTTGGCGGTATTGAAGAAAGGAACGTTGTGGAATGGAAAAGAATATCATTAGACAAAACTTCTAGTCGAACAGCAGAACTCCTAAGCATAAAAGAAAGGTTAACCTAGAGAAAAACAAAACCAATGGTAACAAAATATCGCACAGTAATTTTTAAGACGAGTGTTGGATAAATGCAATACCCTTAAGCGGAATGCGACAGAGGAGAAAAATGTTATTGATATATACTTATTATTCTATATATATATATACACACACACAAACATCATAAACCGAAAAAACCAAAATTACAACACGAAACACACAATATAGTCAAACAAGAACTACTAAGTAACTATCAAAGTGAAGAATAATACTCTCTTGGTTTGAAGAACGAGATAAAGTAACAAGTAAACGGAAAATTTAAGCGTAACGAATAGGAAGCAAAATGAAGCTTGAGAATGCATGAATCATTCCCGTACTGATGATATTTGACTTAGTTGGATAGCAATGTAAAAACAGGATGAAAAAGGCAACATTTTGCAACAATTGTTGTAGAATACCGAAACAAACATCTTAAGTATAAAACAACAGATTACAAAGAAAAGCGACAGAATGCATTTAAATCAAATTCAAGCGTACATCAATTGAAACAGAATAGAGAACAGGCCAGTATAGTATGTACAGGTAAAAACATGCAATATTAAACACATGATTGTGAAACGAGTACTGTTAACGTAAAAACTAGAGACAAGGACACACATCATAAACCATTTTGTTTTCCTCCTACTTTAAAGAAGAAAAAACAATAACCTAAGACTTCAGCAAAAACCTCTTTAATAGTTTTTGCCAGTAGTTTTCTTATTTTTTAGTTTTCACACATAAAATCAGCTTCACTCAGTTTGGTTTGGCTATATTTCAGTTTCCTTTTGGTTTGTTTTCGTTTTCAATTTTCTCCTCAGTTTTTTTTTACTTTCTAAAACAAAACTAACTAACATTTCTGCCAGTGACAAGAAATTCTTCTCGCCTGTTACGAAATGACTAACCACAAGGGGAGATTTTATATCTTCTTTCTTGTTTCTACCGGACAAAACAAAATCATTCACTGAAACACTTCGCAAGATTCCATTACCGCTGTGATAAGAAATGTATGTTGTAAGCCATAATTACAACATCTACGCGTTTGTTTTTTTGCTTTAGAGAAACCAATATGTAAGAAAATTTTGGAAAAGCTGAACATTTATTCCCTAATCCGCTTTTCCGCTCCTCTTTTTCTTATGTTAATCTTTCTTTTTCTTTCTCTCTATCTCTCGCTCATTACCTCTTTGGTTACATGTATTTTCTGTTTTTTCTACGATTCAAAATTGATTTAAACAGACTGAACTAAGCAGGCCGCCGTTTTCTGAATACTTTCGTTAAGTTTTTCGTTTGTTTTAGTTTTTATAAGTTCATTCACTTAATCCTCCTTCTTATGTCTTACTGGTAGTGTCGAACGCTCCACGTTGATCTGCCTAGAAAGAATAACACTACCAGGCTAAACTTGAAACACACGAATGTTTGACAGGACGAATGTTTCGCAGGAATGTGAAAAACTTCTTAAAATATAAAGCACCGAAACATAGAAGGGAATTAAAGCGGTTAACTAAAAGGCGTTACATACCAAACAGATAAATGGAGACGAATCTTTCAATCTCCTTATTTCGAGTGTCGTTTAGATGCGAGTAGTATGCATAAAGCGCATCATTTGTCTCGATAATTTAACAATCTTATTATTTGAAGATCACATGTGCACTCCAGCTGAATCATTATTTTACTTATTGTTTAGTTAATCTTTTAGTTCGTAAGACTTTTCCTACTTTTATTTTGTGTGAAATTCAATGTACCAATTATAATTTAGATCTTCTTTTGTAGTTCGTTTGCGGTTGCCTAGCGTTAGGGTCGTGTTTATTTCGTCCACAATATCAGTGCACTAAATTTCCGTTTGGGGCTTGCTTTGCTTTAATTTTTCACACAATTATTTTACTAATCTTCTGCTTTTAAACATGTAAGGCGCTTTGGGTATTGATGTGATCTTGGCAGGGCAAATAAGGATGGTGCAGGCTGAGAAACGTTGGAGTAGGAAATAAACTGAATGTTAGAAGAACGATGTGTGCAATAGGAAGTTCTTTTGTTTCCATCTTCTACTGATACCAATACTGGTAATATCTAAACGCTACGGAGCAAACCGATACGAACAGGCAATCTTTTCTGTCGGATTTCATCGCTCGAGAAGCACTTCTAAAGGAATTTTGCTACGCTAGAAAAGTGTTCCGTGAACGTCTTTTTTCAAGGGTGGTTATGCTTCCGGTAGAGACAAAAAACTTTCTTGGCTAGGAATATGAAAGGTCAATATCGTTAGAACGGAACGCAAAACAAACCATGCTTTGTCGTTTGTTTGTACGAAAGGACATAAGTGCTGAATCGAAACGAAAAGGATATTAAGTTAATTGGATTGTGTTCAAGCGGTTTTGTCTTGGGTTTTTTTTTATTTAAATTTTTTTTTCGTATTTACTTCCCATATTAGAGTGTGTCTATTTATAGCAAAGATTATTTTCCCAAATATTCTAGCATATTTTACCTCCCTTCTATTTATCGATTTATTATTTATACTTCAAAAAAAAAAAGAGAGCAAGAGAGAAGGATAGCCCAGATTGAATCATTTTTCAGCTGCCATAACGACGGTAGCAAAAGCAATAGAAAAAGCAACGGTGAGACAGCATAACACCGAATGGATGCAGTGGAGTAAAGTAAGAATCAATAGCTAATGAAATGGTCTTGTCCAAAAGGCTAGGCAATATAAGAAACAACAAAACATATTCCAACCATTAATAGAAGCATCACACCAGACATTGCAAAATACAGGCTCCTAAATAGGTGTAAGAAATTCTTGAAATCTGGAGATGTTACAATGTTCCTCACAAACATTGAAACACGATCTGCACCTTTATAAACACAAAACACAACATAGTTTCTGTATTTACGAAACCCATTGCAAAGTTTCTAAGTAACGCCAAGTTTTTTTGTCAAACTTCAGGTCGTATTCAGCTGCTCTTAATTACTTCATCAACGAAAAAACCAAGTATATTTGCACCAAACATCCATCCCACAAACAATCTTTCAAGGTTGACATGGAACCTTTTCCGTTATTGTCAGTACATTTTCCATTTTTTGTCCTCCTCTCTTCAATCATGTTCTCTTGTGTATATAGTTATAAATTATCGTGAATGGTTAGCAAACAGCATAATATATACAAAGAATCTGCGCGATATCGCATACACACGAAAGAAATCGTAAATACCAGAAAGGTACTGCATGGAACATTAAAGAGAAAGAGCATAGAAGAAAAATGCTACAGAAACAAAAACATTCATATAACAATAGCAAAACCAGCGGAAATCTACATGGATATGAGCAAAAAACATAAGAAGAAAAACAAGTAACAAAAACAAAAATAAAAAATTCTTATAATTTAAGTACGTATTCGTTTTGATTTCATTTCTTATCATCATGTGTTTTGATTTATTTCAGTCCTGATTCGGTTCTCTTCTCTTCTTTTCGTCTGTTCTGTGGTTTACAAACTTCAAACCACTCGAGCACATACAACACACGCATCCTACACTTACTCACACTTTCGTTGGTTTTGTTCTGTAAGTCGAAACTTTGTTCACACGAATATTTGAAAAACTTCAACAAAGTATGCAAAACTGTGACGAATAGTTCTCATAAAAATTCAGAAAAACCAAACACTACATGGACATTAGACTTTCAGGACACGCACAAAACGACCATAAAACAATGCTTATTCTGCAGCGTTTCCGCTTAGTATGATTTCAGAAAAATGTCTAAGCTTTAGCTACACAAAACCAAAACCAAACACAACACGTTGGCCACAAAAGGACGCATAAACAATGGACGACAAGCACAACAGCACACATCCACACACAAACATACGGTATCACCTACCCACGAGTTTTATTGTTCTCTGTCGTATTACTAACCTTGACACTCTTTTATTTTCGTTCCGAATAAGTATATTTTAAGCACAATTGTGAGTGTGTGTGTGTCAGAGAAAGAGAGAGTGTGTTTCTGTATACTTTCTTTTTTTCACAAATCTTTCAAGAAAGATACGATAACAAAACTTTTGAGTAATCACCATAGTTACCTGGTTGTGTGTGCGTGATTGTGGTATGTGTGCGTGTTTTGTTCAGTTTATTGTTCTTTTGTCCCACAATCTCAAGGAGTGCTGCGTCTATTGTGTCTTTGGCCCTATTATCACAAAAATACAAAACTCTTTCACGCGAAATGTTGGTTTCTATTGCGTCTTTGGTTGTTCCAATTTGCTTTGTTCGTCCATCAACAGTGGGTTTTCTTTTAACATCCCTATTCATTTTATTTGACATTTTCTGCCATTCGCATTTTTGTGTTGGTTTCAGCTACATTGAAAGTGGGTTTAATTGGATTTTTTTAAATTACATATTTATTTTTCATTCAAATGCTAAGCGAATTAGTAAATCATCAGAAAAGTCCCACATATTTTCCTTCCGATTTGTTTATCCTGCCACAAAACAAAACAAAAGACCAAAATATCCTTTAAAAACTAACTATCGAATCGTATAGTTCTTAATTTTACGTTACATAGTCGAATTGGTTCAATGACGGAAATTTCGAAACTTCGACGTTCCATCCATTCCTCCGCCTTTACATTTCTCCAGAGTCCAGAGTTATTCGTTCGTCCGTTCGTTCGTTCCTTCGATTTGCGCTCTCATTTCATTTGGTATTTGGTTCCATTTGTTGTGTCTCTTTCGGTTGTGTTTGTGGGTAAGTAAGTACTTTTATACTTTCCTTACTTTTATTCCATTTTATTCTGCTTTGAAAATGTACGTGATTCATAAGTGTATGTGTTGTTTCTTATAAATATATGCATATTCTTTTTGTTGTATGTTGTGTAAAACAAATTTAAAACATTAGATTATAAAGCAACACAGACTCCTACACAAAATAGACACAATGAGTGTCTGCAAAAACTTAGAAACATCCATACCCCACATAAAAAGTTACTTAACACAATACTGCATCATAGCCCGTCATGAAAAATTCACTGCTGGCTCAAAAATCAAGCTTCATGTTTAATTGTTTCCTTTCATTATTATATTCGTAGCCAATTATCATCTTTACTTTGTGTCTTACATCTGAATATTTATGTTTTGTTCATTGTCTATATTTTTACGAAATCTTATTTACTTCCGTAAAATTTTCCTTATTTCCTGTTTCACAGGCATATTTTGTTGTCTTCTTCATTGTCGATGTTTGTTTTGCAGTTTGCAAGAATAGCGAAACACTCTGATTTATGTTAGTATGTTTGTAGCTTGATGGGTTATTATTCTTCCATAATTTGATATCAAGTTTTTGCAATTTTTCACAAATCCAAATCAAAACAACTTTTTCTTTTTTTCACCTAATTTCGAGCGTTGAACGCATGTCACACTTTTCCTACACCAAACTCCAGCGGAATAAATATGGTTTCCTAAAATCACTCCTCGACGTGTTTTTGGAGCTACTAGTTTTGTACCACCTTCCTACTACACTCATTTCTTGTGTGTGCGTGCGTTATTGCGTTTGTCATGTCCATTATCCAGTTCACTGCTCAGTTTGCAATTACTTAACATTACCTATTTTATCCTACTATTTATATCATTGGCATTTTGTTAGCTGTGAGTGTGTGGACTGTTGCCATTACTGTTAATATATTGATTTGTATTCAAATGGACATTCACATAATACCATTTATCGATATGCTTTCAAATGTTACTACCATTTCTTTACTATTATTGTATTTATTACTTAGCATTCTTTATATAAATATGATCTTCTTCCTTTCCGTGAGATCGGGTTTTTTTCAGGATTAATGTAAAAATCAGACTAATTTTTTTCAGTTTTACTTTCAGCCAGCCTCGTTTTTATCATAGAACGCAAAAGAAAATCTTTTTTAAGCAGTAGAACTTAAACAGTTACATCAAAGACATTAAAAATTGTAAGAAACAGTTAGGGGGAGAGTGAGTTTTGCAAAAACAGTTTTTTTTTTTGGTAGAAAACATGTAGATTTCCTACCAACGACACGCAAACTCTTAAAAAAATATTGATATTGGTGGATCCGTCCTGCTTCATACTTTCATCACGGAAGATACCGGTTGGTCTGAGATCGTTGAGAAATAATCAATTTATGAGTTTTATTTCTTCGTTCGGTTACATAGTTATGCCTTCGTTCTTTACTCCTATTTCGCACAGTCCGAAGACGGGCCCGCTTTGTGCTGAAGGACATGAGTTTATAAGTTCCGCTATAGTTTTGTGGGCAAATACTTTTTGCTACTCAATCCAAACTCCACTTCCAACGGCTGTGAAATGGCGTAGTTCTTGCGAGAGTCGCAGGAGCTACGCCACCCTGAGTATGTGTGCTTGTTCTTATTTCTGTGTTTCTTTTAAAACACAAACCAGACAATTTTATAGAACCGAGCCATTCTAGAGGAATATAAATAAAGACCGGTTTGCGGCAAAATAAAATACAAAGCAAACGGAGTCAGCATAACCTATATCCTGTTAGACTTAAAGCCAAACATCGTAAGACTGATTACAACTTAGTAGCGTTCGCGTTAGCTTAAAGCAAAAGGACACATGCACTAGCATCAAAGCAAAAAGAAACCATATCTCACCGATAGTACAAAACTGTAATCTGAAGAAGCACGAAGAGTTGTGCTAAAACCATCGCGGCTCGGATGGGCGAAAGGTCGTTGATTGTTATTTTCTAACATGTTGTTTAAAGTGTTTACTTTGCGTAGTAACGCCGGAAAATTCCGAAGGGAAAGTAGAAAACAAACCTGTACCATAGGAAAGCGAAAGAAACGATTCTTCCGGTTCAAATAAACATGAATCAAATCAAACAAATCATCCCAGTGTCGTGTGTATTATATATTTCTTTTCGGACGACGTCGATATATTTTTCCTTCCCCATTAGTCTAGCGTTACGAGAATTGCTTCAGCAAACACGGTTTGGCGAAAAACCACAGAAACCATGCCTGGGTGTGGCGCTGGCGTTTTCACATCGACACTCACACCAGGAGAAAGCCACCCGCTGGAAAGTAGGAATTTTCCACCACTCCGGCAAGCGAGACAGCGTACGTCTTTCCTTCGTAGTAGAGAGTGTTTTCCACCCCGGACTCGGCGACGCGGCATCGAGGGAAAGCCGGCAGTAGAGGCCGCCGGTTCCGCTGAAGCCCAAAAAGTACATACCAAGCATCAACAAAATGGCGCTGTGGGTAATGGTGGGCTAGGACGCGTGCGCATCCGGTCGCCCGGGAAATGTGGCAGTGTGTATGTGTGTGTGTATGGATAGACGACGTCAAAAAAGGGAAAAACTGTGCGGTCGTGGGTGGAGCAGGAAAAATCGATACACGCGTGTTGAACCGAAAATGGAATCCTGGAAACCTTTACTCTACACTTTTGACTAACAAAACCGTCGGAGTAAGGAAAATTCATGAATATGTTCTTTAGAGGCCTAAATTCTCTGTATAAAAACTCTTGTTGATTTTTAAAATAAGTATTTAAGTTGTTAAATTCAACAATCGATTTTAAATGCCCTTGTGTTGAACGCTGCTAACAGCTACATTTTCCAAGTTCATTCCCTTAATTTCAAAATTCACTTTAACCTGAACGTTCGTTCGCCAAACCCTCTTTGCATATTGAAACAAGAATGTTGGCATGAGTTTAGTTTTCCAGGGATTTACCACAAGCATTCTTGCGAGCATCGGCTGGATTTGGAGCTTGGAAAATTTAAAAAGGCAGCTGCTCTTGTATGTTTTTTTTTCTAGCAGGAACGATGGACGTTCTTTAAAAAAGGGACCTAGCATCGTGTTTCAAGCCTTCAAAGTTCCAGTTGATGGCTTTCATCTCTTGATTTTCGCGGCTGGCTTCGGCTAGCAGACACGTCCGTGATTCCCCGTGGAAAACACCGAAAAGCAATAAAAAGCGGAAATCTAATTAGTAACAGACGCATGCGTACAACTGTCACAGTGCACATAAGAGAGAAAAAAGGCAGTGCGAGTGAAAGAGAAAACGAGAGCCATCGAAGGCGAAGGACCTGAGGATCAGAAGGTTTCTATGGCCAGCAGTTGCAGCACATCTGTTTTTTCCCGATCCTCACATGGCAGAAGGAGGAACATGTCCGGAAACGTCACCGCCAAAATGGATGGAGGGTGAAAGTGTACCGCGAACACCGGAGCACAGAAACCTCCGATCCGGTCGGCCAGGGTTGCCACGGTTCGACGAACCCTCGGCCAGATCCTGTTAGGTGTCCTGGAGGAAATGTTGAAAAAACCTGTTCGCTCGAAGGGGAAAGTTTGGTTCGGACGTGTTTTAAAAAGAGGGAAACATATCGACAACAATAGGTAGAAACAGTGCGAAGGACGAGAAACATCCTTCCAACCCTTTTACAGCAGTATTTAAAGCTCTTTACGATAGATTAGAGCTAGACGACTTTTGAACACAAATTGTCTACCAATAATTTTCTTATTAAGTTTAGAAAACAATTTAAGAAATACAACTACCAAACTTCTCCTAAAACTATGCTTACCCGCTTTGAAGCAAAATCTCGCACCAACAAAATAAAAAGCGACAATTTTCTCCAGGGAAAAAACAAAAAACGTTCCTTTGGTGAAAACTTTTCCTAGCTGTAAATTGGTTTAGAAAAGAAAAACAACCACCCTTAACAGCACGCGTCGGAAATGGACGCCAGGATGAAAAAGGGCAAGGATAATAGAAACACCGTGTCGAGTTTGAGTAAAATATGTGCATATGCAAACTAGGCGCATTCAATCGAGGAAAAAGGATCGCGAAGAGCGCAAAGGGGCTAGGAAAAACCGCATGTCCAGCACGGCAGCTCGTAGCTGTTGTTACAGCTGACTCCAACGATTTCCCCATTTGCATTTCCACCGAACCGTACCACGGTTTCATTAAAAGCAATGCCCGCCGGACAGGAAGAACAAAGTAAAAATAAAAGAAGAAATGCAGAAAGGGTGAAAACCGGGTGTCCGGACAGTTTTTCATCCACTAGCGAGGCCATTTAAAATTTCATCTCGCGCAAAGAGCAGGGAAACCTCGCGCAAAGAGCAGGGTCCGATTGTTGTCCTTTGTTTTCCGAGAAGGAGGACATCTTGTTCGAGCACTCGAGCACGCTTTTCGCCTCCGGAGGCGTGCGGAGGTCTATTGTTTTTTGGGTCCCATACTGTTCGCTAAAAGGAGTGGCGTAAAAAGCATCCGAAAGGACATGGTGGAACGAACTCGAGCCCACTTGGTAGTGTGAAATTCGAGTGCTCCACAAACAAAGCGCCCCGAGAATGGCCCCGTGTGAGCCTTGTCCGCGAAGGGAGTGTATGTGTGGGATGGGTGGGGTGGGGCTTCTTCCGTTGTGGAGAGAAACCTCGAACGAAAAAGGCCGGATGCAGAATAGGACGAATATCCTGTCGAAGATCGTACCAAGTGCTCGTTAACAATCTGCTTTGCCTCAGCCCGGCCAGAACGCTCACCCACACACACAAACACACGCATATATGCGATAGCACGTGCACATGCCAAGCTCCCGGAAAAGGAGCTCCATTTCCCAGGGATAAGGCTAACATCATCGAGCGCAGGCGCACCGAAGGATCATTAAATTGCATTTACTCAAGGAAGTCGAAAACAAAGACAAAAAAGGGAAAGGGGCTAGCAAAAGAAGTGGGAGAGTTCTTTAATGAATTCCGGGTTTCGCGTGCACGTTTTCCTTCATGCTGGTTTGCAATGGAAACAGATTTCTGCCAAAGGATTTCTTTGTCGAAGAAGAAATATTCGCAAATCCACACAAAAAAAACCTGTGGGAAAAGAGGGTGAAGTGCGATCGATAAACATTATCAACGGAGGTTCCACACAGAAAGGCACAGAAGGGAACCCAACGCGTCTACATGCAACACCAGGATGCGCTTTTCCGGTGCACACAAATTCGAACGGTTCGAAGCGAAACCTTTTTCCAAAAGGAAGTACTCGTTTTCTGCCGAGAAACGATGGAAGCGTAAGGAGAAGATCGATGCTGGTTTTTAAGTTCGTGTTTTAGAATGAAATTGGTCTACGTTATAGGATGTGACATACGGGAGCATTTTACAGCGGATTTCCTATGCAGGAAACATCCGTTATGACGCATTTATTAAAAGTGATGGACGTTGAACAAGTGAAACTAGCTTCCATCATTTTTCATTTATTCAAATCAAAGACGAATTTCTATAAATAAACTAAGTAAGTGTATTGCTAAATGCCATTTATACTAAACTCTCATTGGAATAAAACATTCGTCAAGGCGAAAGACAATTTTCGGAACTAATCAAGCTAAAATATGCCGTGTTTAAGTAATAGGTTGAAAAAACGATGTAATTTATAAATCCCCTTAGAAAATTTTCTTTTCTGCTGGCAAGGAATAATAATTGAATGGAGAAAACCTCCGGCGCATTAAATGAGTCTCGTCGAATCGAACCGCCATGTGGTTCCAAAGCTCGTACGGCCCATAAATCATCGTGGGCAAAGCGGGCCGGAAAGAAAATTAACTGCAATAGTTCAAGCAAGCAGAAATGTCTTCGCTAGGACGCCAAGTGCAGCCTGCCTTGGGGAGACGGAACCCGCCATCGTTCGCCAGGACACGAATCTACGAGCAGCATTTCATTATGTTAACGTTGATAGCAATCTATTTCTTTTTTTGTTACTCTCGATCCCCGCACATCGATTCCTTCGAAACGTTCGCTCCGTTTTGCAATGCAAACACCGCCGGCCAAAGCACCACAACCGAACGCATACCACACACACATACCAGCGTACGAAAGGGAGGGCAAACGCGTGGCCCTTTTCATTCCCGGACACGAAGCGTATCCTTTTTACGACCAAACGATGGAAGGGTTCGCGTGGAAGGAGGGGAGAGTGTGGAGGGGGCCTGTGGCGCGTGCTCTCCGACCGCCGTCCTAATCAACATTTCAGAGTTGTGTTCACCCCCGACCTCCTCCTCCTCCTCCCTCCTTGCGAGTTGCGACAGGGCGGACAAAGGCGGACAACTCCCTTCGACGGAAGGACGAAGTTCGCCGATTTCGTGCACACCCTCCTCGAGGCGTACAAACGCAATCGGCCAGGGCGGAGGGCAGTGAGAGGAGGAAAAGGGAACGAGAAAAAAACGGGAAAATGTAATATGAAAACATTATTTTGATTTTCCTACATGATCAATGCACGGGCGCATACGAGTAGGTTCTATACAGTAGAGGTCACAACTTTGCCAGAATTTCTGTGGCCAAAAGACAGTATATTATGGATCGATGGTCAGCCGTTCGTAATACCGGGGAGTGCCACGCTCGAGATTCGATTGGGTTTAAAAGATTTACTACTAAATGATATTTCAAAAAAAGTCAATCACTAAAAGTGGAAATCTATTTACTTTCCTCCTTTAAGGCTTTCCATTGTCGATGTAACGGAACCACAACAATTGTCCATAAAAACTTGTTTTATTGTTCTTCCCCATTTTGATAATCATAGCAGCCTTTTTTAAGTCCTTTGAACTCATAAATTTGGTTACTCGCACACTGTTCGTAAAAAAGTTGTATGCCGCGTGAAGCCACGAAAATCGGCAGATGGTGTGTACAACACTGTGCCCGAGAACAATGCGCTGCAGTTGGGTGGTGCAGTGTGGCGCGGCTTGAAGCTCTCGGCACAAACAACCACGCATATTCGACACCAACACAGCCAGGCTGGCAACATGTCGATTGCCAAGGAAACAGGAACTACTAGGCGCAAAGGCGGCCTGGTTGAAAATAATAGTCCTTACAGGGGAGAGAGGTTTAGTATTGTTTTCTTTTTCCTTCTTTCCGCTTGTTCCGATTCCCTCTTTGCGTCCACGAATTTTTATGCCATGTTTCACGATCGTCAACCGCGAGTGTGCCATAAATGTGTTGCCGGGACCGAACCGAGCACCGGACAAACGGAACACGGAACGTGTCCACGGCGTTCGTCATGTCTGCCGGCAAACGCGGCTAACGGCTGCCGAGCATGCAAACGGCTGAATGTGTGTGAGGCAGTAGGTAACGCGATAAGGACTACCCGAGTCTTTCGGGTCCATCCGTCCGGGGCCCGTCAGCCACAGACGGAAAAATGGAAAATGGAAGTCCCTTTGATCGACACGAGCACCCACCACGCCCCACCACAGGCAGACATCAGATGACTTTAACCCGGGTCGGTGGTTTAAAGTTTCAATCCCATTGCCAAAAGCAAACCCTTCCTCCAGTCCTCTCGGGCTCCTTTCATTTCCACGAGGGATGAACGCAATATACGCATTTTCTTTTTTCGTCCTGAAATTAATTTGCGTTTGTTCGCGAACACGAGGCTGGTGGTTTATGAGGCCAGAATTTTCCATCGCTACATCAATTTCCCCGCCCGGACAGCCGGATGATAAGGGACACTAATCATCTGACACGCCAACCGAAGGTCCTTGACTTGACACACTCACAGCTGGCAACAAGGGTTTACACTTACAGTAAAAAAAAGAACCGACTACCTAATTATTCAAACCATTAAAACGCAAAGCACATTTGTACAATCCGTGCGCGGGTTCTCCATAGCGGGTTTATGAATATTCTTAGTTTTAAAGGCTCAACAGAACGGTTAATTTCACCAATCTTTTTATCTACACTCCCCACGTGCTTCATGTGCTCTGTAAAACAGATTATAATTTTTTACGATTTATAAATAAACATGTTGCCGTACGTATACAATATTTCTGTCACAATTGTCGTTCAACCAAATAAAATAACTGTTTGTCTGGTTGAGATCGTACAAACCTTCGTAAAGAGTATTTAAATACAAATTCAGTATGAATTATTTGATCATTGGTTCTGGAAATTTGTTATTTAGTGTTTCAAATAAAAGATGCTGTTCGTTAAACCTTCATCCTTCCAAAACCTCCATCCCTATAAGGACCATTTCTAAGAGTATTAAGAAAAGTAAATCTTTTCATCTTGCATTTGTGCCATGGAAACAATGAAAAATGTTTAAATTTTAAGAAACCACATTTATTCGTTTGAAAAAGACAAATGTTTGCATTCTATTTCACTTTTAACAAAGGCAATAGATCGTTTTAACATTTAATTCGCAACTGATATAGAAAAGTTGCTTTCACTCATCTTGATTTGTTGATTGCATTGAAAACGGGAACCGATGCGTGGACTTCCTCGTCAAAAGTCAACGTACCAGAGCGCGAACGAAAAAAAAGGAATAAATTCGGAACAACGTGCCAGAGGGGTAGTAGGTGCACAAGATATTTGTGTGTGTGTTGGATGTTTTTGTATGGAAATGGAAATGAATTTTGATCCATGCCATAAACCAAGCATTAGTGATAGGAAAAAGACAACCGGAGTCGAACCAACGACCGGTGGATGGATGACACGGCGGGGAGCATTTTCTGAGGGGGGAAGAGGTGCAAATAATGACGAGCAGGATGCACGGAACAAGGCAAGAGGAATATTATTAATACCTCCCGATAGGGCACCAAAACACGACCGAAGCCGACCAAGAGCCAAATCATTACGCTTACATAAGCAGATTAAAAATGTCTTCTACTTTTTTCCCCCTTTCCCCGGACGGAACAAGGCAACAAGGGGGTAAGAGGAGGTGGATGTAAATCCCGTGGATGCATCCGACACAGGGCGAGGGCACAGTGATATCGAATTGGCGTGGTAATTTCCTACGACGTCTTGCTGCGCTGTTTATGGGATCTATCAAAAGGATGCGAACGGTCCGAAACGATTGCACAAATCCACATGCGGAGAGGGATGCGTTTTGCGACGGAAAACCCCCTCCCGACCGGACCAAAGTTGCATATTGCACACACCACAGTGCCCCGAGCGCGGCCACACATGTGCATCCGTTGTCGTCATGTGTCCTGCCATCCTCGCGATTCGAAGCGCATCAGGACACCCTAACCCTAAAGGTGCGGGACTCTGTGCGGACGTCAGCAGCAGCAGCAGCAGCGAAGGCCGCCGAAGGGTGAGATTATGATCGTGCATGGGTTGGTCCACGCATAAAACAAACGGGCTGACTGAAAACGATCCTGTTGTTTCCGACTCGCGGGGCGAGAGCGGATCGTGCCCGGGAACAAAGCAATATTTCGTGCTACTATTAAATACAGCGTACAGTGCAACCAACGGCAACCGCAGGCAACGAGGGGAACCACCACGGCTCGCAGCTCAACAACGAGGTCAATGCTCTCGATATGTGTGTTTGCGCACTCCTAGGGATCGGGCAGGCTCGTGTCTGCTTCCTTCGCAGGCGCTCGATACTCGGCACATCCGGGGAAAAAAAGGACGAGGGTGACTTGCCCCGTGTGCTCTCTACCGAGATAAAGTACAATCTCTAAGCATCCTTTGCTTTCTCAGCCGAACGACTCAGCGGCGACTCCGGTGGCGTCTGAGCTCACGTACACCACCATTCATGGTAGGGTCGGTGCTTCGTCCTTTTCGCACACCAGCTCGTGCTCACAAGGACCTTCCAGTCACTGTCAACTTGAACCTGGGGTGTTCGACCAAAGCATCAAGGCTCGCAAGGCGTTAACGAGCCGTTCAGCCCGGGATTTTCAAGCGACACACACCAACATATCCTTAACACACGTGCAGCGACGGATCCATGGGATGTGCGGGGCGAATACTTTTCACCACCACTTGGGACGGCCGAAGGGAGAACAAGTGCCCCTCCGATCGCTTCCTCCACGAACAAGCACTGGATGTCCTGTTAAAGTTTGATCGATGCAAACCTATTCCCATATAAATTGAGTTTCAACAAACATTCACAAATCTTTTTTCGAGCCATATCAGTTTACCATAAAAGAATGATACAGCACGAGTTGTATGTTCATTTTGTTTAAAGAGAACAAAATCAAAGGTCGGTCAGCACGCTGCACATCCTTACAAAAAGGACCGCCTCTTGCAATCGAACACCGAACGCCATCTACAGGAAATCAAAGTTATCAAAACATGTCACGTTAGCCTGATTTAGGATGTGTTGCATGAATATTTGGGCTCGCAACATGATTTTTATTGCATCCTCAACATAAAACATGTTGCATGACTTACGCTCAAGGTGAATAGACTTTGTTAAAGTTACGGAAAAAACCACTGGAAATTACCATTTTCACCGCATAAGATGTTTATTCATAAAGAAATATGTAAAACGAACGGAAACCAGAAAAGTACTTCACATGTGAAAACCCCACCACCGAAAACCGTTAATATCCAGATTAAACCAGAAACCCTTTTAAAAACTTGCAGCTTACCTTACAAACATCTCCGATCTTTTAGAAACATTTGACCGCTCCGTCAGGACTATCGTTCTTCTCAAATTTTCTATATCACTTATTGAATGTTTAATGAACACACTCACTTGTTGTAAATAAATAATGCCTTCTTCCTACTCAAACTGTGATTTTCCAAAACATTGCGCCACATTCAATACGTCATAAGCCGACCTGCGCTTTCTTTTACTTCGGGCCAAGCATGTTCTCCGGGCGTACCCACTCGGCAAACTGCTGCTCGGTCAGGTAGCCCAATTTGAGGGCGGCCTGCTTCAGGGTCGTTCCCTCCTTGTGCGCCGTCTTGGCGATCTTGGCAGCCTTATCGTAGCCGATGTGTGGGTTCAGGGCGGTCACCAACATTAGCGATTCGTTCATGATCTTGTCGATGTTGGCCCGGTTCGCTTCGATGCCAACCACGCAGTTCTTCGTGAACGTACGCGCACTGTCCGCTGTAAGTAATATGTAAAGAAAAATTGTATTAGTCAGGGACCACCAAAGGCTGACACTAACTTTCTACTTAGAAAAAGTACTTACACAAAAGCCGGATCGAACGAAGCACATTCGAGACGACCAACGGCTTGAACACATTCAGCTCAAAGTGTCCGTTCGAGCCACCAACAGTAACCGCCACATTGTTGCCCATCACCTGAGCGCACACCATCGTCATCGCTTCGCACTGGGTCGGATTGACTTTGCCCGGCATGATGGAGCTACCGGGTTCGTTCTCGGGAAGACTCAGCTCGCCAAGGCCGCACCGCGGACCAGAGCCGAGGAATCGAATGTCGTTCGCAATCTTCATGCAGCTCACGGCGATCGTGTTCAGGCAGCCGGAAACCTCCACCATTGCGTCGCGCGCGGCCAGTGCTTCGAATTTGTCGGTGCCGATACGAACGGCAGTCCGGTCAGTTCGCCAATCTTGGCCGCCACCTTCTCGGCGAATCCGACGCGCGTGTTCAGCCCGGTACCGACGGCCGTTCCTCCGATGGCCAGCATATAGACGCGTGGCAGCACAGCCTCGATACGATCGAGAGCGAAGGCCATCTGCTGCACATAACCACTGAATTCCTGGCCCAGCGTCAACGGGACGGCATCCTGCGTGTGCGTACGACCGATCTTAATGATGTCCTTGAACTCGTTCGACTTTGCCTTGAGCGCATCGTGCAGCGTCTGGATGGCAGGACGCAGATTTCCCGTCAGCTCGCGCGCAACCGACACGTGGATGGCGGTTGGGAACGTATCGTTCGACGATTGCGACTTGTTGACGTGGTCGTTCGGATGGACGGGTGTCTTGGAGCCGAGGGTTCCACCGAGCAGCTCAATCGCTCGGTTGCTGATCACCTCGTTCACGTTCATGTTCGTTTGCGTACCCGAACCGGTCTGCCAGATGACCAACGGGAAGTGGTCGTCGTACAGCTTGCCGGAGATAACGTCATCCGCGGCCTGAGCGATCGCATCGGCGATCTTCGGATCCAAGCCGTACTCCTTGTTGACGAGGGCGGCCGCCTTCTTCAGGATCCCCATGGCAGTGATGACGGGCTGGGGCATTCGCTCGGTCGGGCCGCCGATCGGGAAGTTCATCGTAGAACGGACCGTTTGGGCGCCATAGTATTTATCGTTCGGTACCTGCAGCTCACCGAAAGTGTCGGACTCGGTGCGAAAGCCAACATCTTTGCTTGCCTACATTGGAGAGAAGGAGGAATGGAATAGAAATTTAAAAACCATAGGACTATGTTACTTCTACGCATATGTTATCATTATTCACGCCACCGAAGTGAACCTTATCAGTGGATTGTTGTTGATTTTGTTATCAAAGGCAATCACATCTAGGTTTTTCGTTGAATGAATGCTAGAACGTGTTCTCTATGGAATTGAATATTATTTCCGCAAATTTATGCACATTCTAAACGGTTAATATTCCATCATCCTGATACTCAGGATAATCTCTCAATCTTGTTCCATGTTTTTTTACAACTGCATAACAACAACACTGATCGTACGATCGTCGAATGATCGTCGCACTTTGCACCCCCAGGTCTTGTTAGCAACAAGTTGTATCTTATTTACATTTATAATAAACGTATTCTGCTTGTTTTCCATGTTTGCTTATACGCGAACGATTATATCGAACGGCACACGATAAATAGCGTGTTAATTTTTGGGAAAATGTAACAAAACAGTTTCAAACTGATGTTTCTTAATGCTGCACTTCGCAGATGCCACGAGTATGGACTCCAATCAGTACAACGACAGACGAAACAGATATTCGCGTCTTTTCACCGTCGCTCTTCCAAAGCAACTGGACTGAAGTGAACTGAACCGCGAGGTATTTAAACGCGAACGACAACCGCAAAGTAAACGATCACAAAATCTCGTTCCTTCTCGCGGTGGTGGTATGAGACGGTGTTTTTCTTTCTGTGACCAACTGAGCTTGGGGTGGTTCAAATCCGCGGTTGAACCGGTCTTCCGGTGGAGGCTGGGGATAAAGTAGGCTAGATTGTTTTTGTTTAAGTTTTGGAGATCGCACGTTGCGGTCGAGTCTTGCTGCAGCGGAAACTGTGGTTGCATTCATTGTTGTTCTATCCTAGCGTTGCAGTGAGAATATCAAAGTACTTTTCAAGACTTTCATTCGCTCCTATGCTATAACCTCAAATTGTGGACATTGCGGTGTCGCTAACTCACCAATTTTACTTTCTTAACAACTGGTCCTTCTTCCATAACGTTTCTCACCACACAAAAGTTAGTGGCAGTTAAAATAAACAATTATTCAAACGTAAACGAATCCACTATCCTCAATCACTGATAGGACCGCAAAACTGCTATCAAATAATCCAGCAGACCACCGGCGAAGCGTCTGACCGAAAGAAGAGAAGAAAGAAGGCTGTGTCGGCCAACAGGAAATTTCACTGCTATGCAACCGCATATCCATAGTTACAATAAGCATTTTTTCCTAGTGATAGCCGTGCCTCGTAAATCGTTAAAACAATACTTATACCAACGACAGCTTAATTGCGAATGTTGGAGGAAGTTATGTAATTTTCCGACTTTTCCTACGTCGACCCGTCCGGTGGTTTCATCTGACTTACCGGGCGACTGGTGGTAATGTGGCGGCTGGACTGGAAAGCGGCCAACCGAGCGCAGGACTTCAGCTGAGCCTGGCCACGCAAGACAAAACGCGACACGTGAAACATTTTCCCTTCGTCCTAGATTAGTCCAGTAGCGCCTTCGACCGGGTGCTGCAAACTTTGTTGACTTTGTAAATGCGGTATCTTTTTCTGGCAAATTACGAGAAACACTGCGATCAGCAGACTGCTGTTTTTTGTTTTCAGCAGAAGCTGTCACAACAAAGTAGTAAAAGTGTTGCCAGACACGTAAATAATTAGATACGCATTGACAGCTGATCTAGACCAAAACAAAAAACATTTTGTTTACATTCCTCGACCGGCAACATGACCGAACCGACTGGAGAATTTGAAGAAAGTGATGTTGCTGGTCCTGATGTGCTCGAAAATAATTGCGACGACACGGAGCAGCCACCCACCGAGCAGGATGCACCGATGCAGACTGAAGAACTGCAATCCGAAACCGGCTGCTTTCTGCGCTCCGAGGACGAGTTTTTCAAAGACGCCGCGTGTATAGAGGTGGCCCGCTGCTCATGGGATCGTGCGACACGACAAAACTACCTTCAAGGATGCCGGTGGTCACCGGATGGTACGTGCGTTCTAGCAGCGGTCAACAACGACGGAATGCACATCGTGGAACTTCCTACCGATCTCTACGGGAAGGACGACGTATCCGAGGATCGCCCGGTAGACATACTTTCCTCGGCGGTGCATGTTCCGGAAGGCGGCCTCGTGTACGACTACGCCTGGTATCCGGGTATGAACAGCACCCGGCCGGAAACATGCTGTTGGATTGCCAGCCGCCAGCACGAACCGATACAACTTTGGGATGCATTCACTGGCGCACTTCGCTGCTCCTACAAAGGGTACGATCAGTACGACGAGGTGGAAGCGGCACTAAGTCTCACCTTTTCTCCCCCCGATGGGTCGACCATCTATGGGGGTTACAAAAAGTCAATCAAGTCGTTCGACCTCAATGTGCCCGGGCGAGAAAAGAGTACGTGGCGGACCAAGTCAACCGCATCCTGCATGACCATCACGTCTACGATGCCGGATACGATCGTTTTCGGTTCGTGGAACCGAAGCATCTCGGTACTGGATGTTCGCTCCGGGGAAACGCTTCCCGTTGGCAATTATACGCCAGAAAACAGCCATAATGCGGGTGTAACATGGCTCGGCTTTGCTCCCGACACGGAGGAGATATTCGTATCTGGGGCGAGAAAAGACTCCAAAATTCTTTTCTGGGACGTGAGAAACCTGCAAACACCGGTTAGAACACTTCGCCGTACCTGTGCCACAAATCAGCGGATCTGGTTAGACTTTTCCCCGCAAGGCCAATGGCTGGTCAGTGGTGACACCCGTGGGATACTACATGCGTGGAACCTTCGTGAAGATACCGACGCCGGGGAACCGAAAGAACTGCAATTTCCCTTGCACTGGGACTGCCTGAACGGTGTATCGTTCCATCCAAATGCTTCCATTATGGCAACCGCCAGTGGACAATATCACTTCACAGCACCAACGGCCGACGCGGAAGATAAAGATGAGCCAGGAAACACCGCCATCCCTGCGAAAGAATCAAACGTGGAAAACTCTTTAACCCTTTGGTGGATTGGCAAAGGGGTCTTTTCGGAAGAATAAAGCACCATCATCCCGAAAACTCATTGATACATGATATTGTATTATTTTTCTCCCTTATTGTTCATAATCGCATCGCTGTGTACCGAATCCTTCCTCCAGCTTCAGCTTTTTTGCTTTCTTCTGTGTTACATTTTATTTTTTATCCGTTCGGTATCCATGAACCATACATTAAATAGTTGTCTTTTTAATTCATATTTACAACAAGTTGAAATAACAAATTGGGATGAATAAAGAGACACGAATGAATGAACGAGTTCGCCTTCAAATTGCTGTGCTTCCCCGTGACTTGCTTCAACTCTACCTTCAATAGAAACGGCAGAAACTGAACATTCCGCTTCAGCTCCCGCTTTGCTCTAAAACTGCTATCGGAAAAGTGCGAGGCGCGTGTCTACTCACGAATTTGACGAATAATAAAATAGAACGATTTTTTTTATTTTATGCTCCTCAATATTCTCTCATATATCGTGTGTCGCCCTCCCTCCGGGATGTGGTTTTCCCCGCGCACTCACTGCTTTGTCTTATTTGTCCTTGTTTATCAATGATTGTTCCCCAATGGTAAAATTGTCTATCCCGTCTAACCTTTCAAATGCGACTACTGTGACTTGCCCCGTGTGGAGTCCGGTTTGTTTTTCACGATCACTTAGGATGATCATCCGTTCCCCACACAGCTAGGCAGGCCATGGTTGCTTTGTTTTATCACTTTCAACGCACTGAACTTCTCACGTCCGCACCAGCAATACTTTCACCATCCACCATTCGCTATCCCCATCTTCGTTCGTTAATAATTGCTTGGTAATTTGCTTTATTTCCTTAAAATAAAAACAATTGTATGCTCTCCAATAGTCCTCGACCGTGTCGTTGGTTGTGTGTTGCTACCTGTTCCTCGGTTCGCCACAACACCACACACAAACACACATAATAAAAATCCTCGAATCTTTGCTCTCTTCCAAACGGACTCAAGGCGATTAATTAGATGACTAATACGATCCGTTTCCGATAATGGCTCGCGGAAGAGTTGAGAACGGTTTCGGTTCTTCTGCTACAAAATAAAGAGGTATACAGCGCGAGCTCTGCTAGCGGAGTGGACAGAGAAAAGTTAATACAATCGAAAATTATCTATCGGTTCCGAATTCAACAACGACGATCGTCTTTTACTTTCAATATACACGCATTTAACATTCGCCCGATTGATTGTATGCCCGGAATGCCTAGCGCAATTTTGAAACGAAAAATCAACTAAAATCAACAACATTCCGATCGATTGTGTTCCTATATACATACACACACATTTTTAGTTAGTCCGATTCAAACCACATTAGAACGGGTTTCAGTAAGTTGGATTGTTTTTTTTTCCCATTTGCCGAATGATGTGCTGTGACGACAACGATGTATTATATTAAGTAGAATTTGTTTAGAGGATGGTTATGTTTGTCTGTATATTATTGCTACTTATTTCTTTTTTGTTATTGAACTGCCACTACTTTTCGTTCGAATTGATATGATTTGACTTGTTTTAACTTTCTGTTTTTTTTTGTTCATAACTTTCAATCGATGAACAATGTTGTTCAACCTGCATTAACATCAGCACCTTTCTAAGGTGGATAATTCATTTTTAAACCATTCCTGCCACCTCTTGCTTGCTTGCTCACCTCTGAAGTGCTTTATTTTACCTATCTCCGATGTGTTAGATGGGTAAAATAGACTCAGGGGATGTCGCTGCCACATAAGAAGAAGAAGTGTTAGATGACGCGCTGAGCTTTGCAATCACAGTTTTACTAGCTCAACACTGCCATGCCTAGTCGTCTGTCCGTCACGCCAAGAATACTGTCATTTCCCGGATACTTAGCGCGCTTGTAATGTTTCGGTTTGTCGCCGGTTTTGCTTTGTAAAAGATGTGCTGAAATTGTTTAATAAAGAGAAGCATAAGGAAAGTGCGTTAATATGAACCAATAGCAATTGAACGAACCATTAAATTGCCTTGCGGCTAGATGGACCCTGGAGTCGTCCCCCGGTCGATCCTCTACTGGCGTTGCTGCTGCTGCTGTTGGACTGCCTGCGCCTGTTGGCGCACCTCGCTCGGATAGACTTTCTGCACGTTCAAAAACGGTATGGGCTGCGGGAAGTCCGTCACCTTGTGGAAGTAGAACGCGTACTTCGACTCGAGGTCGATCTCCGGCAGCGGCATTTTGTTGCTAGTGGCCGTCGACGAACTGCTGCTAACCGACGTTAGTGAGGTGTCCTTGCGATGAAGTCCTCCTGCGCCGCCGACCACCACCGAGGTCGTCGTAGTGCTGCTTTGACTATGATGACTCTGACTACTGATGATGCTGCTGCTGCTATTGTTGACGAGCGACGTTGCCGAGGCTAAACTACTGCCTGCTGAATTGCGGATCGACGAAATTCGTTGTGGCGGAACTGGCGCATCGCCGCTGGAATTCTGCACAAAGAACGGGACAAACTTTAGCACGATGTTTTACGGTGCGATACGTTGTACATTTCCCGGTATCCACAATGCTTTATCTTATCTCTTATCTACCACCTTACATACTCAGTTAAGCCTAGCTACTAGGCTCGAGGCTCGAGCGGCGCGTACTCACCAACATTGCTGCAGCTGCCGCCGTCGGAACGGGCGGTGGTGGGGCTGGGCTTGTTCGATGAGGCGGTAGGGGCGGTGCTGCCGTCGCTTTCAGACTGCCTCCCTTCGTCAGTGTGCCACCGGCGCCGACCACGCTCAGATTGCCAGTGGAGATGGAGTTCGAGGACGAGCTGGCCACCGATAGATTCGCCGACATTTTGGCCCGCAGCTCATCGGCCAGCGTAAGCGAGGACACGTTGTTCACCGAGCCGAAAGACGATGGTTCCGTTGCCGGCGATCCGGTGCCGGGGCCGGAAGAGTCCTGCGAGGGTGCCAAGCTGAGCGAGGGCGGCAGATGCGTTAGGTTCGTGTTGCTTACGCTGCGTACGGGGGGCGGAGGTGGTGGTTTCATCGTTGGTGGCTTTGGCGGTGGTCCCGATGGTCGCCCTTTGGAAGAAGAGAAGAAAAGAAACAATAACTTTATATTTAAGAACCCATATAAACCGGCAGCTTCTACTTCAATAACATACCGGGGGCATCACGTGTCGGTCGGGCGATCGAATCCGTCGACTGAAACATGGCCGCTGACGAAGGTGGACCGCGCATCGTACCGAAATGGTTAGCGGGGAAGTTTGGTGCCGTTTGCGAGACCGGAGGAGACCTAAAATTGAACACCAACTCGTGATAAATAATTTTTGACAATCGATCACGACCGATCTCGATACACTCCACCCGGAAGCACTCCCGCAAAAGCTAAAGCTAAGAGTTCGTACTGTCTACGAGTTAGATCCTAGCGATCATTTACACGCTTCAAACTCTCTCAACCGTACTTTACACAATACCGTCTGCTACAATCTCGAGGTTAACCACCGAGGATGTACGGACGGACGGACGGACTGGGCCTACCTTGGACTTCGCATGCTCTGATGCCGGCTGACGGTCGGTCTCGTCGCCGCATTACCACCACCACTCTGGCCACCCTCTCCGGCCATCGCCAGCTGCATGCCCGGAGGCTTCGGCGCTAGATTTGGTTTGCCATAGTTTGGTACCGGTTTCGTCGCCGACGGAACGCTGCCATTACCCACGACATTGTTACTGCTGCTGTTGTTGTTCGATGCTGTGGATGGTGGTATCGTCGGTGTCGTTGTCGCCGTCGCCGTGCCGCCGAACAGGGCAGATCGGTTCGCAACCGGCGCGTTTATGGTGGGACTAGTGCTGCTGGTGATGGAGTTGCTAATGGACGACGGTCCGTTCACGGACGACGACGACGACGACAACACCGACGACGGTTTGCTGCTGGCCGCCGGTTTCATGTGATTGGGGGTGGCGGGTGCTTGGCTACTTACCACCGGGTCACCGAGTAAATCATCATCATCGACAGCAATGGGAGGACGAAGCGATAAAAAAGGGAATGGAAAGGGGAAAACGGTATATGATACATATATATGCACGATAGTCACGATAACGTACAAATGA
Source organism: Anopheles sinensis (assembly GCA_000441895.2). Lineage (NCBI taxonomy): Eukaryota > Metazoa > Arthropoda > Insecta > Diptera > Culicidae > Anopheles > Anopheles sinensis. The sequence continues at coordinate 892,558 of KE525036.1, forward strand.
CAAACGACGAAAGGGGATGGGAGAGGTGGTGATTGAATTTAAAACATTGGGGAATTTTGCAAACAAACCATCAATCCAGGGAAACAAATTAAAGTTACAAGCAGACAAGAAAATTCTACCTCAAACTATATGCGTTTACATAAAACGGTAAAACTAAATCATTAAACCAAAACTAGCAATTGCAAATCAAGCAACAAATCACATTAACTTAATTTAGAAACTCAATTTAAAAAAATATATAAAGCAAGACCAAAACAAAAAACCATCGGTGCAAATTGGCATATATGGGCACGAAATCTCTCCGCGATCGTGAAAAACGGTTAAAAATAGCAAACTTCAGATATAAACACGCCCTTCCCGCCAAGGTTTTGGCCGTTCGGCAGCGGCCTGGCCTTAACACACGGACAAAGATTCACCCCAAAGACGGTGATGAAGTGATTCGCGGGGAAAATGAAGACATGTGTTAAAAATAAACTCCCTCTCCAACGCCGATGCGGATGCCGATGCGTAGATCCGCGTTGGTTTCGATTTCAATCGTTTCAGCCTTTTACAAGACCCCTTACTCGCGCGCCTTTTGGATATAAACAGAAGACTCCCGCCAAGATTCTCCCGCCGACGTTTCTCAGGCGGGGTCGATATTTACAAAAATAAATCACACAAATTACAAAACCCGAAGAGATCACGTGGAAGGTGAAATCATTGTATCATTGTATCAATCCAGGAGACCCACAACACACGGGTTGGTCTAACCCATGATGGAAAAAGAAAAACCAAATCAACCACGTGGAAGAACCAAGCATAATAAACATAAAGGTCCCTCGAGTTACAACCCCGATGACTGCTACACTATAGGTCATGCTGGAGCTGGAGGCCTACCTTTTTTGACTGGTGACCAACGTCGACTTATCACCGACGGCAGGCTGTGGAAGGGGAGAAAGTAAAGCAAAGAGTCAGTTTGACAAGAGCCACGCACGCCGAGGAGCAAAGTTGTGCCCTTACCCGATGGGTTGGTGGTTGCGGTGGTGGTCCCCGGTTCGTCCGTAGGTTCATTTCGTTCGGCACGGGTGGAGGAGGATTCATCGCCGGAGCGTTACTACTAGCACTACTACTATTACTGCTACCGTTATTATGCGTAATATTGCTGCTGACCGTTTGATGCTGTTGTTTTTGTTTTTTGAGCGTTAACTTTTGCGCGAGCTCGTCGGAGAAGTCGAGCGGTCCGGAGGAACCTCCGGCGCCACCGCCATTCCCTAGCCGACCATTGTTGATCGGCGAGCCCTTGGTGGCCTCCGGCGAGGGAGTTTTGTTCTGTGGCACACCCGGTGAGGAGGAGCTTCCTGGAATGGTCAAAGAAAAAAAAATCGTTAAGTTAAAACAGCAGGAACTTATTAACTTGAGAAATTATTACAAGTGAGATAGGATTCTTAAACAAATGGTACTGCTTTCCGTCTCTTGGTCGCCAAAACTGACCACTGTCATCGTAAAACTCGGACTACATCGGAAGACCAAACTCTGTCCGTTCAGTGGTCGATTCCAACCCCCCACCGGAAGTAAACAATCAGTCATGTAGTACGCATGAGTCTCGTATTTGAGTACTGCTGTTTGCCATTCTGATGAATCTATATTGCATGGTTTCAGATTGCTTTCTCTCCCCTGACCGGGGACAGCCGCCGGGTTTGCAGTTACCATTCTACCACTTCTTTCTCTTACCTGGCGTTCTACTCCCGACCGGCTTCAATTTCGGCATCGACGACAATCCCTCGAACAGACCGCCCAGTTTCGGCTGACCAACTCCTCCTCCCGCTGTGGTTCCGGTGTCATCGGCAAACGGCCGCCCCGGGGCTCGATTGTTTGCCCGTGCCGCAATCGTCCCACCTCCTCCTCCTCCTCCATCAGACGAAACCTGAAGAAAAGTTACCGAAACCGACGGGAAAATAAACATACAGGGTGCAATTGTTTGGGGGCTGACGGATTTCGTTACCTTTCCCTGGATCACCGGGGCACTCTTGTCCACCGTGACCGTCTTCTTGAGCTTGGTGCCCTTCTGGATCGAGAGGAGCAGTGCGTTCCGACCGTCGGCCGACGGTGCACCACCGCCAAGCTTCAGGGCCGGCGCCGGCGGTGGCGGCGGCCCTGGAGGGGGTGGTGGTCCAGGCGGCGGCGGTGGAGGCATTTTTCAGGAAGCTGCAACGATTTAAGAGAACAATAAAGACAATTACATATTTGCAAAAGCCCGTGGTATAGAAGAGAAAATATTTTACTAATTTAACACATGTCCATATAAGCCATCCTACGATAAGTCGCATATCAAAACGCTCCATTTAAAACAAAGTAATGTCAAAACAAGCGTGTGTCCTATTTAACGCCCTGCTTACACGAGGAGCTTGTACTTTTTATTATGGTTTTTCATCACGTTTTTCCCCGTTACGTCGTTTGCGTACAAGTTCCTGCAGTATGTCACTGCCAAAAACGATATTAGAGCGCACTGGAAACCTCCTTCTCCTGGCCGACAGTTTGGCAGAGGGCCACCAAAATGAGGCAGATTTTTAAAGGAATCGATTAAGGAAGACCGTCGCTCTACGTGTGTGGCTGTGTGTCTGTGGCCACTGCGAACCTCAGATTAGATTAAAACTTTCTTGCTTGATGAAATTCCGAAACGGACGACAGTCCCCGAGCTGGCCAACTCATGTCTTCGTGCTCACCAAGAGGTCACGTTTCGAACCGACGATTTGTGACAAACGCAGCGAGAGAAATGCACATAATTTAGCTCGCCTCGGAACCTCAAGATTGTACCGCGCCGTGGAAAGTGTCGTATGCAAATTGCATAATCTATGCGATGGGAGAAAAGAGAAAGACATTTTACGTCCTTCCGACCACCGTGGGCATATGAGTTTTGGAAATTTTAGCTGCTTGATCTCCTCGCCTTTTCGAGCCACTTTTCATTGATGCCTTCGCATAACTTAGGATCTTCGCTATAGATCACTGGGAGTCCCGGGGGGTAGCTATTTTATTTCTCTGGAACAACAGTTTGACCCCACCCATCGACCCGGTATTTAAATCAAATGTGACCAACAATTAACCTCTCCCCTAAATAGTCCAACATTGAACCTCTTTTTTCCTATTTTCACATTTCATTTCGGTAGAGATGAAACGAAATCTACTGTTGTTGGGCACTTTTTTTCCCTACTTCATTTATTCCACCAATCGATTCCACGATCGGCCACGAATTGCGCGACTCGCGTCAACGGAACGCGAAACGTGACATCAGAGAGCGAAAAAAAGATCATTCCCCGTTTTCGGACGCCCTTCCGCTCGGGCGGGCGATATCAAAAAGGAAGGCTGAGATATCGATGTGTTGTTGAGTCCACTATTTAACCGAAGGCACGGAAACAAAATAACAAAACCTTACCCTGGGAAGCTGTTTTTTTCTTTTGTTGGTTTGTATGTTTTTCAATGATTTCAGCCCATTTCCCTACGTTACACCCTCTTTGACCCATTTAACCAACAACTTTGGTCCACTAACCCTCTAAACACTACGGCAACATAAAATTGTCTCTCATTTTTTGACCTTATTTGCATCAAACTACTGAAGAATAGAACTATTTGAAATTGGATGCTGTTTAAGGGGAGAATGCAAAATACGCTTGTGACATGCACAATTCCTTGGACAGAACTAACGTCAGTTAACCCTACGCAAACTAGCACATGTTAAATGAAGTGCATTATGTTTGATAGACAGTCAGTCGGAACACGCTAATGAACATAAATAAACGCATCAGCTAGCGGAGAATCAAACCCAGATGTGCATGAATAGGCCCACACGAGTGAAACAGCTCATTTGTACGTTTTGCATTTAAAAATCTACAACGCTGTGGAATTTAATCAAGATTTGCTGTTCAAAATAGTAAAACAATCTTACAGACGGGTGCTGAAAATAAATTCTCATTTTTAATTCTCATTTTATCACTTATCAGATCAATGATCGGTTGTTTGATTGACATTAAGCGCCACCGGGACCTTCTTAGATTGGACAGGCCAGGGTTGAATTCGTAGTAAACTCCGGCTCTGGCGATCAACAACTATAACAACAACAACACGCGCGACACATCCCTTTACCACATAAGGAAGGGAAAGAGAAAGGGCGCCTCCTTAAATGTAAAGATCGAGTGATCGCGTTGCGAAGCTGGATGACCATCAGGGTTGTTGTTGTTGGTTGAACACGCCATGATCTATCTCACCAAATGGGGAAAGAAATCATTCATCAAAGCTCCAATAAACTGGTGGAACACTCTCACCTTGCAGTGATAAGCGATGGCAAATGTAAAGGATGGGAAAAGGCATCGCTGGTTTCGTCACCTGCGGGTGACCCTATGTCTTGGTGGCTATCTGTGTTTGCGGAACAGGTGAGGGTGGTGTTCGGTTGCGACATAAGGGCACTTGTTGGCGATACAGGCGATACGATAAGCGGAGGCCATCACACACCGAAACCTTTTCGACATATCCCTGGCCCTGGTTTTACCCAACCCTGATTTCGATAAGCAACGGAAATCGCAGGAAGCAGAGCACGATATATTATTAATCAATATTTGTTTTCAATCACCGGCTTGATTTGTCGTCTTGAAAACTGTTCTTTCTCAAACCGGGAAAGTGTTTTGGGCCAATGGATATTGACGTGAATAATTTATAGCTTTGCCTAAGTTGTCTCGATCAACATCGGTTTGGCCTCAATAGTCAATCTTATCCAGTGTCAAAACCATCCAGATGATCGCCGTTTGCAACTCATTGACGTAGTAATAACTTTTTCCTTCTTTTAAATCTAGAAAAAAATCCTTATGGTTTGATTATTTGCAACGAGTTTGAGTAACCTTCTCTCATTGCTTTTCCCTTCGGAGAGCGCCCTCGCCAGTGGTCACGCAATTTATCTTATCATGTTCCGAATGGTTGATAAGAAGCCGGCAATCCAACAGTCACCGTCGCTGTTTCTCCTCTCGCCGTTGCCTTTTAAACGCCTGGTGTTCGTCACCCGAATGGATGACAAAGAAATTACTTTGTTTTGCACCCCAACACTTTCGAACCCACGAACCAACCACAGCCGTAGATTTGTGCGACCGGCTAAGTTTATGTTCGATCGACGCTGTTGAATGTTTTGCCAACCCTGGCAATATGCTGCTGTTAAGCCAATGCCCGATTATCATTCCCCGGAGGCCACGACATAACGGCGCGAGTGCGTAAAGGCATGTTCAAAGGGTGGTGAAGCAACCTCTAGCGCTGCTTGGTACTTGCACCGTTCAGGTCTCACCGTAGATATCGGAGTTAGCGCGTAAACCGAAGGGAATTTGAAGGTTGAAGAGATAACCTAGCAGCGAATGCGGCCACAGCGAAGCTGGTTTGAGTCTGACGGGGTTGATTTGTTTTCTAAGTGTAACGCCGATGCGTCCTTGAAGGTTGCGAAGGAACAGGAGGAGTTCAATGACAATGGCTCAATGATTATTCGAAACTGTTTGTTGCTAATCTTGATTACTTTAATCATGATCCTTCAAATTCGCAAAATAAGTTACCGAAGAATGAAGTCGAAGTAGCTTTGCCACCTGTTTGTGCTCTTAGATATCGCAATTGAATAATAATCATGTGGACAGTACACATTAGGAGGTGGTTTACGATCTGTTTTCCTTACACAGCGGCTCAACGACCATTAGCGTCCGGGGGGGCTGGGAGCTCCATCAGAAATAAAGCGATTTCTTCACGCAACCAACGACAATCTTCTTCAATTCCGATGAACACCGAGTAATTCATAAAAAGGTGACAACATAGACACAGCACCACACCCACCCAGTCAACCCCAGTGCCTTCAGAAAATGTTGAGATTTCGCCCCTTTATCACTACGAAAGAAAAACTCGACAGGAAATGGCCGATCGCGTACGGAGCGGTGCGATAAAGCTTCCCTGTGAATGAGTCAATGGGGAGAGCGCTCCAGTGGAATGGCCAGCCTCTGTCTGTCTTAGACGAGGCAACATCGGAGATGATTCATAAGCAGCATTAAGAAGTCGTGCTACGACAAACGAACACCTTCGCCAGCTCGATCGGTCGTACTTCCATAATCTATCGCGCGCGACTTTGCGGGAGATTCCAGAAATGTGTAAAAACGTAAAGCCGTAAAAACGAATAACATGTTTTTGAGTGATTTTACCCAATCGTCGTAAAAAACAATCCATCAAACACTTTTTTTCGATTAGACGATTTTTTGAACGTAGTTAAATTTGGATTATTTTGGGAATACATTATACCGAAAATTGTGATTCATATATAAATAGTAACCATATGATAAAACTGAGGAAAATTTAATGATTCATGTACGAAGAAATGTTTATCAAAACAAAAATAAGAACTGAAGTGTTTACGAACATATGAAATTAAATTTTATAGTGGACCACTCCCTGTTTTCTTCATAGTTTTGTAAATACTTAAGCAAGATCAAGAACTAAAGAGAAAAAGGAATGTCAATTATTGCGTAGAAGTTCAAATCATTTACAGTTGCGTTAATCGTACGATCGCATGAAACCGGAACTGGATTTTGACTTGAATTTGCTTCAGTAGATTTCACTACAGTATCCTGAAATTATGTGGTAAGACGAACGATTGAACCGTGTTCTAATCGAGTTTCGTTTCCATCGCCAGCCGGCGCACATTGGGTTCGGGGAGTTGGAGTTAAGGTTTTTCTATCATCCTGTGCTTGATAACCCAGTCCCAATTAATAATATAGTCCTTTTCATTACACCAAGAAAACAGAAGGTAAATTCAAGACATCTGTGCGGTAAATGTGGGGTTCTCAATTCACATGTTTCTTATTGTTAAGACTTTATTTTTAAACTTTTAGGAAAAGTTATGTAGAATTGATGAACCGAACATATTATGTTTTTATGAGCAACATAAAATGAAATTTTATGCTAATAAACGAGGCGTTTGAAACGAACGTGCTTGAAAGATCCACTGTGCACAGCGTGGCCTTCGAGTGATGTGGGCGCGTCTGTAAACGGCATCATCTGTGGTGACAAAGCAAGCAACTTATCCGAACCGGAGACAAAGCTGGTGCGCGGAGACAAGGATGCGTACGCAACGGAATGGCGGAGGCGCGTGCCCGTGGGTTGCGCTAACGTAGGAGTCACGATTACTCACCGCCCGGTTTGGCCTTGCTCCTCGCTGGCACCGCTGGCACAACGCTGGTTGCCGCCGTCGTGATGGTTGCTGTTGGCCTCCGCCCCGATGGATGGCGCCCGGTGGGGAAGGAAGGGACTGGTCGTTCGATCCGACCGGGATCACTCTGGACGCCACCGGGAAGCGACACGGTGGTGACAGATGGTAGCAGCTGCTTACTTGATCGCTACCGGCTCTACGGTTGTCCGCAGTGTCGTCACTTCTTGTCGATCTCGGGTGCTGCGAAATTCAAACTTCTGCTCACTACTGGAAGTTTTCGAGGATCATATCCTTCGGAACACAGCTCACTATTTGGATACTGAAAACTTTTTTTCTTTTCTAAATGACCCTTTATTCACTCACACAGTAGTAGATAGTAGAAACATTCCTATCAAACTCTTGTCTCGCCAATGACCAGCACAATTTGGCACAACACTGTTGTATTCCTTTCACACGATTTCACATCAACGACGACGTATCAAAATTCACTTGACACATTGATCTTCACCATTCTTTTCGTTCAATGAAGAAACCACACTTACGCACGTTGATATCTTGGAGCACACAAAATAAACACACGACTTTGGGGGAGAGGGTTTTCACAACGAAGCTCGGTTCACAATTTCGCCTAAATAGGAAAAAGATAGTCGTAAGAAAATTGCAACCGCAAAAGTATGGTACGATTGTTGATAAAGTAAGTTTCGAAACAATAGTATAGCGATAGCGCCAAAATATGTGTACAAGATTTTGGAACAGCACAGTTTTGCTTATCAAACCTCAAATCATAACCGGTGGGGAGGACGGGGTAATAATGTGCCTTCTTTGGCTTTTTGTTCGGTATCAAGAGGCAGGCAGATTCGATACCAAAATCATTTGTTACAAAGGTACAATAAGGGATCATAACAACAAAGAGAGGGAGAAGTTGTTGAATAATTTGTGTAAACAAAAAATGATCCTCCTTCGTGAAAGCGCCACATTAGGAATGACTCATATAGGCACAGTTACGTGACCCTCCGATGTTAGTCGTCGGGGAGCACATCCGGAATTCCCATGCCAAGGGGGTAGGCACTTTTGACTATCCGAAACTCCTTATTGAATGCATGCTCACGGTTTCGAGGCCAACATTTACACCGACTTCGGTGCATTCGTAATGTAATTTGACAATTTGCTGCCTTACTATTGTGTTTCCCTTTTCTTGCCGTGTATCTGTATTGCTCGGGGGACAACATGACGGATGACGTTTTCTACTGGAATCTGATGCTGCTGGTGTTATTGTTGTTTTCGCTGTGGTAAATCTTGCCGTCCCCCTTTCCCACACTCGTCTGCTGGACCACCGTTTGGTACGTATGCTTTTCGTTCGGCATGTTTTCGGATATTCGCCACACATAAGATGGCATGTATCTGTTTAATGTTTGCAGGAATATGTTTGTATTCAGCGCTCCATTCGATGCGCCAGCACAGCAAAAACAAATGATCGCCAGGATTCGAATCCGTTTGCGTCTTTCGAGGTCACCACTGACAAATGCATAGCAAAAGCGCATAGCGGAAACCAAGAGGAAACGGTATTGCCATTGCTGCTGCTGCAAAAAGAAGAGTTTAATCGCGAAACTTCTCCATCCATCGCCGCTCCGTATGTACTCGTAAATTTTGCTCCAATTTTTTCGCACACAACACTTTTTCGTTCACTTTTCTCTTTCCTTTCTTTGCCACCGTACCGTCTACGGCGATTTTCGGACTGCCACCACGAACCATTTTGGATGGTGTTTTCGTTCACGTTAGCCACTACTTTTTCCTCCACATCATACAACGTTTCAGAATACTTTTGTGGGCTATTATGGTTTGTTAAAACTGCGCTTTCGCCATGGATTGCACCTCCCCTAGGGGAGTAGATCACGAACCTTCTTTTCTGTATTTACTAATTCGCATTTACCCCGTATTTGGATGCGTTCTCACGCGCCCCGCACGAAACGCACTGTTCTTACTTTTCCAACTACGTTCCCGACCGACGGCGGACTACGGACGTACGTTTTGGGATCAATTTTGCACCGAACGGAAACAGATTGACGATATCTGTTGCTAGCCCTACTAAGGAGTAGGATTCCCAGACAGACTTGTGGTAAGTTGTTCGCAGCTCGTACTTCGAGGTGTGATGAGCTAGCAATGCTACGGCTACTGCTGTCTGATGATTTCACATACGACCAATGTGCTTGAACCTCTTTCCCATGTTGATGCATAAGGCTCTCTCGCTTTCTCTTTAGCCAATTTGCGGCAGTTGTCTCGCTCACATCTACGCACGTTTTAACATTCGAATTCTACTGACAGCCCATAACTGTCATGTTTTTCCAATTTACATCACATGATCGACTTCTTCCCTTGCATGCAAACCGAGCATGTATGCTACTGCTTGTGATATTTCGCTGATAATTCGACGTGCAGGAGTCAGCACCAGAAACGAGCAAATAATATTCAGTTATTCTTTTATGGTTTTACACATTAACCCTTAATTTATATTCTGACAATGCTTTTGCTACATTCGGGAAAAAGGTTGAACAAGTATCATACACCGAATAAACGAAACGGAATGTGTTTAATGCACTTTAACGAACAATGGACACAGTACAAAAGAACCTGCACTGGATTATGCTAAAACATTGTTAACATTACGCATGTGATTTACACAAAATCCAACTCATGTACGTTATTGGCAAAATTGAATGAAGAATATAAAAAAACTTATAAAACTAAAATGTACAGCTATTGAGAATTGAATCAATCTACTTTTCTCTACTCGTCTTGTAAGCTATTTCCAGCGCGGTTGTTATGACATTCATGTCGTTCTCGATTGTCTTGGCCCAATTCTCTACATCGCCGATTTCCTGCAAAGGCACAACCAAGGTTCAATCGTGTACTCCTAATCAACGAACTCCATATTGTTTACACTTACTTTCAATGAACCATTGAAGTTCTCGATCAACGCAAGCCACTGGGACGTCTGTTTTGCGAAATTAGTTGCTCCTACGTGCAGTTGTTTGGCTTCAGCATCTAGCCGTTTCTGATTCAAATAGGCTTGGGCAACACTGGCGAATGAGATGATAATCGTCGCACATGATTTTGATTAATGACCGATTTACACCACACTACTTACCCCACGTTGAGATGGTCTACAAGATTTTGAGTGAGCTCATTCGCGGACATAATTGCTTCCTTCCTACGACGTTCTAAAACAAACATACTGATGTAGACTAATATATACTGCGGACGAGAATAGCATACCTTGCTCCTCCTTCTTGGCGGCTTGCTTAGCCTGATGATCTTTTATCATGGCCGAGAGCATTTTGTCTGAACTTTTTGTAGTCGTTGTTCGGCAAAATAGTATTTTCTCGAGACGTTCTGCACTTCTGCAAACACTCGAGATGATTTGTTTATTTACAAAATATCGCGATCCGTCAAATGTCATCTGACACAACAGAACTCACCCGATTCAGTGACCTTCAAAAGTAAACATTAACGGTTATTATCGGTGATAACAGTAAATAGTAGGATTCGAAAAAGCCCGTTGTAGAACCGTGCCAAGAACCACTTTCTTTCATTTAAAAAACACCGTGTTGTTTTACCATAAATAAACCTACTTTCTTATTCTGCAAAGTAGACATTGCTTATCATACTTTCAATAGGTGAATGCTGTTGGCTTGTTTATGCTCCTTAGCTAGCACAATTTATGTTCACTTTCGGCGGTTTTTAGATCAGGTTTCTTTTTACTTGCTTGTTCGATATTAGTCATGCCCGGGACGTTTATCGTCCCGTTCGCATTTTTTACTTGTTTATTCTGTTTAATTTTCTAGTTTGTTCGATCGTTTTTCTTATTCCATCTAAAATCTTGTTCACTGTTCATTTGTTTGTTCAAATTGGCTCTTTCGATACTACAATTGAATTGTTTTTGTTTTCTGTTGTCGTGCTTCTATCAAAGTTGGCTGATAGAGCCCGCTACGCAAATAGAATTGTATATTGTGTGAAAAAAGTGTGTTTAGCTTTTTGCTTTACCCGATACTAAACGTATGTTCCTTGTGTTCTTCATGTAATGCCCCGGTGCCCTGCCTGACTACAATAATTATTTATGCCCTTGCATTGGAAAAAGTTAACATCGTATCAAAGCTAAAGTAGGCCCACAAAACGGTCTACAGTTCCCGTACCATGACGAATTTATCGAATTTGCACCGTCGTCCAGCTTAAAATTACACAATAGTTGAACGAAAGGAAAATATAATTAGGGGACAAGGAAAACAAATAATTGGTCTATAAACTCAAAGCGCTCAATATCACACAATTAATGCAGCACGTTCATTCCTGTTTCCCACCCGTTTGTCCTTCCGTTTCCGCAACAGCTATCAATCCTTTCGCACATCCAGTCGCACACAAAAAAGCATTCACCAACGCAAACGCACTTGAATCTCGGGCATACCACACAAATAGGATTCATCGTTACAACTTCCGCACATGCGGCCATCCATTTCTCTACCAAGACTATTTTACGTCCGGATACGTCGGTAGCTCTACGATTTCGATCTTATCGTTCACCTTAAACGACGGAAAAAGGCCGACCTGATTGGTGCGGATGTTCTTACCCTTTGAGAAGCCGTTCCAGTGATTGCCAGCCACGCCAACCAGATCGCCCGGTCGTAGCTGAATCTCGTCGTGACCCTTCGGGTCGTGTGGTAGAACCACTTCACGGTTGTGAGAATTCTGGCCACCGTAGTAGTAAATGTCATCCAGCGATCGGAAACGCCCGGATGCATCCGGATACAGGCTCTGCATGATTTCGTACGCCACGCGACATACTTGCGAGCTGAAAGTGCACACGAGATAGTCGCTCAAAGAAAGCAGGTGGATATCCAGGATGATCCCATTGAGGGAGGAGTCGGTATATCGCGTCGATACCGCTGCCATTTTGGCCACGTTTGGATCACCGATTACTTCGTAGTGAGGGTATTTGCGTTTTGTTTCTTCTATAACCTACAAAACCAAGCAAACGAATTAAAGTTAGTATTTGCCAGTTTTGGTTTCGTTGCCTTGTGTTGCCAATTTAGTTACCTTCGGATCATCGCTTGCTACAAACACACGTCGCTTCTCGACCTTTTCCGTCAACTCGAGTTGATCGTAGTAATCGTCCACTGCCGTCATATACTCTTCAATACCATGGAACGCTGCTTCGGTGCCTACTTTATCCGTTCGTCGTACGTGTACTCTGGAAAAGAAAATGAAACCAGGTGATCGTATCGTGTATCCAACATTTTGCTGGTCCGATTTATGTTGCGCTTACCCAACGATTGGTTTCTTGAAACCCAATCGCTCGATTCCGTTTTCCAGCATCTGGCGTGTTTCGCCCGTCGGTTTGAGCAGGTACTTGAGAAACTGTCCAATCCACCACACGATAGGGTCGCCGTGCAGCTTCATCAACCTCGGAGCCAGATCGGCCGGTATTGCGAGCGGCAAGTACGGTGGCCGTGGATTGAGCGAATCGATGATCGGCAGCGTGAGCACTTGTGTGTTCGCCTGACCCGGCCAGCTGGCATGCGAGGCACCGTTCGAGTCCAGACACGTATCCGAGATGGGCTGGAACACTTCCTCCCAGCCTGCCTTGTGGTAGCGCCATCCCTTCGATTTCAGTATAAGCGTGCGCTCGGTCGCGTACGCCATAATGAAGCAATAGACGACGTGATGCAACTGGCAGCCATACCCGCAACCCTTGTTTAGGCGACACAACAACTTCCGGGCCGTGGAACAGTTTTCGGGGTTCTGAAGGTGTGTGAGACGCTTCTGCACCAGATCGCTCAGGTCGGCCGCCTCTCGGTGACGCCACACCTCGTACCCATCGGCCGCACGCGTCCGCTCGATGTCGGTCAGCAGCGATCGCTTGTGTTCTGCGGCGAGCGACAGGAAGCTGCTCAGTGGTTTGACCAGCTCCGGCGCCGTACGCTGTGCTTGCTTTTGAACCTTCGTAACCTCGGACTGTAGCAGATTCCACAGCTCTTGGGTATTGGTTTGCACTCGCCTCCGCAATCGTTCATACTCGAGCGTAGGGGTGCCCCGGGAACGTGCCAAGGACAACGCGCCCGGTCCAGGGGCTTCCTGCTCCAGCTTGTTTCCCAGCTCATCGATGAATCGCTGCTTGCGATCCGCCGATTGTCCCGCTTCGGCAAGGTACTCGTCAACCATAAGCCGCAGCTCGTGGTCGATCCGCTTCGATTGCTCCAGCTGCTGTAGGGCTTGTTCGAGCCGCTTTATGGCATCGTCTGCTTCTCCATGGACATTACTACTGCTCGCCGAGGCGGATGTGTTGAGCTTCGAGTAGAATATCAGCACAAACAACACCCAAACGAACAGGAACGGTATCAGCACGCGGGCCCACGGGTTCAAACCCATCAACTGTCGGATGATCATCTTCCCGGGAATGTTTCCTTGCGTGGTTATTTGTAGCAATCCTCTTTCAATCCGTTTAGCTGCGTGTCAGGCAGTTTTTTGGGCAGCTCCTCGTTGTACCAGGCACATTTGACGCCTTCTCCACCGTACCGACAGAACCGGTATAAACCCAGTGTATGCGATAACACCACGCTTACTTCAATCGCTTCCGGCCGGTGACGTGGAAAATATGTATTAGTTCAGCCAAACCATGGAGTGGTACGGTTGCGCTGTGTAGTGTGCTTCCAGCTGATAAAAATGACCGTTTCCTAGGGGCGTACGAGACCTGGTGCCGCAGGGGTTATTTGCATTAATTTGCGTTAAATAAACAAACTTAACGATAACGCGAAACGTTGGTCCGCTTCGCCAAACGAGTTGGTATTTTGCTGGTGTTGAATACTCTGCTTGCAGAGCATAAATGCAAGCATAGGGATTCTTATGCGACACTTCCGTACTATCGCCTATTTGGCATTTGCTAATCCAATCGAATGGTTTGGTGTTTTTCTGTCCCTTTGATGCTTTTCTACGGGCCAATGAAAACTGCTCTCGCCCACGTTACAATCAAACAACGAAGTCTTGCTGTTCACAATTCCCGTCCACCGTGCAGTCTCGCTGAATGTGATGTTTGTTCGAAGTTCTATTGTCACGTAAATTGCCCTCTCGAGGGTACCGGAACCGACTAACCGTAGCTTGTGATGCGATGGAGCTTTTACATATTTTGCACTTTTTAATTGAGCATGGTCATCAACCTGACACCTGACGTGTGGGAAAGTGTTGTTCTATGCGAATCACAGATCAGAAGCGATTAGAGGCCCCGCAATAAACAATGGCAATGAGGTCTTCAGTTACCCGACACCGTGCCTCCGCCGATTTTCCTGGTTCTGCCCGCTCGATTCTCGTCGGAATCGAACGCGACCAAGTTGACGATGACCGTCCCACACCGTATTACACGAATTTAGACTGCGCCATCCGCGGCAGCTTATGCTGCTGCTGCTAATCCGCCTTTCCGCGACCAAACCACCGTCCGACCGACCGAACGACCAACACAACACAACACTGCTACTCCAGCAAAACTTTGACATTTCTCTCGCAAGCATTAGAGCAACTTCTGCTGTCATCAGTGTTTTTCTCTCTCTCTCCCGTGGAGAAAAAACCAAGATTAGTTGATAAGGTGTGCTCATTGTCCCGTCGGTGTTGTTGCAACAATGAATTTAATTTTTGAGAAAGTGCAGATAGGTGAGAAAAGCCTACTCTCTCTGCCAAAGACAGCGAAAATTGGCAAGATATTCACGATTGGGACAATTTATCTAATTGTTCGAATTATAAAATTGTACATGGTGAAAATGACTTGAATTTTACTTCGAATCGAAGGGCCTTTTCTTTGTAGTTTCAACAACGTTTTCATCGATTTTTTTTATACAATTGCGCTATTAGTATCGCTAGAATAGTGCTTAGTTTATCTTGCCTGACTGTACTATCATTTTTATATAACAATCGATTGTAGCCAAGTGAAGCAATCCTGTGATATTCCATTCATACACGCTGCTGTAATTTAGTGGTACATGGAAATATTTATTTGTATCTGAGGATGATGATGTGCAACAGCTGTTGTGGTATTAAAGAGATTCGAAGCACAATTCACTTGCCGCAACATCCTCCGGATTTTTCCTTGCATCCGCCGCTTGCGCAAGCACATTTGCAATCCGTTGCACAGGGTTGTCCGCTGCCACAACCGCTGGTACATTTGCAATCTGCAAAATATAACGTTGGTTGAACAAGGCTCTATTCCAGCGGAACTAGGTGAAGAAACATATTTTAGACACCTACCATTTCCACAGCACTTGCACGGCATCTTTCCTGGTTAGTCTCCTTTCTTCTGGGTGTGTATTCCGACGACACAAACACGACTGCTTGCCTTGGCTTCCTTGCTCTGAAACTGATGCTGTCTCCGGCGAAAGCTTATGCTCATCTGGCACGACGATACTCAATGAACTGCACTCTCGGTTGCATTACCTTTATACTTTTAACCAGTCGGAGAAACTAACATAAAGCGCTCGCCGCTATGTGCCATCTCGTGTGCACTTCCGTGCCGCGCGAACCAGTTGCAATTGATGGCCGGCGTTTGAAGTGTCGTGTGCAAAAGCGTTCAAAATCACCATGGTTATGCTGGGCAAACCGTTACCCTCGCATGCCGGCGTTTAACATACCGCTTCCTAGCCCCTAGCCTATTTATCGCTGATGCCAACAACCTCGAACCACGCGCCACGACAAATTTACCAATTATCAGCAAAGTAGTAAACAGCGCCTGCCATGCCTGCCTGAAATGGAAACCGGGCGCATTTCCATTTCCACGTGGAAGTTTTTAGCTTGGCTTTCATTTTATAATGATGATTTTTAATTGTCTAAAGATGTCTTATATTTTCAATTCCGCGTCAACTACGCAGCGGGTCTAGTTTATCTTCTTTTTTGTTTACATCGAATGCACTCGAAATCACTCGAACAGTCCAATCAATCCGAGCAAATACAAACAGCCGAACGAACGACGCCATTGACTCATCGCGGATCGCATATTTGCACCCAACACCACGGAGCGCACGGTTCGCGAAGAAACTTTTGAAGTGGTGGGTCGTGTTCAATCCCCCTCTCGGGGCGATAATGTTGCACACGGATGGTGACAGTGATAGTGTAGTCATGGGGTGGGATAAAAGCCCAAGTTTCGAAACCAAACGGCACAATCACAACCACCGAGGCAGAAAACTAACAACGCTTACTGTGTATTCCGAGTGCAACCAAAGCTACCAATAAAACCATCCAAGATGCCCTGCAAAACTTGTGTCACTGGTAAGTTCACCTCGCCATTTAACTAACCCTAGCCTAACTTTGCTACAAAACAATTCTAAAATTGCTTTAGATTTGTGGGAACATATCTTATCTTGCCTCCGAGTATCGTACACTGAACGTTTTCCTATCTTCCCCTATTTATAGACTGCAAATGCACCTCTGCAAGCTGCGGTAGTGGATGTGCCTGTGAGGCTCGATGCACCTGCCCGTGCAAGAACGGAGCAAAGGAAGGATGCTGCAAGTAGCGCGAGCCACCCCAACACCCCACATGGTATTGCGGAGGAGAAGCGGCGAAGACTGTTCCTACCCACCGATGCAGATTTTCGGACCACAATGAAAAAAAAAAAACTTTAGCACGTTCATTTTCTTTAAAAATGATTAAGTATCCTTGTTTCCCGTAACATCACTTTACACCGATGCTGCATACAATTACGATTGGTTAACTATTTTTGAACTTCTAGTTCAAGTGTATAAAAATGGTCATACTTAAAATGTAAAGGCAAAAAACAATAAATGCCTACTGTTGTTCCAATTGGAAGAAACGGTTCATCGTGAAGGAAATGTGTCTTAAATAATGAAGAGAGTTATGAGATGTGATGTCAGATTGAACGTTAAAAACATTGATTTCACGTAGAACTTTATCATTTAAGGCAATTTGAAGTGATTTCTTCCATCCGAGTCATGGTCATTGCTTTGGCGGAAGAGTTGACGATGGAGGTTGAAACATTGGGGGCGGATCCATCCTCGGCAGCGGTGGCCACTGAACATCGGCGAAGTTGTAGGACGGATAGAGTGGCACAAACGGTTTAGATCCAATTGCGTTCGTATCTGTTTCGTCGGTGATGACCACTGTTGCCGCATTCATAGCTTCTTCGTACGTTGGTGGAGCTAGAGTGGAGATCGAGGAGTGGAAATGAAATTGTATGTACGTAACGCCAATCGGTCGCTAACTTACGAAGATATTCTGGAGGTAGTGTGTTTTCCCGTTTCAAAGAATGTCCTCCAGTCTGAGCCTCTGCCGGTGCCGTTGGGAGTTGGCTCGAAGTTCCGCCAAAGTTAAATCCTATTGTGCTGGTCGAGGGAACTGAGGCCGGAAGGGCCACCGTTGCTGGTTGCTGAAGTGTCAACGGCGTCGTGCCAATGATGAGTGGAATATCGAGCACTGGATCCGAACCACATCCGGATACACGAACGGTCAGGTGCAAGCGGTAGGCTACGCTTATGAGATTATTGCCCGTACACGACGGAGCTACGGTGGGCACTACTAGCCGCTGATCGTACGCGTTCTGCTGCTCCCCGGCCACACCATCACCGATATGTTTCACCAGCGTATGCCTTTCCTTTCGCGTTTTCGTTCTCGGATGTTCCACCGTGTAGGTTATCTCCTGCAGCAGCTTCATGTTAACTCCCTCGACCACACGATCCGACTGGTTGTTCAATTCTATTCGAAGTGGAATGGCCTGGCCAGGAACGAACCCGGTGTACGGGACGGTGACGCGCACGAACAACGGCTTCGTGCGCCACCAACCGCAGCAGAACACCCTCGCATCTTCCATACACGCCGGCATCCGAATGGACGGCGAGGCCGTGTTCAGATCAACCGGATGCACTACGGTGAAACCCACTTTGTACGTAAGATTAAACTTCCAAGGTCGATCCATAACCACCTGAGCGGTATAGCGGCAGTGTCCGAGCGAGCCCTCGAACGAGGTCGGCAGATGTGAAGGCAGATCGAGGGCAAATTCGTAGATGTGTTCACCGGCCGGAAGCTCCGTTGGAGATCCTGTGTGTGAAGAGGACTCGGTGATTATTTTGAACGGTGAACGAATGGAAATCTACGCTACCTGAAAGTTATTCATTATTCTCCTTTTTTATTTGCGACCCTGGCTGATGTGTTTTGTTCTTATCTTTTATAATGTTGTGCGAGGCATAAATTTTCCTTTTGCATTTTAAATTATATTGATAAAAGACCAACATAGCTTCAAGGTCACGATTCATAGCAAAATAACACGAATGTTTTAATGAGTCTGAAACTCTACGAATTTTATCGAATAAACCCGTATGTCATATACTTAGAATACTAAGCCTTCCACTTCGACATTTAACCGTTTTTTCTTCTTCTATCCATTGATTAATTAGCACTTTAATGATCCAACTTGCCTGATTCATATTTCTCGTAACTAGCTTATTTGCAATATAAATGTCGACGGTTCGTTTTAACTTACCATCTTGCTGTTTCGCCACCAGCACCTTCACCGATGCCAAATGGTCACGTTTGCCGTAAAATGTTACAGTGTGGCGATTTCTGCCCTGACCACGTTTCTCCGACCACTGCACGTGGCTAAGACCGATGATTCGTAGCGTGATTTCTATGTTTAAAAAAATAAGATTTCACTGTTTACACGGCGGACTAAAATACCGAAAAACGATACCATCTCGCAGTAGGCGCGAAAGGGTAAAACATGAAACGATCGTCAGACGATCGCCTCCCCCTCATCGTCGAGCGCCGGCTGATAAAAACAAGACGATCTTTTTTCCTTTGCTCACCGTTGTACTTCTTCGCCTCGGTCAGCTTCAGCTGGACACTGCCGGTGAGCGGTTGACCGCTGAGAAACGTCCCGTGCGTACTGTTGGTAAAACGGATATCACAATCGACCCCCATCGCGTTTCCCCCTTCCCTGGTACTTTTCAAATGACCGCGAGAGGAAAATATCAACTGGGAACCTTAAGGCCGTCAAGAAAACACACACTCTGTTGATTGTTTTCTTTGTCTTATTCACTTACGATCGTTGGGAAAACGAAAAAGACGATCCGACGAGCGGGCTACCGGATCCGCGAGATCGCGCCACTATGCCTGCCGCTAAGCTACTAACTAAAGCTTCTCTACGTTCTGGCCGTGCACCGATCCGCGGTTCACCGTACAGACTGGCTTGCGTGTGCTCGCACAGTGGGGTGGGTTTTGTTTTTGATGCTGAACGTGAAATAGTAGTTTCGAAAGCGCGACCGTGACGTCATTTTTTGTGTGTGATTAACCGCCATGCTCGGCGGTGTTGGTGGAGTCGCCGGCTTCCCATCACGCAGAAGCAGATCACAGAGAAGCGCGTCGGGGATGGAGAACAGTGCCGTGGTTGTGCCGCCGCCACAACTCGCGATTGCTCGACCGGCAGAGTATTGGTGCGCGAGACCCGGTTCCGCGCGTTGCCGACGCCGTGGAACCTTCAATGCAATCCACGAAGCATCCACCGACGCCTCGAAACCAAAATCCACTGGGGCTCGCATGAAATGACGGACACAAATGCGGACGTAACGGATTCCTTGCATTCATACTTTTCATCTCGTTTTCCATTCCACTGTGAACGACTATGCGTTGGACTGAAGGCCGTAAATTTCCACCAAGTCTGTCCAAGTCACCGTCCGCCTTGAAGAATTCCGGTCCCCTCCGGCAGGTTCATGGCCTCGACAGACACTTTCGATTTCCTGAACGCGACCAACCAACCATTGGGGCCATTGATTTTTGGTCAGACAATCGAAACTATCTTAATCCACACATGGGCGCATCATGCTCCGCGTTTCGAAATGATGTGGAGGAATATCATTTGGTGTGCGTGTGAATTTTGGTACTATAAATATTTTTTTTTTATTTTTGCTGGAGGCACAATGCGTCCACTTTTCTTTTCTTATCTTACAACGGCATTGAAGAAGAAGGAGTGGGAAATCATAACGACTTTTTAATCGCTTTGTATTTGTTTGTTTACGATCGCTTTGGTCCGTTTGTTGAATTTTGGTCGACTCCCAAAAATATTGTGTACAAAACACTGTCCAGTCTATGTTGCTTCTTTACTGACGCAAATGTGTTTCAATTAAACAAACAGATCCAAAGAATTCATAAACATAATTTCGCTTTACTCATGCTCTTATCATCGGCAAATTTCGCAAGCAATACCAACTGATGCAATTTTTATTGTGAAAACACGGATGAATGAATCATTGAACGGGCAATTATAAGGAAGACCACACGAAACCACCACGGGGGACACATTGGGTTGTTCTTTTAAATCAGTGGTTCTCAAAGTGCCGTCCGAACTGGCGTATAGTTGGGTCAGTGTGAGGGCTCTCTTTCTATCACAGTCTTGCTTTATACTAAGCGCAGGGCTTGTAGTTTTTGGTCAACTTGCAAATGATGCCACGTAATTTCGGTTGTGGCTACACTTGTTGTGAGAGGATGCACCTAAAGGTATGCAATGAGTGATAAAAATACCGTTGTGTGAACCGTTTAAACAAAACTTTATGCTACTGAACTACTACGGACGGCAGGATTACATCAACACCGTCAAGTATCTGCAGGGTTCACCCGGAGGGCAACCCGTACAGCATATTCAGCAAAAGCTCGAAGCGTCATGTTAAGAAGATCCTGAAAATGGTAGCTGAAGTTCGCTGCCTGGGTTTATCAGCAGGTGAGCAGGTAACTTTCGACCAGTTCCTCGTCATACCGGAACGCCTTCCATCCAACAGCGCCCAGTGTCCGTTGCTGACCTTGGACTACAAGGATCAAGGATTGATTGGGGACGATTCCGATAGCACCGCAGGATCCACATGATTCACGGTGTTTATATCGCTTTATGACATTACTCCAATTTGGTATGATCAGCCGAACCCTGAAGCGTAAAAGTAAAAAAATCTTTACTTTCCATCAAAGTCTTCGAAGCGCTACCTACAAGTTTGTTTTGGGTCGCAGATATGAAATAATAGCAAATGTATTTTTGCATTTAAAAAATTGGACATTAGATAAACAAACATTGGGAACCGCTTTTTCATATCGACGACCAACAACTGGCTTCCTATTTGCCCTACACTTGGCCATTCGAAAACAACTGGCAAATATGCACCCGAACCGAGCAGGGAAACGCAATGTCCCAGCGGTGGTTTGGTTATGGGCTGGAACCTCTAACCATGTTATCTTATCGGGAATCGCCAGGAACAATTGTTAACCGTCTGTCCTGCTCACGCGATCCTATTTGCTCAGCAGTCGATTGTAGTCTACACGGCGTGCTGGAGCGTTTTTGTAGATAAACCAAATAATCAGTGCCCTTCGACAGGATTCGGTCTTCCCCCAAAGGCGAAACACACTCTGCAGTTTCAGTGTGGTCGGAATAGCCAGAGCAATTGGAAGTGTCGATTTCCCGCGAACGTAGGCAATCAAGCTCGAGTGCCATGCCGGAAGTGAGCGAGTGTCAGATACGGTTCGATAATAATCCATGCGGGGTTTACTTCCCCGGTCAATCACTGGCCGGGTACGTAGAGCTGCGTGTACTGGACACATTTAAAGTTAAAGGTAGGTCATCGACGTAAACCGTTTAAAGTAGGCGCTGCCAGGTCTTCGGTGGAATGAGTCACCATCATTTTGTGTGCACTTATGCTTGACAGGTGTCAGTTTGCAAATCAAAGGATTCGCCGAGGTAAAATGGACGGAAAGCACCGGCTCCGGAAAGTCCCGCCGGACGGTGCACTACCACGGACGGCAGGATTACATCAACACCGTCACGTATCTGCAGGGTTCACCGGAGGGCAACCCGTACGATATTGCGCCCGGTACGCACACGTACCGGTTCGGTTGCGCACTGCCCCACAATCTGCCCACCTCCTTCGAGGGCCAGTACGGCCACATACGGTACACCGTCCGGGTGGTGCTACATCGACCCTGGAAGGTGGACCCGACGTATAAGGTCGGCTTTACCGTGCTACGCCACGTGAATCTTAACGAGAGCGCGATTACACTCGGCATGCCGTGCAAGCTCGAGATCCAGAAGGTGTTCTGCTGCGGACCGTGCGCCTCCGAGCCGTTGTACATTTCGGCGCAAACCCCCATCTCTGGGTACGTGCCTGGCCAAACGATAGCGGTGCGTATCGAGGCTTCGAACAAGAGCAAAAAGCGTGTCAATGAGTTCAGCACCAAGCTGGTGAAGAATGTGTGCTACATCAGCCAGACACCGTACGGTCGCGTAAAGATGGTCCCAGAAATTGTGGCAGAAGTTCGCTGCTCCGGGTTGGCTGCAGGTGAGCAGGGAACTTTCGACCAGTTCCTCGCCATACCGGCCCTTCCATCCACCAGCGCCCAGTGTCAGGTGCTGACCTTGGGCTACGAGGTGGAGGTAGAAGGGAAGATACCGGGACCGAACATAAATCCCCGCATTCGCATACCCATAACGTTGGGGACGATTCCGTTAGCAGCGCACGCCATTCCTAGGATGGCTGGAGATAGCGGACGGCTACAGGCGATCCAGGTTCCAGCCATTCCCGAACCTACGGCTCCACCGATTCCATACGACGAGTTAAAACCCAACATTTCGCAAGTTATTCCAGCGGATCAATTGCGTTAGTAACCAATTCCTCATTTCCAAACCAGCGAAACCAAACACCAGGATTTACCGAAACGTCCGTTTTCCAATTT
This sequence comes from Anopheles sinensis, assembly GCA_000441895.2. NCBI lineage: Eukaryota > Metazoa > Arthropoda > Insecta > Diptera > Culicidae > Anopheles > Anopheles sinensis. The sequence continues at coordinate 915,495 of KE525036.1, forward strand.
CCTTTTCAGCACCACCCTCGTACGAGGAAGCAGTTGGCTCAACCCCAGCCAATATTCTGGAGGAGGGTGAAGAAAACACGGGCAGTAACAATTTCACCCCCCAGTATATGGTTTATCGGTTCAACAATGAGTCATCGGCCAGCGGTGGAACTTGAGGGAAACCAACGAGACCACGTAACGCTTGATTCCACTAAACATTTCTACGGTTTAACTCGAGATAAGATCACTGCATTTTGTGTGAATATTTTAACTTATTACTTATTACAATAAAAGCATTTGAAAAACTGAGTCCACAACTTTTTTAAACGGAACCATTCTTCGCTTCACTAACCGCCACTTTTGGTAGAGAAAACATTCCCAGCCATTCTGGCAACACTGTATAGCCGGTCCTTGTCGGATGCCGGAAAGGAAAAAAAGGATACCTCGGAAAATGAGCACCGGAAAGTGCGTGACGAAGAGAAAACAAACCACCGCGGCGCCGCTTATCCTCGCCCGAATACATGCAAAATACAGGCAAGGATCTCACCAACACGGATGGCTCGTTTTCATCGGAACACCGAAAACATCCACTTAGGTATTTACGTCAAACTCGGGACATCATCCCCGCCCCGGTTTTTCGGTCCCCGTGAGTGTACCTATTTTGGCAAGCGAGCAAAACGTGAAGCAGAAACACGCAACCCGTCAAGGACGGTGGTATTTCGCTCAACATGTTTCAGGTGTTTTAAGGATCCGCGTTCCGTAGGTTCCAGCAGTTTCGTACGGTAGCAATGGACGGAAATTCAGAGCATCTGTCGAATGGTTGTTAGTCCATCCTAGTGAATCTAGGCTTTCTTTATCAAATCGGCGAAAGGTGGAGTGTGTATATCGGTAAAAAGTTCCTCGGTAGGTGAAAAAAAAACAAGAACACCATAGGTAAGCCGACAAATCGATACAGACGCAGTACGACTTTTCACTTCCCTAGGGGGTGGTTTTATGTGATGGAATTTCAATTCGCGAGTCGTAAGATCCGTAGTGGGAAGTATTCTAATAGATTCTCCGGCGTTTCTGATGCCTTGTTTCCCGCCGTAGACGACATATCTACAAAGTTCTAAACTGAACGCAACGCTTTTCGGAAGGCTATGAAAACGACTGCACCGGTGCGGAGAACATGCCCGACCCAGAGTGTCACATCCGATTCGACAACAACCCGTACGGGGTCTATTTTGCCGGGCAAACTCTAGCCGGACAGGTCGAGCTCCGTCTGACGGAGGTGTTGAATGTTATAGGTGAGATATCGAGCAAAGGCCTCCACTGGGGACACATGTTGATGGTTCACTGTTCACTCCTCCAGGTATAAGCTTGCGGCTCGATGGGATCACCGAGATCGAGTGGTCGGAAGTAGTGGAATCATCCGCTCAGGCGGGACGTAAGACCACCAGCTACAGTGGCCAACAAACGCTGCTAAACTCCATCAGCTTCCTGTGCGGATCCTCCATCGGGCCCGTACGGGATCTGGCCATCGGAACCCATACGTATCATTTCTCCTGTGAACTTCCGACCCACCTGCCGACTTCGTTCGAAGGCTACCATGCGCGCATACGCTACACGGCCAAGGTGTCACTGCATCGGTCGAAAAATCGTACCGACCAGATTGGCCAGACCAGCTTCACCGTGCTGCGGCATCTGAACCTGAACGAGCACGGCTCGGTGCTGGTCCTGCCGACGAAGAGCGAACTGACGAAGGTGTTCTGCTGTGGACCCTGCTCCTCGGAACCACTATACATATCGGCCCAGATTCCTCGCTGCGGCTACATTCCGGGTCAAACGATTGTGATGAAGATAGACGCCGTCAACCGGAGCCGGACGCGGGTCAACGAGTTCCGGGTGAAGCTGGTGCAGAAGCTGTGCTACACGAGCCAACATCCGGCGGTGGAAACGCGCACCGACTCGCTGGTGGTCGCCGAGTCGCGCTGCTCCGGCGTTACCTCGGGCGAGGTGGTCAAACACCAGCAGAATCTTCTCATTCCCGCCGTGCCCCCCACCTACACCGATAGTTCCCATATCTTTAGCATCAACTACGAGCTGGAGGTGGAGGCACGTGTCACCGGGCCGAACATTAGCCCCAGGCTGGCGATGCCCATTACGATCGGGACGATCGCGCTGGAGACTTCGGTGCAGAGGGATAAGCTGAAGCCGCTTGCCAAACCACCGTGGGATCCGTTCAGTAAGTTAAATGTAAAAACGTTTAACCATGTTTCAATCGTTTGTGGTCCTCATTAACCTACAATTCCAATGCAATATCAATGTTTCAAGTTCATAAACAACAACTCTTGATCGATGAATGGTCTGAGTCGGAGGTTAAAGAATAATCTTCATAATAAGTTTGGTAATGTAGCGGATATAAATATTATTAGTATTGCAGTTAAAAATTTCGAAATGCTAGTATATCCTTCAGAATGATCATTAAATTGAGGATTCATGTCAAACTAAGTAATTTGCTACATGGGATTACTACACAACCTTCGGTTACTAATCTGTCTACAGTAGATACAGAAAATACTAAGAGATTATATTGATACTATCGCCGACTAACACAATCTTCTTTTCACTCTCTTTCCTCTTCCTCACAACTTTTAAAGGTTCGCAACACTACACCGATATAATCGGCACACGGATACCCGTTGGTAATGCCGCTCGACGATCGCATGGCGGACTGGATGAGCCATCGAACGGATCGAGCAATGTGCGACTCCACTACATCGTGCATCGCACCAGCGGCGGTTCCGTTGACGGTTTGCCGGACGAGAACTGAAGGTTATAGGAAAACTTGCACCCAGCTCACCATTGACCATCGGCTGGGCAAATAAAGGGGATGCCCTTTGGTATTTGCTATTTGTAGCAGGTTGCTTGCCTAGGTCTACGCCTACCGATGGGAATGATTGTACATTATTTTTAACATCATTTTTCGTTGAACGGATGAAACGAGTACAAAACGTAAAGGAAACAAAAAATCATCAATTCGCAGCACATCGCCTCCGGCCGCTTTCGGCATGCCCATTTGCGCTTAGTATTATACAAAACTGCACGCATTATCAAAAACCGTGAATCGCCTCGAAATTTATATAGTTTTTATTACATTTTTAGACAAAAAATGTAAAGAATGAAAGCAGCTCCTAGCCGTCTATTGCTTATATGTCATCCACGCGCATACATCACACGGAATTACCTGAAATTGCACTTCCGGATATTCGTTGCAGTTGACCGGCCTGGCTGGCTCGTCGGAAGGGGATAATATGGCACTAAAACCGCATTTGAAGCTCTTGTGTATCGATGTGCTTAGAATCTTCAAGCCCGTATGTGGACATTCAGTGCCATTTTACGCTCAATTACGCAGCAAAGTACTAAAACAAAACAAAAACCAAAAACATCAGCACGCATATAAACTAACTAACGATCGTGTGCGCTTACTACAAAAACAACAAAAAACAAACTCTGAAGTGAAAAAAACTCCGCTAAACTACCTCAAGTGCCATTGAGATTTGTTGCAAATATACAAAATATGTGAAACTGCTGGCTAAAGTTAATAAGTGTTTTTATTTATTTTTCTTTAATTTGGATTTTAAAATTTTATTTAATGAAAATAAATTACTGGCGCTACACAGAGGTTCAAAGAACCATTTAAACACCAGTCTTTTAAACTTCATTCCGAGCAATAGTTAAAACGCATTTGTACGTCTCCAATAACATTTGCCGGCCCAGTGAAGGAGTGTTCGATGAATGGAAACGTTGATTCTATTCAACTGCACATGTTTCGCGAGAAACATAAAAAGCGCGTTCCGCGGGGTTGGGTTTTGCTGGTATGTAGTAACTAATACTATTTCAAAACATCAACATCCCACGCATACAGCCTCGCAAACAGCACACACACTTCGACAGTTATGCTTTAAAGATCCGAAACGCATACAATAATGGCGCCAGACTGCTAGACTGTAAGGAAAACTCTGCTCTGGCAGTCGTCACAGCAAACCCGGCAGTTCTTGTTTGCCGCAGTGTGGGAGAACAGTGTGTCGCCGTCCTCCGCGTAGCTTGAGGCGCTGTGCAGTGTGTCACCGAAATCTGGGATCCTTATTTTTTTGTCGGCCTTAGTTGGTTCGCTGGTGCGGCGGGCGAGTGCAGAACCAAATTGTCTTCTGATTACGACTGCGAAGATCTGCCCGTGGTTCGCGAGTTACGAAGGTGCTCCGAGTTTTCTTACGACTGTGCTGTACAAAATCTATACGAGCACTGCTGACGTGACGCACTGCAATCAATCGCAGAAGGTGTGTGCGGTAGCGACGATAGTCACTTGTTTCCACAAGGTGCTTGAGTAAAGTGGGTGAAAATAGCAGACGCCTCGAAATCGAAAGATAAGAAACCGGTCAGATAAGCCCGCACGAGCAGCTGATTGACTGATACCCCGAGCGAAGGCAAGATGGGTCTGAAAGACTGCACTATCGAACTCGATAATCCGTACAACACGTACTACGCCGGGCAGACGGTGAATGGCAAGGTTACATTTACTTTCGACACAACGAAAAAAGTAAGAGGTAAGGAGTCACCAGGGGCAAGTGGAAACATATGGAAGAGCGCAACGTTCTTCATTCTAAACTCAAAACACACGGAAACCATTCGTTCGAGATGAGAAGATAGATCAGAATCCGGGATGCTTGATGACATCATCTGTCAAAATCGCGTGACAGATTGTAGACCCGATGGAAGAATGTGTACTGAGGCGTACCATCGCATAAGCAAGTGGGCAATTGGCCAAAAATACGATCTGCTAAAAGGAAGTAGTAGCATGAAAGCTCCCTTCTCCCCTTCCCCCTAAAGAGAGCCGGCGCCAATCTTACCAGGGAAGGGGGTGGTGTCATAAAATCCGTTTCTTTGTGTGCAAAGGAGCCGGTGCAATTTCATCCAATGAAGATTCCCTCACTGCACAGGAATTTGGGACCTCTAGAGTGTTCAATTAAACATATTGGCCTTTTCACCTTACCATAATTTGTTGACTAGAAAAAAAAAGTTTGTATAACGCTAAAACAGGTCTTTTTTCGACATGGGGTAGAAAGATAAGCACCGCGCCCGAAAAAAAACGCTCACTCCCGTGCGTACGATGGAGCTGTATTGGTGGCGCATACTATGCTGGTCGTCTTTTTCAGAAGTAATGAAAATGTTTATTTTTATATATGGACCCCCCCCCCCCCCACTTCCATTTCTGACCGTTTCTAATGCTCCTTCATGTCTTGCGTGTACACTTTTGACATTGAAATTAAGAATATGACCTGGTTATAATGTAATTTCGCGGTAGAATACTTTTTCCCTCCCCATCAAAACTATTGTTCTTCTCGAAAACGTACACTGCTGCACGCAACGCTTGTAAAAGTAGCGCCGAAAGTAAGTGGAAACTAAGACGTCTGTTAGGGATGCTTCCCTCATCGTTTTACGTGAAGATGGTGCGAAGTGATGATTGGGATGGTTTAAAAATACACGCCTGCATCCGTTCGGTTTCTTGTTATATTCTCAGTACTGTTTTTCCCCGTAACTTTCCATTGAACCGGGTATTCCATGGCGAATTCCAATTCCTACGTGGGCTACAGGAATGCTCCATATGGAAAGCAACGCATGCTGACTGACGAAAAACGACGGTTGGATTTAATCTCCTCTGCCTTTGCTGGTCAGAATGATCTTAGTTGCGAAAAATAAGTAAAACATTTACTGGCAACGTAAGGAAGAAGTTAAATCTTTTTTTATGTGGCAAAACCGGTTCTTTCGTTACTTGTGCACGATTTGAAGCTCACGAGTCGAACGCTATTCTTTTATCCGTCGAAGATATTTGGCCAACACTTTGTTGGAAAATCAGAGCTCTTGTTCTAACGGTAGTATTCCACAGGATTAATTGTTTTTCGTTTCCAAAATGAATAAAAAATAGGCGTAAAGAATGGAAACGAAAACATTCCATGACAAACGGGAACATGACATGACTGTAAAGATTCAAACGATTAGCGCCTTTCCATTCTACGACTTTACGTTGAGCTAGAACATTGACCCTGGCCACGGCTTTCGAAATCATCCTTGAAATATGAAATAAAAAGAGCCACTTGTCTGCTCAGATTGGGCAATAAGCAGCAGGCGGAAGTACCCGTTACGGTTATCGGAATGAACGTAAAGATGATCCGAGCAAAAAGTTCCAACGAACGACGAAAATCTGACGACATTGAATAAAATGGTCGTTCCATCAATCAATGTTTGTTGACAAAAGCAACTTTTTATCCCCTTCTCTCGTTCTAGGCATTGTGATAAAGTTCACCGGGGAGGCCGAAACCAAGTGGAGTGAAACGGAGACGAAAACTGACCAGAATGGCAAGACGTACGAGTCAACGACAAACCTCACCGGGCAGGAGGAGTACTTCCAGATCCAGTACTATCTCCTGGGTGGCAAGAACGCGCCCGAAATGGAACTGCCGCCCGGTACGCACAGCTACCCGTTCACTTGCGCCCTTCCCCCGACCCTACCCTCATCGTTCGAGGGAGAATGGGGCTTCGTGCGGTACACCGTAAAGGTGACGCTAGACCGCCCGTGGAAGTTCGATCAGGACATCAAGATGGCGTTCACCGTCATTTCGCCGGTCGATTTGAATCTGAATCCACGCGTCAAGGAACCGTTCAAGTTGGAGCTGGAGAAGACGTTCTGCTGCTTCTGCTGTGCTTCCGGACCGCTCAGCTTGATCGTGCACATCCCGGTGACCGGGTTCGTGTCCGGCCAGACGGTTCCCGTGACGGTCGAGTGCGATAACGCGAGCAACGTTGGCGTGGACCAGATTACTCTCAGCTTGCGGAAACTTCTTGCGTTCCACGTGCACACGCCGCGTCGTGAAACCAAGCGCAAGAAGGAAGTCGTCACCTCGATCTCGATGGGACCGATCCAGGCGGGCAACAGCCAGACCTGGCAGCAGAACATTCAGATACCACCACTACCCCCATCGAATCTGGTCAACTGCGGCATCATCGATGTCGACTACGACATCAAGGTGGTCGCGGAAGTTTCCGGAATGCACGCCAATCTCGACGGAAACATTCCGATCGTGCTCGGAACGGTGCCACTCGAGTCGTTCCAGCCTCCGCCGCCCTACACGGACAATCCGCCGGTTGTGCAAAGTGTGATCACTGCTGCCGAAACCGATCCTTCAATGCTACCGACGCAACCGGTCAGCCCGGCCAGTCCACCGTATCGTGGGGCGGGTGCCGGTGGAGCGCTTGGTTGGAATATAGGCGACGGCGTCGCCTATCCGAATATACGTAAGCAGAACACTCTCCGCCGCTCACAAAAACATCCATCACTTTCTTATACTTTTCTCTTTCGCCTCTATTTCTTTTAGCTCCACCAACGTTCGCAGAAACTGCCTACCGGGCACCAACCATTTCCGGCAAGAACGACTCCGAGCACACGCGGCTCGTCGGTGGGGCGGAGTATGCACCGCGGTATCCGACGTACGCATTCAATCCGACCGCTCCGCCACTGCCAAACTATTGATAGGAAGTAGCGATCCTCGAAAAGGACCCAAAAGGTGGTGGATTACCGCATCCTCATTTCGTGCAGCTCGAATATTACAAACGCTTTTTGTATTCACTCTCGCGTAGTATAACCCTATTCATGTAATCCAAACACGTTTTCATGGTAATTTTCTCTTACACGAAGCGATCGTTTTCGTGAACATTAAAATGATGTAGTTTTGTGTTTTAGATGGCAGTTTCGAAAATCAACCATCGAACTACGTTTAATATGTAGCTATTCCTTTACTGCCAGTTTAATTTGTTTGATAAAATCCCTGAGGGAGCAAATGGAAGGAAAGCTAACCACAAGGGGATATGAATAAAACATGGAAGATATTGAATAAACCGTTCGCATTTGCACCTCGGCAGAATGTCGTTACGTTCTACGCTTCGAAATAATTATGTTGCACAAAAACCATAGTTAAGGAGTGCTATTGAAAGCCATTTCAAACATTCATTACCTCAGAAAAGGGCATAGGAAGGATATTTTCGCTGACATTGCTTAGTTTCTCTTTTGTTCCCATCTTTCTCTACCATTTATGGTGGTTTGATGCATCAGCATACTCTTATACATCACATCTAAGGCCGATATTATTAAACATACCGTCGTTGAAGAAGTCGGCACAATTTTTCTCACACTTTAAATGCATTAAATGCCATTTTATCGAATGCACGCAAAAACTGTAAACGAAAAGGCACACGAAAAGGGAAGTTGAAAAAGATGTAGTAGTATTAGATTGCAGTTGCCAAACAGCAAATACACCCTTCAAGCGTATCGGCATGTGATGCCGGCTCGCGGGGTACGGAAACGAGAACTGGAAACCGTTTGCAGAAACAGTGCCTAGAAGTTTTTAAAAAATATTCCCTAGAACATCTGCGGCGACCGAGAAGGAAGAGCAAGAAATAACCTCAATTGTAGTATTTAATAAGATATTGAACTTATTTTATCAGGTTCTTATAGCGACCATCAATCAGCTCTACCGTATTTAATCCGAATCCGGATCCATTAGGGTCCACACACGAGTCCGTCAAATGATTCTTGAAGAGAAAGATTTTAAATTCAACAACATCCCTCTAATGAACCTCAAAACAATCAAATGATCCAGGACCGCATGTGAGAATTCCACAATAGAACGGAAAAATATTCGAAACAGTGAACTAAGAAATATTTGTGAAATGTTGTAAAGCCATGCATGCATTACGGTGAATAAATGTTTCATTCGTGGGGCTTCAATAGTTGTACTTTGTCAACTTAATGTTTGTAAACATAAATTCAGTGAAAAACTTCCAATAAAATATTTTGCGTGAACAAAACCTTTCGTAAAGACATCAGACCCCGTGCTGCAGATCTCTAATACAGGACTCTGATAATCTGCAAACTATCTCATCGCTGATGGGTCGGTTCCGCTTTTTACCAGAATCCAAATCAGATCGTTTTATCTCCTCATGCAAGCGTCATCTGCATCAAGCTCCCCTTGTTAGTCTACATCGTGTTCACCTGGAGTCAAACCTGCTGGGCCTTTGACTAAAGGTGTCGCAGCTTTCCTTTGAAACTAGTTTTGTTTGAAACGTCTACCACATTTTACTTTTAGATCATCACGTGCAGCAGGTTCGGGATAATGTTTGGTGTATCATCAAGTTTCAAGTTCAACAGATGAAATTCGCTGGACTTGTATGCTGATTTGGTAAACACTGTAGAACATTACCAACGGGCATGACCATAGTGGTGAGCAAGCTTCGGATGAACACTAGGGTCAGTTGATTTCCTCCTGCTATTTCCCTTTTCGCATATTTCCCCTTTCTTATCACTTGCCAAAGAGATTGAGCTGTGTTTCCTGAGCCGAGCCCGGCAGTTTTTATTTGCCTCTGTGAGAGACAGCATCGCATAGCAGTCTTCCGTACCTTGAGGAGCTGCCCGGGAAAACCCGAAATCTGGGGTCTTTTGCACATTATTCTCTGATTACGACTAGCACGTTCTTCCTGTGGTCCGCATTTCACGAAGATTCAGCTTCCTTGCGGTGGTGTGCAAACTTTAAAAAGCGGTGCCAACGTGACGCTACAATCAATCGAAGAAGGAACTTGTGGTTCGACGGTAGTCTCTTCCAGAAAGTGCGTGAGTTAAGGGAGTGAAAACAGTTCAGAAGAGCAGCTTGGTTTACTAATTTACCGAGCGAGCAAGATGGGTGTCCAAGATTTGAGGATCGAACTTGATAATCCGAGCAAAACGTACTACGCCGGGCAAACGGTAAATGGCAAGGTAACATTTGTCACCGGCACAGCGCAGAAGTTTAAAGGTAAGGATTACCGGGGACAAAACCGGTTAATAGTGCACCGCTTAGGACAATTACAACGTGTACTTTTTGTGCAAACATTTGTTGATTCCATTTGCTAGTCTGCAATTATAGCAAGTTGTTTCGTCATCTTATTGGTACAAAAGATCAGTCCTCGGACATCTTCGTCGTGGTCAAATGTCTCGACAACTCATATCCGTCTCTTCCTTTGATCCGGCTTTGCTTCGGTTCTTTTTATCGCTTACACATAAATCAATAAATAGTATCATAACATAATTCGTACTTGCTCTTCTCATAACCTGTGACTGATATTTTGGTTGAAGACACTGAAACCTAATTCCATTTCCAACACTTTCCACATGAACCCAAACTAATCCAGCATACCCCAAACATATTTTGTATAAGGAATTTGTCATAAATATGTCTTCAACCATTTAATTTCGCTTCCATTTCCAAATCTTGCTCCTATCCTCTTCGGACTTGCCTGTACATATTTGACATGGGCGTAATATGAATATGACCTGTTTAGATAGTGTTTTTGAGCTGATATTCTTTTGCTTCCCCAACATTATTATTCCTCGTTGGTTGGTTCTTATCGAAATAGTACACTTGGGCTCGCAAATACACAATTGCTTGCAAAAGTAACGCCACATAAAGTAAAGCTGAGAAGTCTGATAGGGATGGTGCCAAACTTTGCTTTACCGGAAGATGGTGAGGAGTCGTGATTAGGATGATTTAAAAATATAGCCTGGAGTCCGTTTGTTTTCTTCTTATGTTCCCAGTGCTTCCCTAGGGATAGATGTAGTAACAACTCTCCGAAGAACAAGGGGAATCCCAATTTCAATATGATCTGGATTCGCACTGTTATCAAAAAGGAAGAGGAATACACGCTGACTAATTGTTGACGTAAAAAGAGCACTGACCAAAATTGACTGAAAATGCGGTGTTATGGTATCATACGGGGCAGGTGGAAATTCCAGCATGGTCATATAAATGTTGACTGGCGCGTTAAGGATGGTGAAGAGGATTGATGTAAAAACTTTGTGTCGTACAGTGTAAATAGCATCTATTCAATAAACCAGTTTTTAATCATAAAAACTTCCTATCCTTTACCTTTTCCCACTATAGGCATTTTGATTAAATTCACCGGTGAGGCCAAAACCGCGTGGAGCGACAGTGAAAGGATTTATAACGAGAATACGAAGAAGTACGAAACGGTGACGACACATTTCGGCGGGCACGAGCAGTACTTCCACATCCAGTACTACCTGCTAGGTGGCAAGAAAACGGCCGACATTGTGCTGCAGCCTGGTATGTACAGCTACCCGTTCACTTGCGCCCTTCCCCCGACGCTGCCGTCATCGCTCGAGGGATCTTTGGGATTTGTGCGATACACCGGAAGGGTGACGCTAGATCAGCCTTGGCAACTCGATCGGCATATCACGCTGGACTTCAATGTAATCTCGCCACTCGATTTGAACATGAACCCAAGCGTTAGGACACCGTTTAAATTGGAACTGGAGAAGAAGTTCTGCTTCTTCTGCTGTGCTTCCGGACCGCTCAGCTTGATCGTGCACATCCCGGTGACCGGTTTCGTGCCCGGCCAGACGGTTCCTGTGACGATCGAGTGCGATAACGCGAGCAACGTTAAAGTGAAGAAGATCACGGTCAGTCTTCGCAAGCTGGTCTGGTTCCATTCACAGAGGCCGCATCGCGAATCCAAGCGCAAAGAAGAAGACATCTCCACTGGCTCGCTGGGGCCGATCGAGGCGGGCAACAGTGAGACATGGCAGGAGAAAATCCAGATTCCATCACTGCTACCATTGAATCTGGTTAACTGCGGCATCATTGATGTCGACTACGAAATTAAGGTGGTTGCGAAAGTTTCCGGAATGCACATGAATCTCGACGGTGCAATTCCGATCGTGCTCGGTACGGTACCACTGGTGTCTTTCCAGCCACCATCAACCCAGACGGAAATTCCACCGTTAGTGCAAAGTGCGATTACCGCCACCGAAAACGATCCTTCAATGCAACCGGCCATCCCATCCAGTCTACCTTATCCTGCTGCGGGTCCTAGTAGAGCGCTCGGTTGGGACGTAGGCGACGTTGCCGTCTCTCCAGAAAAACGTAAGCAAAACTACCCGCACGCACACAAAACCTCCACAACACATATTCTTACTTGTTGTTTACTATTATTTCTTTTAGCTCCCCCAACGTACGAAGAAGCTAGCTTTCGGGCAAAAACCATTTTCGGCAAGAGTGACTCCACATACAAGCGTCTCGTAGAAGATGAGGAAGACGCACCAGGGTATCCGACGCACGCGTTCAATCCAACCGCTCCACCAGCGCCAGACTATTGATAGGAAACAGCGATCCACTCCCGCGACGATGGCCAACCTAACCTCTTAGGTGGCTCAATGCATTATCATTTCCTGGCGCATCGTTTTTATGATTCTCGAATGGTATAGCTTTGTTTTAGCACGTTAAACATTTTACTTTTATTGAACAACTGAATTTTTCTCAGGAACAAACAAAACCAGAAGTATACTTGGATCGTTAACAATGTGCAAGCCTACTTACTGTAAAGCACTTGCGCGGTGTAGGCGTAAAGTAGGCGGTGGTGGTCTACCTTCAAGTAGGCTTGCTTCATTTTACCGTCCAAGGATGCTACTGGATTTGGCTGTTGGTGCGTTAAACGCTGTATTATCGGATGGATTTGATTGATAAAAATCACTGAGAGCATTGGATGGAAACTTATATAAAAATAGCAAGCTAACTGCTACAAGTTTGTATTGATTACTCTATCAATTTAATGTTCGTAAATATTGGTCCAGTTACAAAATCTTGAATCTTGAAACTTGAAAATTAAACTATAACATATTTCTTATGGATGTGTAATGGTTTCTCAATATTTTTTGTGCAAAGTTGTTGCTAAACACAACACCAACGCTGAGGAGTTTCTCTATCTTGCTCACGAAGGGACGTTACGTTTATTTACAACTAAATTACGATACAACAATTGTTCTTGTAATACGGGGTTTGTGTTTTTCGCTTTACTCTACGCATTCGTAGTCTTCAACTTTTGCGTGAAATTATGCCTATTCAACTATATTCGAAATATCGCCGCCTTGCCCTTATATGTGTATTTAATTTTATTCATTTATCTATCTCAGCACTAAACTAGCGCTCAATATTTTCCCTGTTAGCTCGAGGGTGGTATTGGGATGCAGTATGCCATTTGGGGATTGTTTTTATTTGATCATGCATTATTATTTTGCTGCATTTTAATTCTTTACTCGATCGTTTGCTGGGCTGTTTATGAATCACAAACAACAAACGGGGAAAGCTAAACAGGCGAACTATGGCGACCCGTGCGGGATCAGGTGCCCCGACGACATTTTTCTACTTTTTCCCCTCACTGCAAGTACAAGACTTTTGCGGCGTTCTAAAAGCCAACTGTTTTAATAATTATTAATTAAGAGAATTTAAATGCCAAATTTTATGATACACGGAACGAAGCTGAGACGAGCGAATCGTGGGGTTGATTGCATGAATTCAAAACAAAGCAATAAATGACCTCCAGAAATGAACATCGATTATCACACACACTCCAACTATTCAACTTCGCTCGCTTACACTTTTGCATTGCCTGTCCCCATTTAGTCTTAATGTGGTTTTGTATGTGGAATTCTGCTTCGGCACAAGAAACGGAACGAGATATCATACCTCGAGAAGATACAACTTAAAACTATCGATTTAAAAAGGAACGGATAGTGGATAAAATGATGGTAAAGAAACAACTTTCGCCTTTGACCTTCCTTCAAGCAGAGCTTTTATCTTCTCACTGTTTGGGAAGCAACGAGAGGGAAAGATGATGAGGTTTCAATAATGAACATATAACTCAGGATTTTCTTCGTATACACCTGTCGTCTTCATGGCATACCTCGTGATACCTCACTTAACTGATGCCCGGGTCCTGAAGATGTTTACAAAATGTACAAAATTACTTCACCAAGCACTTGTCAATAAGTAGAACTAGTGGCTCTAAACCTAGACACACGCACGATCACATTCTAAATCTATCTAATCTGCGACACTAAGTACCGATGATGACACTTCGCTACTGCGCTGGTGCTGTGTGTGGTTAAAGAAATTGATTGCAATACATTTTTTTCCATTTCTTCCTTTTGTGCTCCACCGAATCAGACTGAGGAATTTGCTGCTGCAAAAGTTATTACCACCGACGACGGTTAAAATTAAATGGTTAACTTAAAAGTTAGTCTTTGGTTTGTTTACGAATTGTTGACACCCGCCGCGACTCACCACCCAACCCCCCTCTCTTCCGTGGGGTTTCTGATTTTACGACTTTTGCGCGCCCGATTGCCATTGCCGAGAGATTGGGAGATTTTTTTGTTAGGGTAGCCTGAACACACCGCAACCTTTCCAATAATGAAAATAAACTCTGGAAATACGTTACCGATGTTACTTAACACGCCGACTGCTGGTCCTTCTTTTGCGGCTCCTGCTGTTGCTGAGCCGGTGGCGGTGGTTTCCGTTTGTCCACCAGCTTGATGTCGTGCAGCTGGAGATTGTTTTTGGATTCGGTGGCGAACTTGATGACCGCCTGCGTGGAAACCTGCGGCACGTGGCTGAGATCGAGCCGCGTCAGGGCTTTACAGGTGGCCAGATGCGCAAGCGACGACTCGGTGATAAGTTTGCAGCAACTCAGATCGAGCTCGATCAGCGTCATAATGGCGGCCTGCGAGGTGCCGATCTGCGCGATTGCCGCATCGGTGATGCGCTGGCACGAGCTCAGATCGAGGTGCGTCAGGTTGGGCAGTCCCTGGGTGATGTAGCGCAGTGCCACGTCCGAAATGTCTGCCCCGGCCACCTTCAGCATCTTGAGGTTACGCAGGCGCGATTTGGAATCTGCCAGCCCGGGCCGTGAGTCCTTCGGTGGCGAGAGGATCTCGCGGATGGCGAAATCGTTCAGCCCGGCGATGAAGCTCAGGTCGAGCACCTGCAGCGGTGGACACATGCAGCTGTGCAGTCCCAGCACGGCCTGAATGTGCGTACCTTGCAGCGAGAGATTCTTCAGGCCGGGAATGCGCGAGATCAACCACGTGACCTGTCGCTTGCCGAGCGCAATCCAGTCCATTATCAGGTGCTCCGGTTGGCGGCGCACGATCGCGGACAACAGGTTGGGCGAAAGCTTGTACTCGGTGCAGTTCATGCGCCGCCAAAGCGACGGATCGACGGCAATGTTGGACCACGTTTTGCACACCATCGTGCAGGTGACGAGCGTTTCCGGGGGCAGGTAGCGGAATACGGCCAGCAGGCAGGTCGCGTCGAGCGCGTAGTTGCCCGATTGCGCCATGGCGCCCGAGTGTGCCGTCGAGGCGGGCCGAATCGGATAGAGCGGCTTTTTCATTGGCTTTGTCGAGGTGCTGTGGATCTGGTGCGCCAACTGCATCCGCTGGGAGGACTTTTTGCGTGGCAACGAACTACTGCTGTGATTGTTCTTCGGCTCGTGTCCTCCACCACCGCCACCACCACCACCACCACTACCTCCTTCTGCCGTGGTGCTGTTGTGATTGTTCACTGGAATGGCACCTCCCTCTTCGCTCTTTCTGCGTTTTATCGGGACTACCCCGGTCCCTGCACCACCAACAACCGTACCCAGTTGCTGCTGCTGCTGCTGCTGGTGCTGCTGTTGCACTTCCCGTCCGTCCTTAATGACGCTCGTCGCCTGATGATGGTGGTGATGCTGAAGGTGATGCTGGTTCTGGGGGTGGTGCTGGTCGAGCGGTTCGTCTTTGACTTCCACCTTCATCATGGTGCCCGTTGGCCCACCGGTCATCATCTTCTTCCCGACCGCATCGTTTTCGGAACCGCTCGAGATGTCCTCGTCCTTAATCTTGGGCTTGCGTTCAAACAGTATATTGCCACCATTTCCCCCGACGATCACCGCACTGCCGGAGACGGCAAAATCGTACAACATGTCGTCCTGGAACCGAGGCGCTCGGGGCGCCGGTACATTCGCTCCAGCAATCACCGCATCTCCTCCTCCTTCACCGCCACTTCCATGGCCGCCACCACTTGCAACGCCTGCGCTTCCACCTACTCCTATCCGGCCGAGGTCCACGTTGTGTACGGAGGACGCATCACTGCTGACCGACATCCGGCGAATGTCGGACGATTTCTGGCGTGCCCGGAAATGGCGTGGCTAAAATATAAAATGGGAAACATTAGCACTGGGGTACATGGAATTACACAGTTCGGTGAGGTAACATTCACCGGGACGTGTTTTTAGCTGCATTAGGCCCTTTATAAAAACTAAAGTAAGTAGTTCTTACACATCCTATGTCAATATCACCATTGAGATTTGAAAGAGTAATAAGGCAACTTTTGGCTTTAATCAGGTAACATTTCCCTACAATATTTGAAGCTAAAACAAGTGTTCAAATCAAA
This sequence comes from Anopheles sinensis, assembly GCA_000441895.2. Lineage (NCBI taxonomy): Eukaryota > Metazoa > Arthropoda > Insecta > Diptera > Culicidae > Anopheles > Anopheles sinensis. The sequence continues at coordinate 931,826 of KE525036.1, forward strand.
TATACTGAGTAGAAATGAGTTTATAATCCTTTTATTCTGGTTGAGGAGAAACCAATTTAAAAACATCCTCACGCTTTTCCTTGAATGGCCTACGAGAAATGAATGTTTTCCGTTCATCATGTGCATCTTGCTTCACATTACCTTATATTATAATCGTTAACGACCTTTTTTGCTAATCTAATATTTCGAACAAGAAACAGTGCTACTCATGCTTCCATCCAGCGTCCAACTTACCCGATAGTCAGTATTTTTGCCCGATTTGCAACACGTGGGACACTCCCAGCTGTTCGGTAGATCATCGTTCACGATGCCGTGTATATCGGCGGGGCCACCGGCAGCCCTTTGGGCGCAGTCTGGATGCGAAATTTCGTAACACACGGAACACTCCATCAGCGCCGACGGGCCTTCCTGTAGCTGCGCCTGCAGCTTAGCCTGCGCCGGGGCCGTGATTGGGGCCTGCCGCCAGCCGTCCAGATTGCAGTGAATGCACTGTGCGGTCACCGGCAGCATCGGCTGCAGACACTGGCGCATCATACACGTTTGCTTCGCCCGACCCGGTCCCCCGAACTTCACCATGTCGAGACAGAAGCTACACTCGCCGCAATCGGACCGCTGACAGGCTTCACAGTTCTTGCATCGTGTCCGACGCCGTCGCGGTCCATTGCCACCACCACCACCGTCACGCTTATCACCACCACTGTGCCCACCGTGCCCACCGCCACTGGTCGCCGCCAAGCCGTGCTTCTTGTACGGCCCTCGACCACCGGTGCCGCCACTGGAAGGAAGTCGATTTCCGCTCGTCGGCTGCGGCGAAACGAAGTTCCGATCGTCGTCCGCGTTGTACTGATGGTGACCGAGGCGTGCCGGTGGACCCATCGTCGTTCCTCCGTTCGAGCTGCCGATCGGGGGTGATCGGGGAGAGGAGGACGTATGGTGCACATCCCGCTGCTCCCCGATTACCGAGCGTGCGGCGTCGTCTTTCCGGTGCACCGGTGCGAGCTGAATGTGACGATTTGGGGAATGATTTTGCTGCTCTTGTGTTTGCTGCTGTTGCTCTTGTGCGTTACTTGCTTCGAATACTTGAGGGCCTGTGGAACTAGCGTCATTTTTAACAATAATCTGACGGTGTTGCTGTTGTGGCGAATGCTGTGCCCCATCCTCTGCGTGATCGGTGCCATTCTTTCCCCCTTCGTGAAGCCTTCGCTCGCGTTGCTCATCCTCCTCATCACGCTCGTCCTGGTCGTGTCCAACACCGCCGCCCTCGTTGTCCGTGGAGGTTCTATTTCCTTCACCACCACCACCCCCGCCGTCACCCGAGTAGTACTCGTAATGCTCGCGGATGTACGAATTGTTGCTCACGTTGAGGTCTGGGTGCAGCACCGGCACGCCAGTGATTGCCAGCTCCGGAATGTCCTTGCAGTGTCGCTCGACGAGCGTTCGCACATCCTTGATCAACGCCACCGGGTCCTTGATGAGCTCGGGAACGTTTTTCTTCTGTGCCGGCAGATCGTACAGGTACATCACGATGTCCTTCAGCCCGAACAGCTCGTAGTGCGTGAGGTGTACATGCGACTTTCCGACAAGCTCGTGCTCGCGTCCCGGTTCGCCAACGAGGTGCGAGTGCCCGAGCAACGTGTACACGTACTTCGCCAACACGTACCACAGCATCTCGGTGAAGAACGGATAGCGAAACTTTTGCGGAACCTTCGTATTGTCCTCGACCTGCGCGATCTTCAGCTGCTTCACGATGCCGAACGAGTGCAGGAAGTTTCCGCCGAACACGAGCGAGTCCGTCGGCGTGTAGACCGCGTGGATCCAGCCGGTCGGGATGAAGAACGTGTTGCCGGCGGTCAGATAGACGCGGGCGCACTTCTCCACCGTATCGCCGAAGAACACGTCCGACTGCTTGCCCGACAGCACCCACTTTTCGTACAGCTGTAGGTTTTTCTCGGTCGGCGGGATCAACCAGAACACCTTGCTGCCGCGCAGAATGTGATACCAAACGGAGGTGCCGCCGAAGTCGACGTGGAAATCGGTGTAGCAGTTTTTCACCGACATCAGGCAGTACTTCTGCACCTTCGGGTACATCATGTCGTTCAACAGGTTGGTCGACTCGACCTGCGACTCCTTCAGCTGCTTCGGCCACACCACGTCCACCCAATCGATCTGCCGCACGATCGCCGGGCTCTGGACGTAGTTTTCGAGCCGCGTGTGCGAGAACTCGAGCGAGATCACATTCAGCAGCTTCTTCTTCACCGGATCCTCGTAGTACTTCTCCCACTCCTTCATCGTCATCTCGACGTTCTTCTGCGTGTTCACGTCCATCACGTCCAGGACGCGCCGCGATCCCACGCACGTCCGCACGTCGCCGATGGTGAAGTTTGCCGACGGCACCTGCAGCCCCAGGCCGGTTTTCTCCTTGAACAGCAGCGGTATATTGAAGCCATTCTGTTGCAGAAATCTATCGAGGATGAGAGAAAGAAAAGGAGAGTTAGTATTCAAACAGAAACACACTGTCGAGAACTCCGAAATCGATGACCCTAAAAAGCGCGAAAACGAAGGTGACAAATTAAGTTTCGTAACGGTCATTTCACATGGCCTAAAACTTCCCAACCTAAATCAGAACGTTGCCAGCAACTGGCTGTTCTACTCCTTCTCGCCCTTTACCCTCTCTTCTCCGCTGATCAACTTTTAATTACAACCATCACCCTCCTCCCTCTTTCGAGGGATGCTAACCGGGTCAACGACAAATAATGGACGCAGCTTATCTCTTTGCCTGTCCTGTCCAATCTCTGGTTGAAAATCAGGACACCACCCTCCCGCCCGTGTCCTTCGATTCCGTCATGCGTGCATTTAGTTTTCCTCTTCGTCGATTTTCAATCAGCAATATTGCCGAAAAAGCTTTTCCTCATCATCAGCAGCCACAATCCAATTTCCTCGGATATCGAACCAACTTTATACCACTTCAAATTAATTTCAACATAATATATTCGACAAGCGCCAAGAAATAATTACAAGGTAAAATAAAAATGATAATATTTTGAGATGAAATTCCCTTAACAGTTATATGTTTGTTCAATTAAAGCACTTTATTTACTTGCAGCAACATCACATCAAAACCGCAAATTGCAACCACAACGAAACGAGTTTCGTTACAACTTTATTTAAAAAAACAGCTTTACTGTTGTCAGACACAAAACGAACAGGTTTGAATGTCAAGCTTGCCAAAGGAAACTTTAATAAATGGAATTGAAACACGACCTACTGAAACAGGGAGAACGATCGAACAAGCAAACGGAGGGGACGACGACCGCGGGCGGCGCTGGAAACACGTGTTCAGGGTTACGTTTCGGTCTACACCGTTTCCAGCGTCATCAGAATTGGCGAACGGTCGGTCAAAACACTTTCGCCGTTCGTCGGTAAAGGAAATATTTCGTCTGCAAATGTCTTAATGATCGTTTTGCGATCCGGTGAAGGACGCGGGAAAAATGTGCGTTTCTAAGTAGCCACAGGAAACGAGACCATGACTGGCGGAGGAGGCAAGGCCTTAGACGTGCGTGAGGAGACGTTCTACACCGAGACGTTCACTTACCCGACTGTCAGATTTTCACCCTTCATCTCGCGCACCATTCCGGACTGGGCGAAGCGGGGCGACTCGAGTTTCTCGGCCACGCTGAACCCCCGGGCGCCCTCGTAGTCATCGTCGCCTAGGTTCCACTCTTCCGAGTAAAGCTTGCGCTGTTTGCGTTCACGCTGGAAAGGAAACGTGGAAAAGAAGAAGAACCCCGAGACGGTGAGATGATGGTTAGGAAATTAATTTTGTATGCTGCGGAAGAAGTTTCCTTTTTCTTATATTCAAATAAAATCACATGAAAGACACCCAAACACGAAAGACGTCAGGAACGCGATTACAGCATTGGATTACAACCCCACCCCCGGGTTCCGGTTATTGGTAGGGCTAAAAGTTTCTCGCTCCTTCGTCCACGACCCTTCCAACCCCTGTCCCGCTCGTCGGCGACAGTCACACATAGACACACAGGTGGAATATGAGCGTAAAAGGCACGTAATCATGGCTCACGACGACTGCTGTATGCGGCGGTTGTGACCGTGAAAAGTGAAAGTAACTCTTCAGCTGTTTCTGGGCCCGGGTTTCGTCTAAAGTTTGCTCGAAGAAGACCCCCTTCTTTCGGGGTGCGGTGGCCCCCATTTTGACCGGCAAGTTTGGGTTTAATTTACGGAGCAGAAATTAACCGCCGAAACAGTTGTGGCGTTCTACTAAACTCTGCTCTTTGGTAGCGTGATCTACCAGAAACTATTTTCAACAATTACAGTGAACGCTCTTTAAGTTGTAAACTATCTAAAACTCCCAAAATTCGACATAGTTTAAGGAATGTATGTATAACATAATCCCGCACGCATGCCCTTGGTTACATTGTTACATTGTAAATTTGGATTAGAAAACACAAACCGTGATAATTTGTCAAATTTACCAGGCCGAAAACCGGTGACGTTCCGTTCACTTTTCACCTGTATTATTTTTATCTATATCTTTTCGTTTAACGGCGAAAATTTTAGCCAAAAGTTGTCCAAGTTGTGTTATGAAAAATTTATAATATGGGACACGTTTATAGGTTTTTTGCGGGCTAAAAACAGCTGCACCAGGCAGAGCTCTCCTACGTCTGAGAGAGAGCCCCTGTCATCTACCACCGGAGTGGTTCTTGAGTCAACGCGACACATGCAATTTAAGCGATAAGGATGACGGCAGTTTCCGTCTGGCAATCGATACGACATCGAGCACTTCCCACGGAACATTGTATGTATGTAGGGCACGATGGTACTGGAAGGTGGAAGAGAGAAAGGCGGTTGGGCTCACGAACCATCTTATCACGATCATCCCCAACACACAACGTGAGCGTGAGACAACAAGTGAAATGATTTTGCAGCAGCCCTGGACGCATAGTTTGTAACACTAATAACATGTGGGATTGAAATATATACACTCGGCAAAGAGCTACAATAAATCAAACAATTGACACCCGGCGTCCGCAAAAATAAACACTGGCTAATAGGCTCATCCTTTTTTTACGAGACATTTAATAAACGTTGTCGTAAAAGGAAGCAGTTTAAGTTTGCACCGTTGGAGAAAGATTTAAAAAGCTATAAAATCTGATCCAACCGTTCCACAACATTAAAAATCACTTTGCCCCAGAAAAAGGTTTCTTTCGCGATGCCGTTTGCCAAGAAGCAACCTGGTCGGGGGCCCCGTAATATCGCAAGAATGATCCGAACAGCAGCAAAAATGCGGAACAGGAAAACCTGGAGAAGCCAACGGACGACAACGAGGACGATGATGCTCTCTGGATGCTATCGAAATACGAAAACTGGCGCGTACATAACATAAGCGGAAACCGGTTCCCTTTTTTGTCGGATTCTCGGTTTCCGAAATGTTGGTGGGCTCCAAAAATGGAGTGATTCAAGACAGGTATCGGTTTATACGAAAGAGAAGAAGAGGATAAAGAATGAAGATTCCGATGATGCCGTGAACTTTTCGGCAAAAACCTTCGAAAGACGACAGAAAATCCTGAACCGCAAAGGAAGAAACTGTCCTTTACACAACGGGTTGGTGGTTATGGAGAAACTCTAAAAAAAAAAAAAACTTACACAATGAATACAAAATCTGGTTCGATGAATTTTCGACAGTAGCCTGGAAATATTCTCAAATGTCATCGATCCAGAAAAATTCGTTTGAAGTTTGTAAAAATAGCAAGACAAAATAAAAAATAAAATAGCTTGATGGGTGCATTCCTTAAAACTATCGAAGAAATCTTACGCCTCGAAAGGTAAACAAAACGCGGGTGCACAACGAAACATCAGCATTTCTTCCCCGAGAGCGTTGTTCAACGAGTTCTACGCGAGAGGCAAAGTAAAAAAAGAAGTGCATATATACCCTTGGGGTAAATTTATAGATGGAACGATGAGAAGTGTATGTTTCAAAGCCGCTCGGAGATGATGTGGTATTGCAGCGATCACAAACATGCTTGGCGCCACCTCGAAGATTGAATAGCAGTGAAGGAATCAACCCCAAACATCGTTAACCCCACGGACTGTTCTCTCGTCTAGCACGCCGCGAACAAATGGAGTCACTCCCGCAACAGCTGACTCACGAGTTTTGATGAATGAATGTGACTGTTGTGTCCGTCAAGTGGGCTTCATCAAGTGCCCAACCCATGGGCCATAAAGATAAGTATCCGCCAAAATTCGCGAATCTTCCAAACTCTTTATGTTTAACCAAAAAGTAAATTTGACTTCTTCGATTCTTTGGAAGTGTTTCGAATTAGGACCCTCGGAAGAGTTTCCTAAACAATGCCAGCGCTGACTCAATCAACTTCTTTTCTAAGTTGGCTTTTTGTTTTCAATTTGACCTGAAAATTACGCAAACATTTATTTCGCCAATCGCGCGAGATAAGAAACGCTTGATAACGATTGTACTGAAATTTATCTACGCCACATGAGTCGAGGTACAAGTAGGTCAAAGGCACGGCCCAATTATCTACCGAATGGTTTCAGTTAAGATTCCTTGCTTGATCATCACTATTGAGCGTGGGATTCTGGACGAATCAGTTCCTACCAAACTTTATCAAAAAACATTCTCTTAAAAAAGTCGATTCGACCCAATAATTGCCGGTCGCCTGATCGCTTTAACGCATATTGTAAAGACTGATACTGTTGGCTATAAACATTTTCAAAATTCCACTGCCTGAAGAAGCCGGTTTACGGCGCGCGCCTGGCATCGATTGTCCGCAGGGGGGGTAAAAAGTGCAACCTAAAAATAAATGAAAACACTCCCGCCGGGGGATGAGTTTCTCGTTTAATTTGGATCAACACACCTGTCGGACGAAACACAACCCGCTCGTGGGAGTATTTCGCGTGTTTGTGTTGGGATGCGGAATGCTTTCCGGTACATAATTTCCTTGGAATCAGAAAACTAAATTTACGCAAATATTTAAATTACGTTATGAAACGAGTAGTATAATAAATAAACATGGTTTCTTAGGTTCCACCCTGCAGATGTGTCAACGCTCTGGAACTGGGGTGTGTCGTCTACCGGCCATCTACGTTTACGACACGTCTTGAAGTAACACTTTGTTTCTCTTTCCGGTTCAAAACCGAGCATTCGCTTTCCTTTTTTATGTGTCATCATCTCTACTAAATGAGCGGAAGAAAATCATGCATGAAATATTCATGTGCACCGCACGTTCAGCATCGCTCTCAACGTTCGCCCCCTCGTACTGACCACCTTTCATTTCGCATGGCGCTCTCAGGTTCAATAGAACCAGGGCCTACCCTTCCCGGTATGCTGGACGGAAACGTCCCGGTTCCGGATCGACTTGTACAGTAGCCGGCCGGCTGACGTACGTAAGAGTGTACCCCCAGCAACGTTTTCGCGCAAGCACACGTGAGCGAAGCAAATCTGACTCGCACTTCCGAAACATCGGCCGCGTACGACGACCACGAGATATTTTCTATGTTCTTGTTGAAGAAGGAGGGAATCACCTCAGCGCAATCACGGGTGGGGCAGGCAGGCACAGGTTGCCGAAAACGCGATTTGGTATGCCGATGGGAAAAGCAACGCCAACGCTGATTTATGCGCGCGCATACATCCGCATCTCGTTCTCGCTCAAGACTTTTCCGACCATCCTTCGGCCGGTTCGTGTCTTGGCGTGTCCTGTCGCACTTTATTATTTCGCGAATCCATCCCTTTCTGCATTCATGCAGGTTAAATGTAACGTTCCTTCTCTTGCGCCGTGTGCTGGAAATATCCTGGCCATGCTATTTTCGAGCAGCGGTAAGAATAAAAATAACACATTCTAAACCGCGAACTCCTCCCGACCTCATGCGAAGTGTTTCGCGCGAAGAAATATCATCCACGACTCTTTAACCAAGCGTGTCCCTCGTAGGGGTCGCTCTCGCGCTTTTCTTGCCGCGTGTAATTAGCTCATCTGCTTCCGAATCCGGAGACGAGGCGCGCGTCATCTCCCAAAGCATTGTTCTTTGTGGTGGCGTTCGATTCGTTCGTCCGGTTTTCTTCAGTCTTACCCGGCCATCGTTGGGACCACCACGCGATGGGGCAAATACAGCGTGCATAAAGAAACGGCTAACTGACGAATACCCAATGATGACATCAATAAACGTTGCTTCAAACACGGTTCGTTCGTTCGTTCGACGATGGATGGGTTTTAAATTGAAAGAAAGTGTACTGCCCACGTTTCCGAGAGCGCAATTTTATGTCAGTGCATTTTTTCGGCTTGCCAACTTTTCACTCTTGTGGTGAATCTTTACCCCTTGTAGTTTGAAATCGGATCTGGATGGTTTGCAAAAATCAATAGATTCCTCATTATTCTTTCGTGCGTTCTTTAATCCAACATCTCACGAAGAAGTCGTGCTGGGAATAATTGCATATTTCGTGTTAAAAAAATTAACCATAATAAGAGTACAATCTTCGAAGGAAATGGTAATCCCCGTTTCTCTAGAATATCATATTTTAACAGCGTGGCAAACACATACGTTATCTACCCGGCCGCGGTTATGGAGCGATGATTCTTTTTTCCACCCGTTCAGTGTGTACTTACCAATTGCCTGCGACTTTTGGATGGCGATATCGGCGGCACCTTTTCGGACGACATCGCGCGCCGCACGTCGTATGCTCAACCACCGGAAGCCAATGTTGATGGCGAAATTGTGTATGTATGTGTATGTGTGTGTCGCGTCCGTGCGCGTGTATGTATGATTATCTTGTTGCTGCACGGCCTTCCGGCGTCCACGAATCACGATCCCACGTGGGGGGTTTCTATTTTCTTGTGTATGCAGCAACGCGCGGTAATTAATTTGTTTTTTGTTTATCTCCTGCGATTACCTTATTTTCACAGCTGTTGTGGTTGTGTTGCGTATATGTTCAGCAATTCTTTTTGTTTTCCTTCACTCACTTATTACACGAGACGTCACTTCACTTGCGCCCGGCCAGTGTAGTGTCAAGTGGGAATTGGAACTTGGCGCACAAAGAAAACCACGACGTCGAATTATTTATTTACCACCGGTCGCCACCACTATGAGTCCCCCCGCCACCACGCCGCCCGGTGGTCGGCGATTTTTCCTACACTCAGTATTCCGCGGCGACACTTACACGACGCACCACGCCGATTCAAAGACAACACTGCACACGCAAGCAAGGTACACTGCACATCATCGCCACGTTATTATTATCACACTCCAGGAGGCGGCGATAGCACTTTACTGTGGACAAGCCCTGCGGCGTGCACCTTCCCTTCCTCAAACTCCCGGAGGACGACGACGACGATGACGACCTAGAGAGCATACGCAAAGAGAACAACATGTCAGAACATATGCGACACTACGCCTTTATTACCTCCCCGAACGGCGAATGTCGAAGTAGAAGAAAAAAAAAGGGCGGGTGTTGGTCACGATGTGACAACAGAAACGGCGACGAAATTGTCACGAAAAAAAGAAAACCATCAAATATCATCGCGTTCCAATAAACTGCACCCTTGACACACGGCTTTATTTAGTCCTTTTTTCCAAGCAGGCGGCGGCGGCGACGCACTTGCCACATAAAAACGGTGGGTGTGTGGAAGAAGGGTTTGGTTTGCCTCTCCAATGGCGTAGTTGAAAAACACGGCATAGGAGTCGTCTATGTGTGCGTGTATGTGTGTGTGAGAAGGGAGGGAAACGGGAGCTGCCCCAGACTGCACCAGAAAGGATCTACGACGCGGCGGAAAACCTTTTTTTTCAGGCCTACTGCTCCAACACACAGGCACGGAAACGAGAAACGAAAAACGGAAACCACCGCTTGGTGCAATTTTTTGGTGTTCTTGTTATTACGCGACGACAAGTGACCGACGGCGGTCGTGATGCTCAAAAATTGTGGCCACCACAATGACAACACCGACGTTGTGTTTTGGAGCAGCCTACGAGTTGATTGGATTTGGTAAAGGCCGCGCACTTAATGCACCATCACACCTCCTCCTCCGGGCGAGGCGATATTCGTCGAGGCCCTGCTGTGCGATGCGCTCCTCGGGCTGTGTTGTGGAGCAGAAATCTGTACACTGAGCGACACGGAAAGCCCGCACCTTTTCACTGGCACGCACACGCCCGTACTGAACACGCGAATCGGACCAACGCGCCTTGGAACCGTTGAAGCTGCTGCTGCTGCTGCTGCTAGAGAAGAGTACGATTCTGCTTACGACGGCGATACGTCCGATGACGACACACGGGCGAAACGGACTCCCGGTTGGAGAGAACGAGCGCGGCGACGATGAGATGGACCGGCCGCGCGAGCTGAATTTAGTTTTTTCTTTTTCAACCTTCCCTCGTCGACAACGCGCACACTACGGCCGACAAAATGCCGCCGCCGCCACCGTCGCCGCGATCACTTGCCTTCCCTGCCAACGCTCTACCCTGCGTCAATCCCCGTTCCCCTTCACACCACAACCATAAGAAGGCGCGCGCTCGACGAATCGCCTCCGCCGTCGCCGTTTTTTCGAGCTGCTGCTTGGGAAGCTGTTTCACGCACTTTTCAACGTCATTTCACTTCGGAGGCGATAAATAGTAGAAGCCAATTATTTTACCACACAACGCGTATATGCTTTTTCGCGTTGCACCCCAACCTGCAGTACCTTGAGGCGCGATGAAATTTTCGAGCACACACGGTAGCACACACAAAAGAACCTGATACCGGATGTGGGCAATCGTCGGTCAGCAGGGGGAAAATTTTGCACACCTTTTCGTCGCAAGCGTATTGATGGGACGCGCCCGCGCACGTCCGCTCCGTGTCACTTTTCGAACTAGACTAGCCGCGGATCGAAAAAGACCAAGGCGAACTAATTCAACCGAATCTACCCCTCGTAAGTCGGCACCGATAGCTATCTCTTTCGTACTCCCGTTCGGAAGCGTTGATGAAGCGCTGGCTTGCCATCTTCTTTTTCTGTCTAGAACACCGCGCCGTCCTTTTCGCATCGCTTCTACCACGTAGTACAGCCGCCTCTTTCTGGTCGCTGTTGCACGGCCTCATGCACTTGTAAATGAATGAAAATTCTATCTCACTTTTCCAGCATCTCTTTCTACCGGTCGTCCGCCCGCCAACCTTACGTTCCTGCTGTCCACAGATGTGTGCCAACGTCGAAACCGGGCAACTTTCCGCGGACATTCGACGCCAAGTATCGTTCTAGCGATGAATTAGAAAAAAAAGTATTACAACTTCACATCGCCGATTCGTAGCCGGGGATTTCTTCTTGTTTTTGCTTATATTTTTTTGTAAACTTAGAAAGGCAGCTTCAATTTCCTCTTCTAATTGGGCTGCTTTGGGCACAACGAGTAGCGATTCTCGGGCCGCCGGGAACAAAATCCGAGCTTCTCAACCGTGTTTATGATCGACCGTCAACAGACGTGACGAACATTTTCCACTGCGGTTCGCCTCGAAGGTGTAGCAGCGAGGTGTTAATCGAAACGAAATCGAAAACTCACACCGGCAAATACTGCACCATACTTACGTTTCACTTAAGTGATAGAAAACGACCTCTTTTCTGAAATTAACACAACACGTGCCCGTCACAAGACGATCACCGGAAAATCGAAAAGTCCAGATTCCAAGAACCTCTTTTTTCTCACCAGCGAATCGTGGTTCCAAATTGCAGGGAGAAGCACCACAACGCGAACAGACATCGGATACATCCGCACCATTCGACCGACACGATCTGACTGAAGCACGAAGGTCTTCGAAATAAATGTTTGAATGGGAAATTGATACAGAAACCTTGGTTGGTATTTTCAGCTAAAAAAAGTAATTTTGTTAATAACTTTATGATCGCTCAGCTGATTTGAGCAACCGACCCCTCTAATTAAAAGTCTTTTTAAAACGCGTAACTTTGTTGAAAATAAAATTTTGCCATCGTTTCTTGTTTTAAAGAAAAAACCTTTGTGGGAAAGGCAAAGCACTTCGAGAGAAAAAGTAAAGCAACCTTGATTTGCAATTTAGATTAAAAAAGCCTATTTGCAAATAACTTTTTTGTTCTTTAACGGATTTGGTCAAATGACCCCTCAAACGAATGGTCTACTCAAGACACGCAACTTTGTCTCAAGTATGTTAATACAATTCTACCATCTTTTCTAGTAAGAATTTGATTTTCACACGAAAACGGATGATTTTATTTTGCGAACCGAAAAACATCGCGTTCTATGTTTTAAGTTTCGAAGAAAAACATTTCGAAACTTCAAAAAAGTCGACGGCGGAAACATTCAAACCGAACGTACTGTTTCATGAATTCCTTAATATCTTTATTCATCGTAATATGCTCGTGACTTGTAGCAAGATTCATATTTGAGAATAGTAACTAATTTTCTCAAAAATACAGAGCAAGACTTATTTATCGAGGACCAAAGGAAAGCATACGCTAACGATTTATTCCTTACCATTATTTATTGTTAGACGAACACGAGCAACTGTATATTGATTTTACAAAGATCGCGCTTCTGTTAATGAATAGGCATTAAACCAAGAGTCATAAAAAGATTCGACACGACATAAACTTAGAACTACATTTCAATATCCATCGTACCTGGATCAGGAGCAATTGGCTTCTGGTTGTCCTCTATCGCACTGTCCAGCTCAAAGTCCAAATCTTCATCGTAATCTGGCAGATCGGGTAATGGTTCGTCGTCCATTGTCATGATGGACACTGTTTCGTTGTTGTTGCTAACAGCTTTCCGTTCAGCGCGATCCCTTTCTTCCATTTTCTCTGACACTTTCGAGAAGAGAGTCTGAATGCGTTCTTGGGGTGGTTGCCAGATCATCAATGCAGTACACGGCTTTTCTATACGATTTAGTAATGACTGTGGTAGAATTTCGGCCCGACTATCCAGCTTTCGTACTTCTTCACAAATAGCAATCCGTTGCGCCTTTTTTAATCGTTCCTCAAGCTCCTGTGGGGACATACATACGTGATACGTTTCGGGGGTCGTAGCATTTGACAGACTACCCGGGTCACCGAATAAAGTGTCCTCGTCTAGCCCTGCGGGTGCTGGAGGGCTTGATGAAACCGGCTTTGTCTTTATGTTGTGTGCTGTGTACTCCGCGGACAAATGCAGGTTATTCAAATGCGACGACATCACTTCCTCTGTGAGAAATTGTTTGGATGGCCTACAAGATGAACGGTGGATCATTAGAGATAAACAAATTACATTATTAACATTGCCGCCGGTACTTACACTGGTATTATATCGGGATCTGGTTTTCTTTTTCTGAAATCCGGCATAAGATTTTGTGACACGGGAATCCCATAAGATGGAGGACTGCCACTCAAGGACGGCGATGGCGGGCCATGTGGAACAGAAATCGGACTGGGTCGAATAACAGCGTTAAACTCCATCACTTGTCCAGGCTTTACACCGTATGACCAGGGCATTTCGGCAAAGTTGAACGGCGCTCCCGTGGGAGATGGCATTATTTGCGAAGGCAAAATGCTTGGATTTCTACAACCCAGGAAACTGGTTAGTAACTGGTCGGGCTATGCTATTTGATGCTACACACCTTATCTTCAATGGCGTGATCCGCTTCGGGCCGGGGTAGAAATTGGAATGAGAAGACATCTCCAAGAACTAGTTTGTGAGGTACCCAATGTGAGGGCAGGTGTGCGTCTTCGTGTATTTGTGTAACGCACCGTAACTCCTTGCAGGTTCCAGAATCTTCTCGAATGCTAGTGTCCGTCGATTACTTACTCTATTGGGATTGTTTTTAACTTTCAATTTCGCAATTATAGTTGAGCAAACAGCGTGAAAAATATGTTTTCCCGTATTGTTTTTTCTTTGACGTTCGAAGACTGTAAATATTTTGAGAAACTGCACGGCTTCTGTCACTGGAATGGTTTTGGATCAGTTAGGGAATTCCCTATGTACGTTAAAGCTGCCTGGACTGGGTTGAAAATTACAAGAAATATGTTTTGTTTATATTGCATCGAGCTAACATCAACACGCAATGCTAACCGGTACCGACTGAAGAAGTACTAAAACAAGTGCTGTAGACGAATGAATTGGGTAAGACGCAAGATCATTCAATAGACAGGTCGATGCAAAGCCTTTTTCTGTTCCGCCATTTTTGTGACAGTTTGTTTGAAAAGTGTTTACAATATATTTAACGAAATATGAAATCGAAAATTTTGGATCGCAGTGACCCAGTAGTAGTGGAAAGTGGTTTTCGATGCGAAGGCATGAAATTTTGATCCTGTTGGTCGCCATGAAATGGCAGAAATCAAGCTACAGAACGCCTCAACTTCCTAACTTGATGAAACATACCAATTTTGCAGTTTTACTCCAGTTTTCGTGCTGCTCGTAAGAAGTAAACAAAATTCAAACCACCTGTCAAAAAAGTTCCCACGGTTTTTGGCTCTTTGTATGGGATGATTCGACCTGTCTATTGAATGATCTTGGTAAGACGTCATTCCGATTTTCGTTCATCGTGAACAAATAGGACTTGTATCGCGAATGTTTTATGGTCGTGTTTTATCATGCAAGAGGTTAATTTTAATTGTTCATCAAGTTGAACACAATTGTTTATAATGTGAAATTATCAAAGATGGTAAGTGTTAGTTGCTTTTCATTAAAGACGTTTCCGAAATATGGTTGAAACATTTTCACCGGGTACAATGTTTACGGATTTTTCGATTTCCGCGTTTTCCATAGCAACTGACATTTCCCGTTTAATTCGTTAAAAACGCAACGGTTGTTTGTGTATCTCAAGTGCAATTCGCTTGTTTTTAGCTAGAAGCTATAGAAAAAGATATCTTTTTATAGTTTTATTATGACAAAAGTGCGCAATATGATCGTGTAATGTGAAACATAACCACACAACATGGCGGATTCCCCACGCAGCATTTTGGCTCGATTGGAGCAGTTGAAACAATGGCAGGAACAACAACAGCGGGTTCTACTAGAAAAGCATATAGCCCAGCAACAACTTCTCGAACGCGAGCAGCGAAAAATGTACGAGGTATTGGGTCTTCAAAATGCAACCGAGGGTGAAAGCTACCAGGAATCCTCTGACGACAGCGACAGTGAACCGGAATACGAGGAAACCAACTTGCAAGTTCAAGTGGCCTCCGAACTGTTCAAGCCAACGTCCGCCAATCGCGAATCCGCGATGTTCGATTCTGATCAAGAGTATCCTTCCGCAGAGCCTGAAGATGCATTGAAAAAACAAAGTAACATTCCGAAGCGCCCGTTTTTGAAACGAGGGGAAGGATTACGTGCAAGGTTTAAAGTTGATCCCGATAAGTTTAAGCTAAACAATCTACCTACATACAAGTTTGCTCATCACAACAGGGAGCGAAACAATCGTAAAAATCGTTCCAAACAAGAATCGGTCCCAGAGATAGAAGGGAAACATACCGCAAACAGTTCACAGCCTGCTTCAAAAGAATCCCGGCCAACTACTAAGCAGAAGGACAGCGGTCTCCAGCCGAAAGTGGAAAAGAAACCCCGGCATAAAAGCGACGCAGGAATTGTGCTAGACGTCAACCGTGTGCAGGATAAAAGGCTCAAAAGTACGAGAAGACAAGGCGGTTCTCTGCCCCAAATTGTGAACAATGACCTCAACATTGAGATGCAAGCTAATGAAGACAATAACCTAATACATTTTGCTAAACAATCTTCCTTAGAGCATGAAAAAGAAAAACACAATACGGGTGGTCCATCGGACGCTCCTTGGAAGCGAAGGCTCGATCCTTCCGTAGCTCCCGTCGTATCGAAAGAACAGCGCGATTTAAACTTTTTCGAACTACTCGAGCAGAAGGTTGTTGGTAAGAATTTTAATCCCGATTCAAGCAGTATTTTACGATTTATTTCTGCAAATGATACCACTGCCAACGATGAGACGCTTGCCAATGACGATACGGTTAGTAATCAAGCAGTCGGTGGGCCGTTAATACGACCAGACGAATGCCAGACGATGGGTGGGCTTGCTCCGGCGCCATCAGACGTCCCAATAGATGATGCTACTGACGATTCAGAGGAAAGCGATGAGGAAGACGAACATGCACACGTACGATTTGTAGACGATGGTAAATCTGTATCAGGCAACACTTCGGACGTTACTGATAACGAATCCTACATGTTGAAGGGAGTGACGCTGAGCAAAATGTCCACTCCTAATGATAAATTTGGGCATCGTTCTCAATCGCTCGAACAAGCAGCTCAGGATAATGATGTAAACAAAAGCGACGACACGAGCGAATGTGGTGAGGAGGAATGTTCCACTGCTGACAACCCTGACGATCAATCGGAAGGCGAAGAGACGGTCACCAAGGTTGGTGACGGGGACGATACGCTTCGGAATGAAATTCTTGCCAAGAGTGAGCTACTGAAAGAACGCCTCGCAGAATTGGAACGTGAGATCGATAGTTATCGGCGCGAAAATGCAGAACTTATCCGGGCCAAGCAGGAACATGAGATTGAGCGACAAAACCTACAGCAGGATCGCGAAGAGATGGAAGAGAGGATGAACGACGAGCGGATTAAGATGGAGGTTTACTTTCACGACGAGCGAATGAAAATTGAGGCCGAACGCAAACAGGCCCTAAAGGAGGCACAAAAACCGAACAAAAAAGACCGGGAAGAAATTTTGCGACTCAACGAAGAGCTGGCCGAGGCTAAGAAGCAACAGAAGGAAAGAGAACTGAAGCATAGTGCGTCGCTGGCCAGGTTTCGTGCGCAGGTGAAAAATATGGAAAAGGACCTTCAGGAAACGCGGCTAGAGCTGGAGGTGGCGAAAAAAGACAACCGGAGGTTGGAAACGGAAAATGCACGCTTGAAGCGACAGAATAACAGCCGTATGCTGGTGGAAATCAATCGAAACATCGCTAAACTGGCCACTGGGGGAGGTGCGGAAGCAGAAGAGCGAGGACGGAAGAAAAATAGTTTGTCTCCAGAGAAAGCCAAGATTGGTCTCAAGATGGAGGGCAAGGTAAAATCTCATCCGGTGCACGTCACTGAACGGAAAGTGTCGCAAGTGCGAGCCAAAGTGACCAGCCATTTACCGCCAGCGCGAACCGCTGGACAGAGACAGTCCCAAGCGAAACGGCTTCCGGTAGGTGGCAACGATTTAAGTATGGACTCGGATGAAAATGAAGAAAATATTCCTAAAAGCAAACACCGGCCGGTTGCTGAAAAGGTCAATGTGTTGAGCGATAGTGGCGACGATGAAGAAGACACGGAAGAAGAACTAAGCGAAAGTTCTAGTTCGGTTGCGGAACCACAACCTTCCTCGTATTTTGCGAAAAAGTCAGTGCGTAAGACACTTTTCGATGCCGTCAACGTAGACAAAGATCACGAGCAGCCGAAACAAGGACTGGTACGTCGTGAAAGCCCACCGCGAAACGATCGCACGCCAGAGGCTTCGGAAATAGTAAAAAATCTGAAGCGGGAAATAGTGAATGCCGACGGCAGTCGTGACATATGGTATCCGAATGGAAATCTAAAGAAAATCTCTCCAGACGGTATGACGATTCGTATGCTGTACTTCAACAAGGACATCAAGGAGACGAATATGGCGGAGGGTACCACAAAGTACTACTATTCCGAAACCAACACGTGGCATACGACCTATCTCGATGGGTTGGAAATACTGGAGTTCCCTGAGTGAGTGCATTCGGCATGCTTTAAGTTGTGCACATTTTCTTTAACAGTGTTTTTCACATTTTCAGCGGACAAACTGAACACCGATTTAAAGATGGATCGACCGAGGTACATTTCCCGAATGGATCGATACGTACGACGAATCCAAATAGCGCCGACATTGCCGAAGAGTGGAAGTATCCGGACGGTACGGCAGTGATCATACGAAAGAATGAAGACAAAGAGATAAGTCTCCCCAACGGTCAGGTGGAAATACACACGAAAGCCCACAAGCGGAGAATCTATCCGGACGGAACAGTTAAATTCGTTTATCCGGACGGAAGTCAAGAATCACGCTATTCGAACGGGCGCATCCGGTTAAAGAACAAAGACGGCAGGCTCATTTCCGATACCGGCGGCGAAATGCTTAACAGTGCGCTAAGGTAGTGTTATGAAGGACCATTAGAATAATGCATCCCCACTGGTTGGTTATCAAACTATAGACTAATTTATTCGTTTTTTATACATATTGAATAAACTCTCACCGGGTGAAGAAACTTTGCTCGGAGGCCTTTTTATAAATTGTTTTAACGACTTTCGAGCTTCTTTTTACTGCTGCTGCGTGACATATGTTGGGCACAATCCGAAAGTCCTAGCGTAAAGTCAATCGGTTTCATGTAAAGCTCGGTCCCGAACAGCTTCCTCAGACAGTCCCGTGCCGCTTCCTCGATGGCGACGTTTTGATTCTCACCGTAACCCGTGCCAAGCAGTTTACGGTTGCTGTAAATGCCGACATTGTACGCAGCCAGAAGAGTGTTCTTTCCGAGTGTTCCTATGAGCCTCGGTTCAGGTTCGGCAAGATTCTTTTCCTTGCAGTACTCTCGAAGCATAGAAAGGGGATTGTCTATATCGAGATATTCGTTCAGGTCCCGTTGGTTTAGGACACTGCAGATGAAATCGCGTACAAACAGAAAACAACGTTCTTCCCCAGAAGATCGATGCAGTGCCGCAACAATGGCCTCCAAGGTGGAAGCTAACAGTGCCTCTCCGACGGGAAATTCTGCAGCCATAATAATGTCCTTGGTTCCCAGGTGCGATGAAATGTGTGCTAGTTGTGACTCGCTGGTTAGGTTGTCTCGGATGGCAGCTACAAACTGGCGTGGAAGTTTGGGCAGCGTCGTCAGGAGGAAAGCTTCTACATAATCTGTGACCAACTGTTCGCCCTGCATAATCAGTTCCCGGTTGTCACTGACGCCCAGCACCGGTTGTTCAATACCGACGGCCGTTTGCTTATTGGTTTCCTGTTCGATGAATGACTGATGGGTAAATGCCTGCTGTAGTACATTTGCATCGAAGTTTTCCTGCAATCTTTTTCCGAAAGCGAATATTTCCGCACTATAGTTCCAATCTGAGTGCGACGAACGAGGCTGCAAAGCTTCAGGGCCCATTTTTTCGCGTCGCCGGCGAAGCTCACGTAACGTTGGCGCAACCCATCGGTGCACGTCCCGGTTCCTGTGGACGTCGAGCCGCTGGACTCCACGAAGTAATGCACGGGAGACGTTGAACAGCAACATATTGCTGAACTGTGTCGAACTGTACGTTTGGTGATAAAGAACTATAAAATATTTACTACTTCACAATCCCCGCACGGAGCCGCGAACGAACACGATGTGTTTTGGTTTTGTATTTTTCTTTTTTCAGCCACTTTGACAATTCCCCGATATTTGACCAAGGTTGTTGCAAACTAAGTAAATCGAGTGACAACCTTTATTGCGTGCAACAGTTGTGTTTTAAAATAGCCGTTAAATATTAAATTACAATTTACGCACAGAAAATATGTTTATCTCTACTCTTAAATCAGAATAAAAGGAATAATTAAATAAAGTATAGGAAACTCCGCGGTCCGCGACAGCCGAGCGGTAGCGCCGGTTAGAAACTCAGCCCATGACCATGACCTCGACGGCGTGGGTTCGAATTCCAACCGAGACCGGGCCCTCCCCTGTACGTGAGGAGTGACTATCCACGTAAAAAAAGTCTTGTAAGCCCTTCAGGGGGCCAGGCATGAACAAGAGGTCGTTACGCCAAGAAGAGGATCGGAAGCTATTAATGTCGTAAATAGATTCATGTAGCAACATAGCTACGAAGTTAAGCAGAGACGAATAATCGTTTTGATTTACAGTTTCGGAAGAAATCAATTGAATATATGATACTAAAACATACTTTTTCTATGTTGTATTCAAATATATATATTTAAATTTGCTCTTACTAATTGTTTGAACTATCGTTGAACATGTAATTAGTATAACCCCACAATCGTACACAACCCTTGGTCAGAAAAGCAGCTCACTTTCAACCATCGATGTAATATTCCATCCAACATCCATCCCGGTCCCTTAAGATAGCGCGCTTAGTAAGTTAGTGTTCGCTTGGTACTCCTGACAGCCGCCGAGTGATGATTTTACTCCGCCACGGAATTGCTCTGCAGGTACTTCTGGAAGCATCGATCCGATTCTAGCACCGGATCCGAATCGGTAATGATTTGCACCAGCTTCGGGTTGTCCAGCATGGTGATGTGATTGCCCTCGACAAACTTCAGGCTCACGTTACCCTCGGTGTACCGAGATAGATCGTAGTCCTCCTCGATGTCCACCACCGACACCTCGGTCGGGCGCACCAGCAGGATGGGCGATTGAACGGGTTTCGGGTTGTCGATGTCGGTTTCCAGGGCGATCTTGATGCGGTTAAACAGGGCCTTTGGCATCATGCGCAGGTACGCCTCGGAGTAGAGATTTTGGTCCTTGGACAGCTCGAGCAGCTTATCGATACGCTCATCGAACGTGGTGCAGGAGGCGAGCAGTGGCAGCACGTCGGTATTTTCCTCCGGGAAGATCGTATTGACGATGCCCGAGGTCAGCACCACCTGTATGCTGTCGTCGGTATAATTTTCCGTCATCTGATCGATGGCCAGCTTACGGAGGAACTTTGGTGCACCATCGATAAGTAGGATTTGACCACGCATGCCCGTCTCCTCAAGGATGCGTGCAAGTTCGAGCGTAATAAAGGCACCGAACGAATAGCCCACCAGGTAGAAGTGTTCCGTGCCCTTGAAGATGTTCTCGATCAGTTCCGGTGCTAGGAAACGACCGATCTCCTCAACCGTGGTCAT